>CM038677.1:747250539-747322822 GCA_021605205.1 Aegilops longissima
TCACTATATGCCTTTTCACGGGTCACAACAACTTCTGCAAAAGTAACATTGGCCTGTTTCCAACTTCTGCAAAAGTGACATTGGTTGGTTTGCCACTTTGCCAACTACTTCAAAAGTACGGTGACAAAGTCGGGGTTTCCCATTTCCCTCTCAAATAGGGGCCTACTTTCTTTTTAGTGGAACGCGTTTAAAGGCAGATTCCGTTAAGAAAACAGGCCTTGTGGTACCAAATATTTCTAGGGTAAAAACAAGCCCTCGATAGATAGGGTCCCCAAGAGGTAAAACCATTTCTTGCTCGTAAAACAAGTGTCTCCTTGGGTTTTGCTTTTTTTCAGAGATCAGGAAATCTGTAAAACGTCTGGAATTTGAAAAGGCTAAACCTGATATTTATTCCCTTTATTTTAGTATCAATTGAAATGGATGGGAGTTCATAATGTTGTATCTATAATTTTTTATTGTTCCATGCTGTTTTGTTACCAATCTTGGATCTTTTATAATCATTTTATATCACTTTTTGGTACTAACCTATTGACATAGTGCCAAGTGCCAGTTGTTGATTTTTTCATGTTCTTTTACATCGCAGGAAATCAATATCAAATGGAGTCCAAATGCCACGTAACTCCATGATGATTTTTTATGGGCCAGAAGGAAGGCAATGGGCCCTGGTTGCACCTGGGGGGTGCCCCGATGGGGGCACAACCCACCAGGGCGCGCCAGGAGGCCCAGGTGCGCCCTGGTGGGTTGTGCCCACCTCGGGTGCCCCCTAGACCGCCTCTTTACTCTATAAATACACCAAAAATACCAGAACCCTAGGGGAGTCGTCAAAATATTCATCCAGCCGTCGTAGAGTCCAGAACCACCTAATCCAATCTAGACACCATCACGGAGGGGTTCACCACTTCCATTGGTGCCTCTCCGATGATTCGTGAGTAGTTCTTTGTAGACCTTCGGGTCCGTAGTTAGTAGCTAGATGGCTTTCTCTCTCTCGTTGAATTCTCAATACAATGGTCTCTTGGAGATCCATATGATTTAACTCTTTTGCGGTGTGTTAGTTGGGATCTGATGAACTTCGAGTTTATGATCAGTCATATCTTTTTATATCCATGAAATTTATTTGAGTTTCTTTGATCTCTTATAGCCTCGTATTTCTTCTCCGATATTTGGGTTTTGTTTGGCCAACTCGATCTATTTATCTTGCAATGGGAAGAGGTGCCCGGTAGTGGGTTCGATCTTACGATGCTTGAACCCAGTGACAGAAAGGGAACCGACACGTATGTATCATTGCTACTAAGGATAAAAAGACGAGATCTATATCTACCGCCATATAGATAAACGTATCTTGTCTACATCATGTCATGGTTCTTGTTGCATTACTCCATTTTTCCATGAACTTAATACACTAGATGCATGTTGGATAGCGGTCGATGTGTGGAGTAATAGTAGTAGATGCAGGCAGGATTCGGTCTACTAATCTCTTGGACGTGATGCCTATGTAATGATCATTGCCTGGATATCGTCATAATTATTTGAAGTTCTATCAATTGCCCAACACTAATTTTTTTACCCACCGTTTGCTATTTTTCTCGACAGAAGCCACTAGTGAAACCTACGGCCCTCGGTTCTTGTTTCTCATATATTTGCCTTGCGATCTATTTTTTCCTTTCCATTTTTATTCAGATCTATTAAACCAAAAATACCAAAAATATCTTGCTGCGTTTTATTTTATTTGCGATCTATTATTTCAATCTATTACAATTTTCTCCCGTCAAACGTGCCTTCTGGCGCCGTTACCCGAAAGGGATTCACAACCCCTTTAACACGTCGGGTTGCGAGTGGTTGTTATTTGTGTGCAGGGGTTGTTTACGTTGTGTTGCTTGGTCCTCCTACTGGTTCGATACCTTGGTTTCATTACTAAGGGAAATACCTACTGTTGTTGTGCTACATCATCCTCTCCTCTTCGGGGAAACACCGACGTAGTATTGGCAAACATCAACAATGCATTGGTTTGTGCACTTTATGTTGGTTCGAGTGAGATTTCAAGAGGTTGTCACTCTTAGAGGCCACCGCCTTCTAGGCAGTTTGGTGGTGTTAGCTCACTGAACCGGCCCCGGTTTGCGGAATGTTTAGGAAGCTTGTCGCCTTCAGAGTGTAGAAGAAGATATGTACAAATGAAGGGAGCTTGGGAATCGATTGGCCGAGGCTTTCGGAGAAAAAGATGAGACATTGATTGTCGTCTAAGGGCATGGGTTGGCCCGGCCTCTGCAACGAAGAGTAGAATATCGATGGATACTTGGGACTCCGGGAAGTACATCGGTTATCATCGATATATCTTTTGATAAGTTTGAATTGCTTGCTTGTATCCTTCAATTCAACATCTTGTTTAGTACTAAGTTATTGGTGCAGTTATTATAACCTAGCACATTCAGGATTTGTTTGAAAAGTATTCAACTAGTTTACCAAAATACGTAAGAGGTTTAAAAACACCTAAAAGAAGGTGACAAGACAATTCCAACAGCTTGATCAATTCTATGGGTTCGGAAAAGAGCAAAACATGTTGCAAATACTTGATTCATATCCAAATCTGTTGCGCATACACTAGTAGAAAACAGGGCTTTGGTTCAGGCCTGGCCAGCCCATTAGTCCCGGTTCAGTCGTGAACCGGGACCCATGGGGGCATACGTCCCGTTCAATGCGCCTGAGGACGGCCGGGCCTCATGGGGCATTGGTCCCAGTTAAATGCAGACCCTTTGTCCCGGTTCCAGACACGAACCGGGACCAATGGTCCTCGCTCCTGGCCCACATCCGTTGGTCCCGGTTCGTGGCTGGAACCGGGACGTAGAAGAAACCTTTAGTCCCGATTCAGCCACGAATCGGGACCAATGAGGTGCCTATATATACCCCCTTGACGGCGAGCAGAGCACTCCACACTGCTCTGTTTTTCTCGGCCGCGAGGGAGGGCTTTGTGGTGCTCTAGCTCACCTCCTATGCACATGAGGTGTTCGATGAAATGTCCGAGCCACACTACTTAAGCTTTCTCCTCCCCAAGCTCGACCTCCAAGCTCCATTTTCCTCAAGATTTGTCTAGGTTTAGCGGTCCGTCACGTCCGTCCCGTCTTCACATGGTCCGATCGCCCGTGCCGATCTCGTCACCGGCACCACCGTGGTGAGCCTCTTGTTCTTATCTTCTTTCTAAAAGGAAAAAAAATTCTTACTTATAAGATTTGGATAGATACTTGTATAATTTTCTTACTTTTATTATTGTTTGTTATTATATAGTGCGATGGTTTTGGTATCCGCTCTCGTCGGCCCTCATCCTGTCAATGGTCCGGATGTGGTATATATTATCTTTTATAACTATTTGGTTCATTTGTTGTTTATGACAATTATGCTGACCAACGTGACATAGATTTTATTTATCTAGGAGGTATGTGAACCGGAAATTCCAACCGACTCTATTGTCGAGAGGTTAAATTTAATTGAAGAAGAAAATAATTACTTGAAGGAAAAAATTAAAAAAATTGAGGAGAAGATGATATTGGAGTTGCATGTTGCGGATGTCGTCGATGATCACAAGATCAAGATGGATGCAATGCGCTTGAAGATTAGAAAGATTAGAAAATATGCCATTCATACCGAGGCTTGGTATCATTATGTCATTGGATCAATTGCCTTGGTTGCGATTATGATCGCATTTGTTGTTGCATTGAAATGTTTTACATAGTTTCAATGTATGGTTTAATTGGATGCTCTGGATAGCTATATGTTATTCAATGAGAACTATGTATGTACTTTGGTTTTAATGTGATGATGAACTTCTATTAATTTGGTCACTTATCTATTCATGATGTTCTGTAATGGTTTTCGACACACTTAATTATATATAATGCACGCAGATGAACTGGCAATGGATGTACGGTGACAGAAAAACCTCCGAGTACATTAAGGGCGTGCATAATTTTCACGAAGTGGTTGAGGCAAACAAGCAGAATGGTTTTATGTGTTGTCCATGCCCTATATGTGGGAATACGAAGTCTTACTCTGACCGGAAAATCCTTCACACCCACCTGCTTTATAAGGGTTTCATGCCACACTATAATGTTTGGACCAAGCACGGAGAAATAGGGGTTATGATGGAAGACGGCGAAGAAGAAGAGGACGATGACAACTATGTGCCCCCTGAATATGGTGATGCTGCAATGCGGGAAGATGAAGATCAAGAGCAACCAGACGATGTGCCCGATGATGATCTCCGTCGGGTCATTGTTGATGCAAGGAGACAGTGCGAAAGTCAAAAGGAGAAGCTGAAGTTCGATCGCATGTTAGAGGATCACAAAAAAGGGTTGTACCCCAATTGCAAAGATGGAAACACAAAGCTTGGTACTGTACTTGAATTGCTGCAGTGGAAGGTAGAGAATGCTGCGCCTAACAAAGGATTTGAGAAGCTACTGAAAATATTGAATAAGAAGCTTCCAAAGGATAACGAATTGCCCGATAGTACGTACGCAACAAAGAAGGTCATATGCCCTCTAGGATTGGAGGTGCAGAAGATACATGCATGCCCTAATGACTGCATCCTCTACCACGGTGCGTACGAGGATTTGAACGCGTGCCCGGTATGCGGTGCATTGCGGTATAAGATCAGACGAGATGACCCTGGCGATGTTGATGGCGAGCGCCCCAGGAAGAGGGTTCCTACCAAGGTGATGTGGTATACTCCTATAATACCACGATTGAAACATCTGTTCAGAAACAAAGAGCATGCCAAGTTGATGCGATGGCACGGAGAGGACCGTAAGAAAGACGGGAAGTTGAGAGCACCCGCTGACGGGTCGCAGTGGAGAAAAATCGAGAGAAAGTATCAGGCTAAGTTTGCAGGTGACCCAAGGAGCGTATGGTTTGGTTTAAGCATGGATGGCATTAATCCTTTCGGGGAGCAGAGCAACAATCACAACAGCTGGCCCATGACTCTATGTATCTATAACCTTCCTCCTTAGCTGTGCATGAAGCGGAAGTTCATTATGATGCCAGTTCTCATCCAAGGCCCTAAGCAACCCGGCAACGACATTGATATGTACCTAAGGCCATTAGTTCAAGAACTTTTACAGCTGTGGAATAGAAAAGGTGTACGTGTGTGGGATGAGCACAAACAGGAGGAATTTGACCTGCATGAGTTGCTGTTTGTAACCATCAATGATTGGCCTGCTCTCAGTTACCTTTCAGGACAGACAAACAAGGGATACCACGCATGCACGCACTGTTTAGATGACACCCAAAGTATATACCTGGACAAATGCAGGAAGAACGTGTACCTGGGGCATCGTCGGTTTCTTCCGACCAACCATCAATGTTGAAAGAAAGGCAAGCATTTCAAAGGCGAGGAAGATCATCGGAAGATGCCCGCCATGCGTACCGGTGATCACATACTTGCTATGGTCAATGATTTACAGGTAATCTTTGGAAAGGGTCCCGGCGGACTACCTGTTCCGAATAACGCTGAGGGACGCGCACCCATGTGGAAGAAGAAATCTATATTTTGGGACCTACCCTACTGGAAAGACCTAGAGCTCCGCTCTTCAATCGACGTGATGCACGTGACGAAGAACCTTTGTGTGAACCTGCTAGGCTTCTTGGGCGTGTATGGGAAGACAAAAGATACACCAGAGGCACGGGAGGACCTGCAACGTTGGCACGAAAAAGACAGCATGCCTCCAAAGCAGTATGAAGGTCTTGCCAGCTACGCTCTTACCAAAGAAGAGAAGGAAATCTTCTTTGAATGTCTGCTCAGTATGAAGGTCCCTTCTGGCTTCTCGTCGAATATAAAGGGAATAATAAATATCCCAGAGAAAAAGTTCCAGAACCTAAAGTCTCATGACTGCCACGTGATTATGACGCAACTGCTTCTGGTTGCATTGAGGGGGCTTCTACTGGAAAACGTTTGATTAGCCATTGTGAAGCTACGTGCATTCCTCAATGCAATCTCTCAGAAGGTGATCGATCCAGAAATCATACCAAGGCTAAGGAGTGATGTGGCGCAATGTCTTGTCAGTTCCGAGCTGGTGTTCCCACCATCCTTCTTCAATATCATGACGCACGTCCTAGTTCATCTAGTCGACGAGATTGTCATTCTGGGCCCCGTATTTCTACACAATATGTTCCCCTGTGAGAGGTTCGTGGGAGTCCTAAAGAAATATGTCCATGACAGCGCTAGGCCATAAAGAAGCATCTCCTTGGGCCATCAAACAGAGGATGTCATTGGGTTTTGTGTTGACTTCATTCCTGGCCTTAAGAAGATTGGTCTCCCTCAATCGCGGTATGAGGGGAGACTGATTGGAAAAGGCACGCTTGGAGGGGACTCAATAATATGTAGGGACGAGCATTCTTGGTCTCAAGCACACTACACAGTTCTACAGAACTCTACCTTGGTTACCCGTATGTCGATGAACACAAGAACAGTCTGCGCTACAAACACCCGGAGCAGTGTGACGACTAGATTACATGTGAACACATCAGGACTTTCGGCAGTTGGTTGGAAACACGTCTCAGAGGTGACAACATTGTTTCTGATGAGCTGTACTCGTTGTCCAGGGGACCATCTTCGACTATATTGACTTACAAAAGATACAAGATAAATGGGAATACATTTTACATGATCGCCCAAGTTCAAAAGAGCACCAACCAAAACAGCGGTGTCCCCTTTGATGCAGCAACCAAGAGGGGAAAGGACACTTATAATGGTTACATAGTGGACATATAGGAACTTGACTATGGACATGATTTTAAGGTCCCTTTGTTTCAGTGCAAATGGGTCAATCTGTCAGGAGGCGGGGTACAGGTAGACCCACAGTATGGAATGAAACAGTGGATCTGAACAATCTTAGGTACACAGATGAACCATTCGCCCTAGCCAATGATGTGGCGCAGGTTTTCTATGTGAAGGACATGTCTACCAAACCGAGAAAAAGAAAAGATAAGGAAGCGAACACATCATACGATGAGCCAAAGCACCACATAGTTCTTTCAGGAAAAAGACACATCGTGGGATTGGAGGGAAAGACAGACATGTCTGAAGATTATGAAAAGTTTCATGAAATTCCTCCCTTCAAAGTCAAGGCTGACCCAAGCACCCTGTTAAACGATGAAGATTATCCATGGTTACGACGCAATAAGCAAAGGACACAAGCGAAGAAAAAGTGAATACTTTCTATCTACAACTATTATGATGATGCCTTTGATCTAGAATATCACTACAGTTACACATGTGAAGAAATGAAATGCCTTTTGTAATAGATGAGTTTTCCTCCGAAACCCTGATACTTCGAAAGAGATTGTCCATTTTGTACACGAAGTGCATCCAGTTTTTGTCGTAACCCTCTCAACTTTTTAGCACATGATATGTGGGTGAACTGATGATACCATGCCAACTTTCAACCTTTTTAAAGTTTATTTGTAGTGTTTTTCAATTTCAAGGTCATATAGCTCAAAAAATAAGTAAATGCATGAAAAATAACAAATGAAGTCAGAAAGGGTTGAAATTGATGATGTGGCTTTGAATGGTACACTTTGAACACACAAAAAGTCTAGAGTTCAAAAAAATGAAATCCCTTTGTAACAGATGAGTTTTCGTCCGAAACCGTGATACTTCGAAAGAGATTGTCCATTTTGTACACGAAGTGCATCCGGTTTTTGCCGTAACCCTCTCAACTTTTTAGCACATGCTATGTGAGTTAAATCATGATACAATGCCAACTTTCAACCTTTTTAGAGTTCATTTCTAGTGATTTTCAATTTCAGGGTCATTTAGCTCAAAAAATCAATAAATGCATGAAAAATAACAAATGAAGTTAGAAAGGAATAAAAATTGATGATGTGGCTTTGAATGGTGCATTTTGAACACACAAAAAGTTTGGACTTTAAATAAGTTCAAAAAAATGAAATCCCTTTGTAACAGATGACTTTTCGTCTAAAACCCTCATACTTCGAAAGAGATTGTCCATTTTGTACACGAAGTGCATCCAGTTTTTGCCGTAACCCTCTCAACTTTTTAGCACATGCTATGTGGGTGAAATGATGATATCATGCCAATTTTCAACCTCTTCAGAGTTCATCTGAAGTGCTTTTCAATTTCAGGGTCATTTAGCTCAAAGAATGAGCTAATATAAAAAAAGAAGGAACTGGAAAACTTTATGAAACACTAATAACAAAAATAATAAACTAGAAAACTTTAATGAAACTCTAATAGAAAAAAGAATGAACTAGAAAACTTTAATGAAACTCTAATAGCAAAAGGAATCAACTAAAAAGCTTTTATAAACCTCTAGAATTTTCATAAACTAAATAAAAAAGCAAAAATAAAATAAAATAAATAAGTAGAAACAAAATAAACTTTAATAAATAAGTAGAAACAAAAATAAATTAAAATAAACTTTAATAAAAAATAAGTAGAAACAAAATAAAATAAAATAAACTTTAATAAAATAAATAAGTAGAAACAAAATAAAATAAAATTTAATAAAATAAAATAAATAAAATAGCAACAGTAAGTATTTTGTTGTAAGTAGAAACAAAATAAAATAAATAAAGCAAAAAAGAAAAGAAAAAAACTGGGGAAAAATAAACAAAATGCCACCTACTGGGCCACCACGTCCTGAATACGACTAGAAACCCAACCATGGGCCAGGATTCAGGCCCGCAGCAGGCCCACAGGCAAGGAGTGACAGAGTAGGCCCGAAAGCCTGTAGTTGAGAGGAGCTCGAGAGGGTGGGTGCAGCAGCGCTTATAAACCGCTCTCGAGCACTCTCAACTAGCGAGGTGGGACTAAACATCCCATCGCACCGCGCCAGCGCAAGGCCTTTGCTCCCGGTTGGTGGCACCAACCGGAACGAAAGGGGTGCATTGGTCCCGGTTCGTGGCACCAACCGGGACCAATGCCCACCTTTAGTCCCGGTTGGTGCCACCAACCGGGACCAAAGGTCTCTGTTTCCCGCCCTTTAGGCTGCTGAAAAGAGACCTTTGGTCCAGGTTTAGGCTGCTGAAAAGAGACCTTTGGTCCCGGTTGGTGGCACCAACCGGGACTAAAGGGGGGCATTGGTCCCGGTTGGTGCCACGAACCGGGATCAATGCTCTATCTATATAAGCAACACTTAGGAATTTTTCACAATTTCATCGTCCGTTCGTGCTCGACGCCCCAACGCTGCTCCTCGTCGCCGTCGCCTCGTCGCCCCTGCCTCCGACACCGCCTCCGTGCCGCCTCGCCTCGATGCCGCCGCGCCGCCCGCCTCGACCACGCCGTCGCCGCGTCGGCCCCTGCCCAGCGCCCACCCAAGCCCGCCCGCCGCCGCCACCGCCCTGCTGTGAGCCTCCGCCCACCCCCTGCCCTTTTTTACTTTTTATTATATTAATTTTTTGTTCATATGTATATATGTATGTATGTGGCTATATGTATGTTCAAAACGTGTTTTTTATTAGATTTATTTTTTTGTTCAGAGCATGTTTTTGTTCATATATGTATTTTTTTTTGTTCATATGTGTATTAATGTTTTTGTTGCATATATGTAATTTTTTTCAATGTATATATGTATGTGGTAGCTATATATGCATGATGAGGGGGTGGGGTCGATATACCCCCTCCCCGATAACTTCGATATGAGGGGGGTTGGGGATCGATATACCCCCTCCTCGATAACTTCGACATGAGGGGGGTCTATATACATGCTAGAAAGAAAGGAAGAAGGAAGAAGAAGAAAAACTTTTATATATGCAAAAGTTACATTTTTAGAAAAGTTTTATCTAGGAAGAAGGAAGAAGGAAGAAGGGAAGAAAAAGAAGGAGAGGAAAAAGGGGAGAAAAAATAGAAGAAGAGGAGAAAAAATAAGAAGAGAAAGAAGGAGAAGAAGAAGCGAAGAAGAGGAGAGGAAGAAGAGGAGAAAAAATAAGAAGAGGAAGAAGAAGAAAAAAAAGAGGAGAAGAAGAAGGAACAGATGAGAAGAAGAAGAAAGAGACCTTTTCTTCTTCTTCTCCTCTTTTTTTTTCTTCTTCTTCCTCTTCTTAATTTTCATCGGGGACGAGGGTGTCGAGGATCGCCGAGCGGTCGAGGGTCGGGAACTAGGGTAGAGGGTCGAGGGTCGAGGGACACCGAGGGGTCGATGGTCGCCGAGGGTTCGAGGGGCGAGGGTCGGGAACTAGGGTAGAGGGTCGAGGGTCACCGAGGGGTCGAGGGTCACCGAGGGTTCGAGTGGCGAGGGTCGTCGAGGGGTCGAGGAACACCGAGGGTTTGAGGGTCGAGGATCGTCGAGGATCGCCGAGAGGTCGAGAGGTTGCCTTGTGTCAAAGTATTGAAGAAATACATGGCTTCATCATTAGCCGAAAGTAACCGGGGCATGATGGTACGAAGTTCATCAAAGTTATTTTGGAACGGAGTCCTGGTTAGGATAATTCGCCTTTTGGTACGAATTTCAGCAAAGGCCTTCCAAATAGCGATATTCGGAAGGCTCTTGCTGAACTCTGTACCAAAAAGCGAATTATCCTATCTAGGACTCCATTTCAAAAAAACTTTGGAGAGCTTCGTACCATCATGCGCCTGTTACTTTCGCCTAACGATGAAGACATGGTTTTGTTGAATCCTTTGACACTAGACAAACATGACATGAGGGGGTCGAGGGTCGGGAACTAGGGTAGAGGGTCGTGGATCGACGACCGGTCAAGGGTCGTGAACTAGGGGGGTGGAGGGTCGCCGAGGGGTCGAGGGTCGAGGAACGCCGAGGGTCGAGGGCGCCGAGGGTTCGAGGGTCGTCGAGGGGAAAAGGGTCGAGGATCGCCGAGGGGTCGAGAGGTTGCCTTGTGTCAAAGTATTGAAGAAATCCATGGCTTCATTATTAGCCGGAAGTAACCGGGGCATGATGGTACGAAGTTCTCCGAAGTTTTTCGGGAACGGAGTCCCGGATAGGATAATTTGTCTTTTGATATGAATTTCAGCAAAGTCCTTCAAATAGCGATATTTGGAAGGCTCTTGCTGAACTTTGTACCAAAAAGCAAATTATCCTATTTGGGACTCCGTTCCAAAATAACTTTGGAGAGCTTCGTACCATCATGCGCCTGTTACTTTCGCCTAATGATGAAGACATGGTTTTGTTGAATCCTTTGAGACTAGACAGACGTGACATGAGGGGGTTGAGGGTCGGGAACTAGGGTAGAGGGTCGTGGATCGCCGAGCGGTCGAGGGTCGTGAACTAGGGTAGAGGGTCGAGGGTAGCCGAGGGGTCGAGGGTCGAGGGTCGTCTAGGGGTCGAGGGTCGTCCAGGGGTCGAGGGTCCAGATTTATCAAGAATGCCCCATTATGGATGTGCACAAGTTCTCTCTCTCTCTCTCTCTCTCTCTCTCTCTCTCTATATATATATATATATATATATATATATATATATATATATATATATATATATATATATATATATAGTGATGCTATTCATCACCTGTGCAGAATAAGTTATTCTTCACCCAAGGTAATCTTACGATCACTTCATAATTAAATTACATTTGGAATTCAAATAGTTATGTTCCTATTGATTCACTACGTAAAATTTGGTATAAGAAAATAAAATTATAGGTCATAAGACAAGAAAATTTGGAGTTTATGTATATTTTACACTATGTTTTTACGTTTGTAATTTTACATAACATAAAATATTTTTTACGGCGATGATATATTTTCTTACGGTCTCTTTTTACGTTAGAAATAAGATAAAACTTACGAAACATAAAATTACAGTGCACTGGTGGTAAAATATAGGGGGGTGAAGAATAACTATTCCTCACCCAGGGTGACGAATAGTCAATCCCTATATATATATATATATATATATATATATATATATATATATATATATATATAGCGACCTGACCCAAAATCGGTCAAATCTCGTGTTCATGTACCATCCCAAGATCATGCTTTGGTACTCACAAGACATCGATAAAGTAATCAAAGTTCAATCACACCTGAATATTATTACACGATTCTCATATAGAGTCTTTATTACAAGGAATAAATTCGCTCAAGGCCAACTCATGAGAAATAAACTACTAATGCTGCGGAAGCGTCGAAGATAAGCGAGTCCATCCGACTCAAAGGGCAAAATCCAAACTTTATAAAATCCATTTTTTCAAATTCAAATAAAATTCAGATTTGAATCCAAAACTTTTGGCAATGTTTTCTCTGATATTTTGGAGTGTCATGTTTACTCCTCTCATACTTTTGATCAAGTATTTATCGCATAGTTTTTGAAATGTTTCCCACTTGCCAAAGTTTGAATTCAAATTCAAAACTCAAAATTCTCTGAAACTCCAAATGGCATTCAAATTCAAACAGGATGCATAGGATGCTTAACTATAATTGTAAAACATTCCAAATAGGAAATTTGGGATGTTACAAACCTACCACCTTAAGATGAATCTCCCTCGAGATTCGGGTTGGCTAGCAAATAGGTGCGGTGGTCTCAAGAAGGTCTTCTTGGCCCTGTGTGGCTTCTTCCTCGGTGTGGTGACTCCACAGACCTTGCAAAATTTGATGACCTTGCTGCGGTGACTCTGCTTGCAGTCTCGAGAATTGGACGGGTTTCTCCTTGTAGGTCAGATCACCGCAAGCTGTATGGCCTCTAGGGGCACTCAGATCTCTCAACGGAACATCGACCATGTCGACATGACACTTCTTCAGCTGAGAAACATGGAAGACATCATGAACTCCGGACAATCCTTCCGCAATTCCAACTTAAGCAACCTCTCCACGACGCTCGAGGATTTTGTAGGGCCAATGAATCGGGTGCTAACTTTCCTTGACACCAAACCTCTTGATTCCACGGTGGAGACACACAAGGTATGCTCGATCTCCCACTTCGTAAGTCACTTCCTTGCGCTTCATCGTCGGCATAACTCTTCCATCTCGACTGTGCTATCTTGAGCCTGTCTCGAATCAGCTTGACTTTCTCTCGAATCCTTGATAAGATCGAACCAAAAGTGATCGATCTCCAACACTATCCCACAGCAATGGTGTTCGCACCTCCTTCCGTATAGAGCTTCGAAAGGGCCATCTTCGATCGGATTGATAACTGTTGTTGTATGAGAACTCTGCGTGATGGCAAATTATCATCCCAGCTAGACCCATAGTCTAGCACACAAGCTCTCAACATGTCCTCCGAATCTGGTTGACTCTCTCGGTCCATCCATCATGCATGGATGAAAAGCGGCATCAATTCCAGCCTCGCACCCAAAGTTTCATGCAACCGCTTCCCAAACTTTGAGGTAAACTGCGTTCCTCTATCCGACACGATTTTCCTCGGAACTCCATGCGCACATACGATCCTGGTCATGTATATCTTGGCCAACTTTGCACTGGTATAGGTAGTCTTCACGGAATGAAGTGAGCTACCTTGGTCAAACGATCAACCACTACCCAGATAGAATCATAACCTGAACGGGTCCTGGGTAATCCTGTGATGAAATCCATTCCAAGTTTCTCCCATTTCCAATCGGGAATCGGCAAAGGTTGAAGTAACCCTGCTGGCTTCTGATGTTCTGCCTTTACACGTTGACAAACATCGCATATCGCTACGCACTCGCAATATCCTTCTTCATACCTGTCCACCAGAAACTTTCCTTCAAATACAGGTACATCTTGGTGTTGCCGGGGTGAATCGAGTACGGTGAATCATGAGCCTCCTGAAGAATTAGCTTCCTGAGCTCGGGATCATTGGGCACATAAATACGATCCTCGAACCATATAGTTCCGTGTTCATCCTTACGGAATCCTTTAGCTTTTCCTTCATCCATCTTTTGCTTAATCTCATCAATTTCCTTGTCCGACTTCTGGGCTTCACGAATCCTTTCGGTCAAGGTGGACTGTACTTCCAGAGTTGCAACATATCCTTTCGGAACTATCTCCAGTCGGAGATTTCTGAGGTCATCGACTAACTCCTGGGGTAATCCTCCTGCTGCAAGAGTATTCACATAAATCTTACGGCTCAAAGCATCTGCTACAACATTAGCTTTGCCTGGGTGGTAATGCAATCTCATGTCATAGTCCTTGATCAACTCTAGCCATCTCCTCTGCCTCGAGGTTCAATTCTTCCGAGTGAAAATATACTTCAAACTCTTGTGATCTGTAAACATCACAACGGTTTCCGGCGAGGAAATGTCTCTGGGTCTTGAGTGCATGCACTACGGCTGCTAACTCCAAATCATGCGTGGCATAATTCATCTCGTGAGGTTGTAGCTGTCTGGAGGCATAAGCTACAACTTTACCTTCCTGCTTTAGTACTCCTCCGAGTCCTTGACGAGAAGCGTCACAATATACCTGGTATTCCTTATGTATGTCCGGCAAAATCAGCACTGGGGCTGTGACCAGCCGTTTCTTTAATTCCTGAAAACTGGCTTCACATTCCTCGGTCCAAACATACTTGGCTTCCTTCTTCAACAGTTCAGTCATGGGCTTGGCAATCTTCGAGAAGTTCTCAATAAACCTCCGACAATATCCTGCGAGTCCGGGAAAACTACGGATCTCCTTGACTGAGGTGGGTGACTGCCAATCGGTGACTGATTCAACCTTGGCGGGGTCAACTGCTATTCCTTCTCCTGAAATAACATGTCCGAGGAATCCAACTTCCTTCAGCCAAAATTCACATTTGCTGAACTTGGCATACAACTGATGTTCTCGAAGTTTCTCCAGAACTAGACGCAAATGTTCCTTATGCTCTTCCTCGCTCTTGGAGAAAATCAATATATCATCGATGAACACCACGACAAACTTGTCCAGATATTCCATAAACACCTTGTTCATCAAATTCATGAAGTATGCAGGAGCATTAGTCAATCCAAATGACATGACGGTATACTCATATAAACCATACCTGGTAGTGAATGCTGTTTTGGGTATATCCTTTTCACGGATCTTCAACTGATGATACCCTGATCGAAGATCGATCTTAGAGAATACCTTGGCTCCAACTAG
Organism: Aegilops longissima; assembly: GCA_021605205.1. Taxonomy (NCBI): domain Eukaryota; kingdom Viridiplantae; phylum Streptophyta; class Magnoliopsida; order Poales; family Poaceae; genus Aegilops; species Aegilops longissima. The sequence goes on from CM038677.1 coordinate 747,265,532, forward strand.
CTGATCAAACAAATCGTTAATCATCGGCAGAGGGTACTTGTTCTTGATGGTTACTTCGCTCAACGCATACGATAATCCACAACCATCCTCAAGCTTCCATCCTTCTTCTCTACCAAAAGAACTGGGGCTCCCCAAGGTGATGAGCTTGGTCGAATATATCCTTTCTCCAATAACTCATTAATTTGATCCTTGATCTCTTTCAACTCATTCGGTGGCATCCGATAAGGTCTCTTGGATATTGGGGCTGTGCCGGGCAATAACTCGATCAGAAATTCAATGTCCCTGTCCGTGGCATTCTGTAATTCCTCCGAAACACATCGGGAAAATCTTGCACTACTGGCACTTCCTCCTGAACAACTCCCGTGAGGGAATGCACCTGATTCTTCATCTGGCTGTGCCTGGCTACATACTTGATCCTCTTCTGCTCCGGGGTGGTGAGCAGAATAGACTTGCGGGCACGCCTATGTTCCTTCAAACTTTGTCAACCAATCCATGCCTAGGATTACATCCAAGGTCCGGGTTTCCAACACTATGAGGTCTCGCGGAAATTTATGGTTCCCGATGTTGAGGGTTGCATGACAGCCTAGGCCTGCCATCATTTCTCCTCCTGCGGAACTGACGTGAAGGGGGCTTCTAAGGGTTTTGGTGGGCAACCCGTACTTTTCCACAACTACCCTTGATAGAATGAATGCGTTGCACCGTAATCAAAGAGTACCAAAACTGAACGTGAATTCAATAAAACTTACCAACCACGTTGTTCGGCTGATCATAGACGCCCTCCACGCCAATGTGGTTCACCCGAGCACGAGGGAACGGATTGGGCTTCTTCACGAGCCTCCATTGCCGCTTCCATTCCTCCGCTTGGCCTCCGGGCAGTCGGTGGCGAGTGCCCCGTCTTCCGCACTTGAAGCGGTGATGTGGCTCAGATCCTTCGGAGCCGGGCAGAACGGTGTTGATTGCCATTACCGTTGCCATTGCCATTGCCATGGCCTGACTTGTGGTCCTGGCTGCGGTTGTTCCCATTTCCTCCATGGTTATGACCTCCATGGTTATGATGGGTGTGCCCTCCGAGTATGGTGCATAACGGGCTTCGCTGAGCTCCCGAGTTGTGCTTCCCAGGCTGTACTTCCGCTTATGCTTTCTATCTGCTGCTGCTTGCCTTCAAGTATGGTGGCCTTGTCTACCAGCTCCCGGTAGTTGTTGAAGGTAGCCACAATAAGCTGCATGCTCAGTTCATCATTGAGTCCCTCAAGGAACTTCTCCGCTTATGGCATCTGTGGCCACATCATCGGGGGCATAGCGTGCGAGCTTGCTGAATTCATCCACGCATCGTGCCACAAAGACGGTTCCCTGGCGTAAGTTGCGGAACTCACGCTTCTTGGACTCATGGCTCCAGCTGAGACATGAGCGGTCGGAAGGCTGCTGGAATTGATCCCATGTGATGGCACCAATGGAATAAGTGGCGGTGTAGTTCTCCCACCAAGAAGCTGCAGGTCCATCAAGTTGATGCGCAAAAGCGCACCTTCTCTCATCGGTGCATCCCACGTTGATTAGCTCTCTTCCGAATTTGCGAGCCAATCATCACCACAATCGGCTCAGTCTGCTAGAGAACATGGCGGATTCAGCCTCGTAAATCGAGTCAAGTTATCCACGGGGTGGTGGCGGTGGGTTGTTGGCGTTGTTGTTCGATTCTGAATGAGGAGCTGCATAAGGGCATTCTGCTGTTGGAGCAGCTGGGTGAGCTCGGCGAAAACCAAAGGTCACGCCTCGGAGGCATCTGGTGTTTTGGAGTGGATGAGAAAATTAGAATAGAACAATGGTCTATGAGAAATAACACTACCCATATGAATGCACAATCATAACACACCAATCATTTATTCATTCCACTCAAACATGGTTCTATCTCGATTACAAAAGCTCATGACTAATCGAAGGAAAAAATATCGGCCTAACTGATCGACGAAAAAGTAAAAGATAACATGGTGGTCGACTAAAAAGTCTTCATCAATAATCCTTGCGTCCTCTGTTGTGGCGCCTCCTCTTGTGACTTCCTTCCGTGGAACTCCCTTCAAAATCCTGATCGTTGCTCACGAGGGGTCCTTCATCTCCACTCGGAAAAAGGTCCTCTCCCAAGTCCATCTTTTCCTCTATCGCGGCAAGCTTCATCTTCAGGTCGTCGACTGTCTCCATGAAGTCCGCGACTTCTTCCTCATGACCAAGGAAGTCTGCGCGTGCCTTCTCTTCCAGTTCCCGATTCACAGAACAAAAGCTTCCGTGTGTCTTCGAGTTACATGAGTCTGAATCTCCTGCTTCTCGAGAAGACACTCCAAGTCTTGGATGTAAGAGAGAGGAGTCGTCATCAACGGTACGGATGATATCTCCATTCCTTGCCCTGCGTGAAACCATGGCGAGTCCGAGGGATCGAGCTCGCCTCAGATCCTCTCGGAGATGTCCAAGTGCTCGATAGATCGCCACGCCCTTCCGATGATCCAGTTGAACTCGGTGAACTCAAAGTCTATAGGCTCCGTGTGTCCTCCGAAGGTTCTCCTCGATATGCACTTCAATCTGTGAGCGGGTGTCCGTCGGAAGTGCATTGGTTGGCTTCCCGGTGATCGAGGGTAGAGCGATCTTCAGCTTCTTCACCATCTGGACCAGCTTTCTGCCGAAGGGCATCGTCTCATCGGGCTGGCAAAACTCCGGTAGCAAAACTGGGGTGAACTCGACGGCCATCTAGAATGTTGAAAATCAGAGAGGAGTTAGAATTGAACAGGGGAAAATTACGGAATGATAAGGATAAAAGTAAATGGTCTCTTCCTATGGCTTTCCGATCCTAGGGGTTACGATCCTACGGTCAGCGTGTGCTCTGATACCATCTCTGTAGCGACCTGACCCAAAATCGGTCAAATCTATGTGTCTGCATTCATCCCAAGATCATGCCGGTACTCACAAGACATCGATAAAGTAATCAAAGTTCAATCACACCTGAATATTATTACACGATTCTCATATAGAGTCTTTATTACAAGGAATAAATTCGCTCAAGGCCAACTCATGAGAAATAAACTACTAATGCTGCGGGCGTCGAAGATAAGCGAGTCCATCCGACTCCAAAGGGCAAAATCCAAACTTTATAAAATCCATTTTTTTCAAATTCAAATAAAATTCAGATTTGAATCCAAAACTTTTGGCAATGTTTTCCTCTGATATTTTTGGAGTGTCATGTTTACTCCTCTCATACTTTTGATCAAGTATTTATCAGGCACAGTTTTTGAAATGTTTCCCACTTGCCAAAGTTTGAATTCAAATTCAAAACTCAAAATTCTCTGAAACTCCAAATGGCATTCAAATTCAAACAGGATGCATAGGATGCTTAACTATAATTGTAAAACATTCCAAATAGGAAATTTGGGATGTTACAATATATATATATATATATATATATATATATATATATATATATATATATATATATATAGGACAACACTATTCTAATCCCGGGATTAGAATATTTATTTGGATCACAGCGCCCTATAAGGAGCGCGCGGAGGCCTGAACAGAGAAAATCACAGTGACCCAACTTGCCCACAACGCACCTCCCGAACGGCCCATTACAAAATCCACGACCTTCTCTCCCCACCTCGACGAAAACAGATCACGCGGTCGTGACCGATCTTCCTCCCACCGTCGCGTCCAGCATCCCACCTGCCGCCGCCCTGCCCAGCCTCCCACCCTCCGCTGCGCCCACTCCCCCCGGCGAACTACCCCCCGCCGCCGAACCTCCGCCGGCCACCGCATCCGACGACCCCGCGCCACCCCATCCCCAACCTCCCCAGTGGACTGGCCGGCGTGCCGCCTTCCGCGTTACCGGGGCACCTTCTTCGCCATGGCCGGCGAGCCTCCTCCCGCCACCACCCTCGGATCCAGCCACCGCAGGGCCGCGGAACCGCATGTGTTGTTTGCCGGGCCCTGGATCCCCATGCACCGCTGCAGGGCCCTGGAACCCGAGCGCCGCCACCTCCGGGGTCTTGGCTCTCCTGCTCCATCACCGCTGGGATCTTGGCTCCCACATACGCCGCCGGACCACACGCCGCCGCTGACCGCATCACACCGTCACCTGCGCTTCCCCTCTTCCCCGAGCTCGCCCTGCCCCTGACCCACACCTGCCGGATTGCGGAGCTCATGCCACAGCATCTCCCCTCCCTCAAGTTCGTGCGTCACAACGCAAGCTCCTTCCCCACCACCGGCCAACTATAGCCGCTGTCGCGCGTGGACTGCAGCAACGGCGAATTTGACCTTCCCTGGCATCAGCTTTCTTCCTTCTCTCATGTTCATGTTCTTTGGCTATTTACTGAGAAGCGCCGCCCATTGCGCCATGGTCCTTGTTTTACTTCCCTTCAGAATAATGTTTGCATCTGAATTTTCTTGTTGGGTTCCAAAAGCAAGTGGCATGCACTGCTTTTAGTCGGGTCAGGGCCTCCGATGCTGCTAACCTCCCCATGTTCCATGTCACCTGCTTGTGTGTGCCTGTCAATGAAGGAAAAACAGACATGGGCAAGGTTATATCTACAGGCAAAAGTTCAGAAAGAAGATGGAGCGCGGTTCAACTTCCACTAGCATTTTTAATTCTCAGTACAAAAAAGACATCTCAGAAAGAAGAAGAAATCGCAGGCTACTCGTCTTGTTTGATGTTCAAGTGTTCAGTTATTTTGTGCCTTTTTTTGCTCTTCGTTCTGCTCAAAAGCTTGTGTCTTCAAAAATCCTACACTCTGTCGCTCAGCAGGTCATGGCCTCCTTTGGATGAAGGTCACGGCCTTCTCTAGATGCAGGTCGTGGTGTCCATGTCGTCACTGCTCCAGCGTATCACGCTTCCATACATGGTGGCGTTTTGGACTGGAGTAATACGGAACGAGGCAGTGTGTGCACTGGCTAAGAGCTGCCGACCACCGCGTGCGCCTCAAAACAAACTTCCTGTAGCATGCGTATGAGTTTACCCACAGTGATTTTTGTCAACATGTTCTTGGGGATGCAGACCTAAACAATCAACTTGCTCGTTGGTCGACACTAATATTAATCACATTAGATTGTAGTTGTTACGTGTGGCATTGTTGCTTCTTTGGATTTGTTGTGGCAAGGAAGAAAAAGAAGATGGGGAAAGGACGTGTGGTGGTGAGTGGATAGGAAATGTGTGAAGAAGAAAAAGCATAGCATTTCAATTGGCCATTTATTTTTATCCATTTGGGTGAAAAATGTTGTCCCCCATATGTTAGTTAAGGTTATAATAAATGAATTTATTTATTTTAGTTTTTTGAATTTATTTATTTTAGTTTCCAACGTACAGTACAAATAGTTTTTCTTGCAGAGAGTTCAATAATTCCAGAGCAATTAGAAAGAAGGTCAAACACACTTACGTCGGAAGGCCATGTTTACTACAAAAGTTTCAATGAGTAAACATATTTTCAACGTCCAGCTTAGTTAAAAATCTGAGTTTATTTAGAAAAGATGATTGTGCTCTTTTCCGAGCAGGTCAAAAAACCTAGAAGTTCAAATTTGCAAACCAAGAATATTATTTTCTTATTTAAAACCATATTTTTCTAAGAAGTTCAGAGTAAAAAATAGAGAAGGTCGAAGGTTAAAAAAACTTAGATTTTTTCTCATTACTAAATAATAAAATGAAGAACTTCCAATTAAAAAAAGGAGAAACCAAAAATAAATTTAAAAGAATTTTCTCATTTTTTAAAAAACTCCAATTTTCACATTTTAAAAATACACAAAGAAAGTTCTAATAAAGTAAGAGTGGTTCAATGTCTATAAAAAGCTCAGACTTTTTCACATTATTAAAAAGTAAAAACCAAGAAGTTCAAAATTTTAAAACAAAGAAGTTCAAAACACTCGATTTTCCTCGTTACTAAAGAATAAAACTAAGAAGTTCAAATTAAAATAACAGAGAAGTTCAAAGTTTATAAAAAACCTTAGATTCTCGTTCTAAAAGAATAAAACTAATAAGTTCAAATTAAAATAAGGGAACAACAAAAAAAATTAAAAAGATTTTGCCCATTTTTTTTAAATCGAATTTTCCCTGATACTAAATACAGTATTAAACCAAGAAGCTTGATTTTAAAAAACAGAGTAATTCAATCTACATTAAAAACTCAGTTTTTCTCGTTACTAAAGAATAAAACGAGGAAGTCCATATTAAAAATATGGAGAAGTTCGATGATTATAGAAAACTAAGATTTTCCTCGTTATTAAAGAATGGAAACAAGAAGTTCAAAAATAAGAAAACAAGAAGATCAACTTTTAAAAAATAGAGCGCTTCAAAATTTCATAAAAAAGATTAAGAAATAAACCACGAAGTCCATATTAAAAAGATGGAGAAGTTCGATGATTATAGAAAACTCAGATTTTCCTCGTTATTAAAGAATGGAAACAAGAAGTTCAAAAATAAAATAACAAGAAGTTCAACTATTAAAAATAGAGCGCTTCAAAACTCATAAAAAAAGATTAAAAAACATATTAAAAATTCAACAAAAACTCAAATATTTTCACGTAACCGAGAAAGGTTCAGGTTGATAACTGCCATAAGTTCATGTACTAAACGGTGTGCATTTTGTATTAAAAAAGAAAAAAAATAAAGGCTAAAAGTATTGTTCTTATAAGTTCAAGTCCTTCGTCGAAGAAAGTTAAAAAATTATTGTGTGAGAGATTTGTACAAAAAGAATATCATCTATGTAACACTGGCGATGGATGAGAAAATTACAAACGAAAATACGTCACAGAAGTTTAACTGAAAATGGCAGGAAGTTCAACTACTATAGTGGATGAATTTCAGATGAAAAACTTTTAAGATCGTCCCGAGTATGAAAAAACGATCAACACGGTAAAGTTGCATGTTTACAGCAGCTTTCCACTAGTATATCACTTGCTCAATTCCGGTGGGTGGATGGAGAGCTACGAGCAGTGGATGGAGAGCTACGAGCAAAAAAATCACGTGAAAACAGAGTGAAGTTTAGGTACACGTGTCGAGAAGTTCAGGTTCTTCACGCGGTGCATTTTCGAAAAATCTGTTTCGCGATAATGGCAGAACGAATGATCCTGCCATTTTTGAAATACTTGAAAACCCTCAGGAACCAGAGAAAACCATCAACATGAAAAAGTTTCGCATTTTCCGTAGCTTTTCAGAGGTATATTATTTGCCCCATTCCGACAAAGTTTGTAGAAATTACAGCGAAAATAAGTTTTTTAGCCATTTTCAAAACTGACTTAAAACCGTAAAGAATTGGGAGAAACAATATATAACAAAAAGTTTCCCATTTCTTCAAGGTTTTCAACGCCATATCATTTGCTACGTTCGGACGCACGGTTAAAAAGTTAGCTTGAAAATACGAACTCGGTGGAACTTGTACCGTTTTCTAAATTACTTTTAAACCATTCAAACTTAGAAAGAACTTTCAATATGAAAAAGAAGCGTCTTTTCATAAGCTTTCCAACGCCATATCATTTGCCTCAATTGGATCAGCCGTTTAGAAATTACATTAAAAATACGAACTCGGCTATCCGGTTTGTGATATTTTACGATTTTTAAAATTACTCTTTAACCATAGGAAATTAGAAAAAACTTTCAACATGTGGAAGGAGCAATTTTGCAGCAGCTTTCCAATGCCATATTATTTGCCTCATTCCGATAAACGGTTTGGAATTGCGATCGACAATACGATTCACGTTTTTTGTATGAAGAAAAAACAGTTTTGAAAACTGCTCTTAAACCGCTTATATTTTGCCTAAAATTTAACTTGGGTCATAATACTCATGTCCATAGCTTTCCAACGGTATATAGCAAGCCCTATTTGGGCGATGTTGGCGGAAGTTCAACCTAGCACAGGGGGAAGTTCAGGTCGAACAACTCAGGCAGTAAAATTGCAAAAACACGAGTTCATCACGCCCCAAGTGCAAAATCCGTCAATGAGCGAGATTCCTATTTAAAACCGGTATTTAGTTACTAAAAACATTTCTAGATTACACTAACATCATATAGAACACGTCTAATAAGAATAATTCGCGCGGAGAGACACAGTTGCGAAGATAGCCCGAAGGTCGGGTTCGTACAGAGAGAAGTTCAGGCGCGTTACTCAGGCAGGTCAGGTTGTGATCAGAATATTATTTTGATCCCGTGATCAGAATAGTGTTTATGTGTGTACATATATATACATACACACACACACACACACACACACACACACACACACACACACACACATATATATATATATATACTATATGTCACGTTGTCTGTCAAAGTATTGAAGAAATCCATGGCTTCATCATTTGCTGGAAGTAACAGGCGTATGATGCTACGAAGCTATTCAAAGTTGTTTTGGAACAGAGATAGAATAATTCGCCTTTTGGTATGAATTTCAGCAAAGGCCTTCCAAATAGCGATATTCGGAAGGCTCTTGCTGAACTTTGTACGAAAAAGCGAATTATTCTATCGGGAACTCCGTTCCAAAACAACTTTGAATAGCTTCGTACCATTATGCGCCTGTCATTTCTGGCTAATGATGAAGTCATGGTTTTCTTGAATTCTTTGACACTAGACAACGTGACATATAGAAGGGTAGATGAGATTAAGAAAAATATGGACCATTTTCTGCACATCCAGAATGGCGCCATTTTGTTAAATCCCTTGTCGGTCCGTAGGCGGACATTCATGAGAGAGGCGGTCCGGAGCATTGCCGAGGCCATCCAAATTTACCAAGTTAAAAGAGCGTTGTCGTCGAGGCCACCCCAAACCATAGAAGCGTCGAGCTAGCTAGGTCTATGTTTGCCACTAATATATCCATCTCTCATGTTAGTATATTAATTGCCATGTTGTAATATTTGCAGAAACTATGGAGCACCGAGACTTCGAAGCAGAAGAGTTGTCGGGGGACATAATCCTCGGTGGAGGTGATGTCTTGTCATATCTCAATGACACCGATGGTCTGGAAGGAGAGGGTGAAGCAGGCTCCGGTGATCGAACAATGGAGGTGGAAGGACATGATCATGATGGCTCCGGTGACTGAATGCCGGTGGAAGAAGGAGACCGTGATGATGGCTCTGGTGACGGAACGGAGGAAGGAGCTGTTGCAAAATCCGGCGAGGTATATATATATATTATAAATTTAGCATGTGCTGACTAGATAATTGATGCATTAATTGTTTTGGTATGTACACATATTAACTCTCTTCTTTCTTCTTTTCTAGCCCTCCGGATTGAGCCAAACTTTGGTAACGAGACGAGGCCTGAAGAAAAGGTTGCACAAGGATGAAAGGTTCATGATCACAGCAATCAAGGGCGATGGCCAACCGATTGAACCCAGCCGGACCAAGGAAGCATTTTCTGCTCAGTGCGGGGTTCTTGTTAGGGACATGATCCCGATCAGCATCCACCAATGGAATAAGCCTAAGAGCGAAGACCCTCAAGTGTCTTATGTCAACGATAGAAAGAAAGATGATCTTTGGACCACGCTGAAGGCAAATTTCACCCTACCGCCAGAGGAGGATCCGGATAAGCCAGTTATAGAGAGCCATTGATCAAGGCTCGTGCTCTTAAGAAGATGGCTGATCATTTCAGGAGGTGGAAGAATGAGTTGAAATCAATGTTTGTCGACAAAGAGAAGACTCCAGAATTCACCGGCTGATTTGAGAAGATAAGAGATCACTGGCCCGCATTTGTGGCCCACAAGACATCGGGGAAGAGTAAGAAGATGTCAGCGACAAACAAGATAAATGCTGCAAAGAAGGAGCATCACCATCGGACGGGGTCAGGTGGCTACCTCAAAGCCCGGTCGTTGTGGGACAAGGCTGAGAAGGACCTGCTTGATAAAGGGGTCGAACCAGAGACATTGAACTGGCCAGACCGTTCAAGGACTTGGTTCTTCGGGGTTGGGGTAACCTTGGACCCTGAAACAGGGAAGTGCCGTTGGACGAACGAGCAAATGGGAATACCCGTCAAGAAGCTTCAGCAGTATATCGCCGCAGCGCAGCAAGGGGCGTTCGTTCCCGACAGAGAGAACGATGACCTCACAAAGGCCCTCGGCAATCCTGAGCACCCAGGACGAACACGAGGCATGGGAGGCTCCGTTGCGTGGAAGGTTGGGTTTCCCAACGCAGGCGGGTACAAAAACCAGGAGAGGAAAAGGAAACATAAGCTCAGCGATCTGCAGAAGCTGAATGCAAGAGTACTAAAGCTAGAGCAACAAATTGAGAGCCAGCGAGCTGTCGACCAACCAGATCAGTGGCACGAAGCTATCCCAGAAGCTACCCCGCCATCTCGGCGGAGAAGCAGCGTGGCTTCCACCGAGCTCCTTTAGTAGCCTGACTTCACGACTCCCAGCTACCCCATGGATGCTATCACGGAGGCTCAAGAGTGCCACCTTATGACGCAATGGCAGCACCTCAAAGTCAAGGCGGCTGTCGACTCTGTTACACCTCCTGAACCCGGCGCAACTTTTCATTGCCTTCCGATTCCACAAGGCTATGATGTTGTGATGGTCGATGAAATAACGGAGGGATTTGAGGAGCTCGAGCTTGACCACCCTACCGGTGAAGGGGAGACTCAGCTGCTTCTTGCCCTGAAGACTCCATGTCTATGGCAGAAGGAGCTCATCAAGTTTCCGAACTGGACGCCTCCGCCTCCTCCTCCTCCGCCGGCGAGTCAGGGCACTCCGCCTCCTCCTCCGGCGAGTGATCAGGGCACTCCGCCTCCTTCTCCGCCTGCGCCGGCGTGTCCGAGCAGCCCGCCTCCTCTTCCGCCTCATCAGCAAGGGCGTAAGAGAGCCACCGCCGCTCCGGCTGCTCCCGCACGTCGTAGCACTCCGCCTCCTTCTCCGCCTCGTAAGCAACAAAGGAAGACAGCCGCCGCCGCTCCAGCGTCTAGCAGTACAGCCAGAGGCGGGAGGCAATACAGATTCGGTCCATCTCTGAAGCCTCTAGAGAAGTTACCATACGAGATGACCGAGGAGGAAAACGCGAAGATCTGTAAAGCCCAAGTGAAGGAATTTTTTGCAAAGAAAAATCCACCTCCGGAGGGAAAGATAGATCCAGTGAAATTGAAGCGCACTTTGGATGCCCTGAAGTGACCACCACTGCCTCCGTCGGATGACAACCATGTCCACGCTCTTAAAATCGTCGCCTTAAAATCAAAACAAATAGAAAATAATCTTTCCTTACAACTTCAAGTGAGTGTTCCTGTCTTGTGCATATTCGGTTTCCCTTATTACTCGAGGTTATAGTAATGTAATTGATGAGTTATGCATGCATGCGCAGCTTCCACTTTATTCTCCTAGAGATTAAGCTTGAGCAGGGACTAGTAATCGTCTTAGACTCAAGACGAAAAGATCCCAAGGAGTATGCGGCCATAACTGAAACGCTCCAAAAGTAAGTTCAATCGATCATTATCGCACCATATCGGCAACTTTGTTCATTTCCTGATATCAAGTAATAATTATTTTCTTTATCTCGCAGGGTTTGGAAAGTGTTCACCACAGAAGCTCCGGGACTGCCGGGGGAGATGCGATTTACACACCCGAAAGTAAGTACTACTAGCTAGTTTCGCGCATCTCCCATTGATTCTAGCTAGTTTCATCAATACAATTTATAATGCTTGATTATCAGTTTGATTGACCTCTGTTTCTCGTAAAGTGGTTGTGGCAGGAAGGCGAGAATAATTTTTGTGGATACTACAATTGCGAGTACATCTACAACGCGACGACCTCTACCATCATTTGTGTTGAGTTTCATTCATATATATATATATATATATATATATATATATATATATATATATATATATATATATATATATGTGTGTGTGTGTGTATTGACCCCCTTCTTCAAATTAGCTTTGGCAGCTGCGGGATGAACTCCTACCACAAGATCGCATAAAAGCAACTCAAGTGAATTGGTGGGATTCTTTCTTGACCACGTCATAGATAAAGACGGAGAATACCATGTGGAACTTGACATCAGATGCTAGGGATTGTAAGAGATCTTATATTGTACTCCCTTCGTCCGGAAATACTTGTCTTAGAAATGGTTGAAAATGGATGTATCTATAACTAAAATAAGTCTAGATACAACTATTCCTAATACAAGTATTTTCGGACGGAGGGAGTATATATGTAGCTAGTAGCGTCGGATAGATGTACGAAAACTTATTGTTCGACCAATCTCTCGGAGAAAGAGAGGTCGATCACTTTTCTTTGTATATGTTCATGACGATCTTGTGTACTTAATGGTTTCCTTCTTTTGCTTACTAGCTAGCGTGTTGAGTTTTCTCTATACGTATAGTACGTAGCGTCGACCAAGCACGAAGATAAGAGAGGACACTTCTCTCTATTAGCTAGCTAACATAATATATGAAATCCCTAAATTAACCCTACAAAACCCCCACCCCCCTAAAAAATAAAAACTTCAGCCCCTGAACTGCTGGCGCGTGGATGCCTTTTGGTTCTGGTTGGTGCTATCAACCGGGACAAAAGGCCCTCTTGCCTGGGCAAGCCGCAGCGGCCACGTGGAGCCCGATCTGTCCCGGTTCGTGGGTGAACCGGGACTAAGAGTATTGGGCTTTAGTACCGACCCTTTAGTCCCGGTTCGGGAACCGGGACAAATGGGCCTTATGAACCGGCACAAATAGGCCTTTTTGTACTAGTGATACTTTATTCAAATCCTGGGCGGGCATTAAGTTGCTCATCTTTAATTTAACTATCTAGCTCAACACGATGTTCAACTAGAAAATACCGATTTGTGATGAACTCTTGTGTTCCTTTTGGCTTGTTCCGTTCTGTGGGTTTGAAATTTCAAGAGACGGTATTGTGAGATTGCATGATCATTCATAATATTGCATGCATAAACAAATCATGATGTAATCAAGGTTTTCCGTGCATTCAGAATACTCCCAACGCATCCAACAGTATTCCACAACGTAAAAGGCACATTCACAAGACATGTAGGGGCTATGACTTTTGGAAATATCTAACTTAGGCTACAGCAATGTAGAAAACGAATGGGTGGGACCTCAGACTAGGTAATATCTTCAATCGGGTTGGAAAATAGCTGTGCTTGTGTGAGTAATGCTAGCCAAACCCCCCTCACTCAGATTCAGATTCGCTAATATAATCGCTGTCATATTCCTCGTCGGTGTCGTCGTCAGTATCATCGTCCACTGCTCCCACATGATCTAATGCCTCACACGAGATGCTGATGATCCTATAGTTCGTGTAGTACTGCATAACGCCGCCTGAACAGGGTTCCTCTTCGTAGGGATCTATTCCACAGGCCATGTTCTGAAACTCCAGGTCGCGCCCTCTGAACTGGAATTCCTCCATAGCCGGGTGCACAATTTTAGTCCCTTCGTAGTCACAGTACATGCAGCGGGTTTGTTCTGAAGCACACAAACAAGATAACTAGATTAGCAGTTTAGCACCCATTGAAGAATGTAGCACAACCTATCTGCAATAAAAGGAAGTTGTTGCAAAATGAAATTTCTGAGGAGAAACTCAGTTTTCCCGACAATCATGCATAGACGATAGTGTTTATTTTCGTGGCAAGCAACTCAAATGCTTCTGCTAACAGCTATAAAAGCTTATAGATTTAGTCTATTGGTTTATATCAGCATACTACTCACAAGTTCTGATTCTCACTGACAATGTCCCAAGATTTGGACCAGATGTGTTTAACAAAAATCGGTATGATCCATTATGGGTATCTACCAGATAAATCTAATTCATATCAGGATATGCATCTTGCAAAAGTTAAACTTGGTTCAGCCAACTTATTGAGCAGCTTCGAGCCCTGCTGGATAGCAACTTCGAGCAAGAGAAGTAAATCATCGGTTTGTTGAACATCTGGGCTTTAGATCAAACAGAAAATATTAACCAGAATGTAGATCAGATGTGGATGACCAGGGCCTATACTTTGAACTAATTATCTAGTGGTTTTTACACTGCCAGTGGTAGCTTGGGAAGGAACACTATTGATGCATTGGTTTGAAATTTGGAATGCATGTACAGTTGTACACAAAACAGTAGTAAAATCAGATATGGCCACAATACCAGGGAGTAGTGGGTTTGGTCTGAATGTTCAAACTTTACCAAGCTGCAGGATGAGATATATATGTTCCATTTTATTTTAAAAACTATTGTATCTTGTCACTAGCAGTAAAGCGTTGCACCCTTTGTCGAAAAACTAGCAGTAGAATGTTATTCTTAAAAAGCCAAATGTTACCATGCAGGCTTAGTCTACTTGCTGTATGAAGAAATATAAGATACCTTGGTGTGGTTTGGGGAAATCCACAGGACAACACAAGACCTTCCCACCTCCATCCTCTGCCTCGTGGTCATTGCTAAGTTCAGCGAAGAAGAGTTTTGGATTTCCACCTCTTGGACTTGCCAGAAAATTAACATGAATGTGATGGTATATGAAAACGGGTTTGCTAGTATCCATGCAGTACACAGGGCCAGACACATTATGGTTGACGCCACAAATAACATGAAGATCATACAGTTCCTGTAAGTGGGCATAGGCAGTGGCAAGCAGCAAATCAGTGACTGTAACATGTCAGGTGGGTGATAAATAGAAAGTAAAGATACAAATCTCAAGATGAACTAACTCTGATCTCCAGTGCATATGAGGCCAGCGCCGCTCTGACTTTCTTACAGATTCTTGTATGCTCATCGGTCCGGGTAATTTCATATCGGGAGAGCTTGGGCATGGGAACTGCCTGATGCTGCAGTGAATTTCCAGGGGTGGGGCATCCTTGAAACATCTCTCTGGTAATGCGGTCAACATCAGCAGAGTCGAGTGGAGCATTAATCTTCAGACCTGAGAATGCATGACTGCATGAGGAAATAAACTCTGCTTGCGCGACAGGGTCGGGGTGCCAAGCAGCCACGCCGGCAGCCCTGAAGGCATGACAGATTTTGTCTTGATCCCCGAAGTGGGACAAAGGGTTCGAAAAGGGCGCAGCACTCTTCCCCAGAGTGCAATCAGTAATGAGCAGGAAGCGCATGGCTTCATAGAGGTTCTTGCCGGAAGTGCAGAGGAAGGAAACAAGGCCGTAGAACGAGCGAGCCTCGATGCGCAACAGACTGCCGGTACTGATCATGTCAACCTCAGGTTTTTGGCTCGGTGGTGAGACGGTGTTGTGCCAGATGGTGTTGACGATGATGTTGGAGACGGGGTCGAAGGGGCCGTAGCAGTGGCCAGCGTTGAGCATGCATGCTGCGGTGGTAGCACGACCGGAGCTCACTCGCCGGCAACAGGGCAAGTGCCTTGAGGTAGAAGGCGTGGATGCGCTGGAGGAGCACAAACTTGAGCGACCAGTAAGGTCGATACGGCACGACGGTTGGTGATGACTGACGGAGCTCGAGTGCGCGCTTCCAAGCGAAATCAAGGGGCTGCGTTTGCATGCCAGGAGCCTGATGCCGTGGGCTGAATTCACAGGTGAATTTATTGATGTCATTCTGGATCGCGTGGGCGGCTTCTTCCAGAGGGCGAACCGGCGACAACCAGGTGCCGACGAGGTGGTGGGGATCCACGTGCTTGGAGGCCAGCGCGGCGCACATGAGGGCAGTGCGTACGACGGGCTTGCTGGCGTCAGAGTTGAGGTGGAAGGGGGAGAGAGCCCGGCCATGCGCGACGAGACGCACCGCGTAGACGAGGTCGGCGTCGGCGCGGAGCAGGTAGCGCACGGCCTCCCAGTCCGCGAGGTAGCGGAAGAAGGTGGTGAGGAAGGCGACGAGGCCGTCCATGGAGCGCTCGGCCATGTCCCTGCCCTGGATTTTCTCGGCGCGGAGGCTGGAGGCGACGAGGGTGTTGTAGATGATGTTGGTGGTCGGGTCGAGGAGGCCAATGCAGAGGCCGGCGCCGAGGAAGACCTCCTCTTCGAATGCCGTCGCCGCGGCGAGCCGCTCGCGGGCACGATCGTACGAGCCGCGGATCTTCTGGAGGAGCTCCGATCTCTCCCGGTTGACAACCCTGAGCCGTGGCTCGAATCTTGCAAGGTCCTCCGGCTTATAGATGCGCTCCATCGCCGCCGCCGGCGGTTGAGGCGTCTGAGAGGCGGTGATGGAACCGAACTCCGCCATCGCAGCTAGCTATGCGCCGCGGACCTTTTATCGGCGAGGCACACGGCCTGTATTTATAGGGAAACGATTTGAGTCAATTACACCACTGGTGCCACAACTTTGCTCGAAAAATCAGTTTAGTGCTAGAACTTACGGCGTACATTGAATTTGTGCCACAAGTTGGCTTTGACGTGCATATGCCGTGCAAATCATGTTTTTTATACGAACACAGTGCTGATTAGGCGCGCCAACGTGGCATGGGCCTGCTGTCAGCGACTGGATGATATGTGCCTGTTATTCTGCAGAAAGCACCTTGGAAATTATTTTCTCACAAAAATACCCCTGTCAGCTACCGATATTTTCCTCACAGACAGAGGTGCATGGGGTCCATCTGTCAGCTACCCACAGTATTGTGCAAAAAGTTGTCGAGGCTAGGATTCGACCATGCGACCTGTCGGACGCAGTAGCACCATCCAGATCAATACACCCTATAGCAATGTTGCGGTAAACTGATACAAAACGTATATAATGTTTCCGACTTAAGAGGGTTGGAGTTCCCATGGCCCATTTTGCACTGTTATTTTTTAAAATACGTGTAAATTGTAACCGTGTGTTATAAAGAAAATAATTTTAAAATAACAATGAACACTTTTATATAGTACATATTTTTTATTGAAGTCACAAACATTTTAAACTTATATTACCATTTGTAATGAAATACAATATATAATTTTATGTATTAATACTTGAATCTTTTTATAATGTAATACTATTCTATATTATTATTATTATTTATAGCATAAGAATATAATTCACATATATTCTATAAATTCCTAAAAAAAGTAGCACTGCTGAGTGGTGTGGTGACCACTCGCACATGATGACTACATGTCACTGCTTCTAATCCCAGCCAACTATTTTTACATTATACGAATATATATTTTTGAAAGCATGAACACTTATATATACTACATGAATATTTTTTAAAAACTATCAATATATTAAAACTTATTTAAGAATTTATGGAAATATATAGTAACTAAAAAATTTCTTAAAACATGAACACTTTTACACACTACATGAATATTGTTTTAAAACGGTGAATATTTCAAAACTTATATAAGCATTTATTAAATTTATGGGAAAAAAAACACAATGCAGAATGGGCTGCATGGACTGCATCCTACTTAATAGTCAGAGAAGAATATATATATAGGGCCGTGCGCTCCTTCGTCCTACAAGTCAGCCGTTCGAGTATCCGCGTTGACGCTATTTTTTCAATTATTTGTGTGACGCTGACAAATGGACCCTTGTGGCCGCGGTAGGGTCTTTTTTGAGAAAAAAATCTGAGTTTTTTTTTTGCAAAATAGCATGCCACACGTCCACTTTGCCGTCTAGACGCTGACAACGGGCCCTATGCCACGTTGGCGTCCCTCATCAGCACCCTATTCGTACAAAAACGTGATTTGCACCGTATATGGATGCCAAATCCAAGTTATGGCACCAGTCCAATGTATACCGCAAGTTTTAGCACTAAACTGACTTTTCGCGCCAAGTTATGGTACCAGTGGAGTAATTGACTCAAACGATTTCTCTCGGGCGTCTGTTAACTTCTTTGCGTCAACCGCCTCGACATGCCGCCACGGTGCCCCTCGGGCCCACCAGCCTCTCAATCGCCCGGCCCCTTTGGTCTTCCTCCTTTATCCGATCCAGATCGAGACTCTTTCCAGATGCAGGTTGGGGTTTGTCTCTTTCCTCTCGGTTTCTCCAATCCAGATGCAAGCAAGCACGCCGTTGCCATCGCCGATGTTGCTGCACTCGGAGACACCCCATGCTGTCGCCGATGCTACTGCAGGGCTGGAGCATTGGGCGCTACTATTTGCTGTTGTGTTGGGCATCGGGATTGCAACGTTTCCATACTCACCATGGCTGCAGCTGCAAACAGGAGCGGGGAGCGATGCTGGCCACCACAACATGTCGTTGCTGCAAGCCGGAGAAGGGCGACGACGGCCACTAGCGCTCCAAGGCTTCCAAATGCCCATGTGGCGATGGCTGCGACGGAACGCAACACCGGTGATGTTTATGCGGCGACAACTTTTGCAAGGTAGGTAATGTTATGATGCGACGACTTTGCACTTGTGGTTGCGACAGCTGCAACAATGTTGCAACGACACGTCAAGGCTTTTCAACACAGGTACAACAACTGCAACACTGGCAATGTTTGTGACAGTGGCTTTGCAACGACGGCCATGTTGTGGGTGTGATGCCTGCAACATTGGTGATGCTACAGCGACTGCAGCAGGCGATGGCATTGCGCAGCGGCGACTGCAACATCAACACTTTTGCAAGGCATTTGACCAGATCGTGCAGGGATAGATTGGATGTAAGGACGGTCGATAACTAGGAGTTATCACCTGAGCGACGTGTAGCACATGCACAGTGAGCCCACACATGTGCGCGTGATCAAGCTCCAGGCTTCCTCCAGCTAGGCGACCGGGCGGTTGGTCAATTATTTGACTCCATTCAGTGAATAGACACGTATCTTTTTCTGGCCCCTTGCGCTGGTAATACATAATGCCGCGAGTATATGAAGTTCCCACGTCACAGTAAAAAAACTGAAATTCCCACGAGTCTATCATAAAAAAAAATGGAGAAAATAACAGTTTCAGGCCTCCGCATGTCTCTTCTTGCTTCATTCCCCGGGCGCCTCTTTCTGTTTCGTTATGCATCTTTGTTCAAGACTTGGCCACCTTGTCTCAAGACGGGAATTGGTTTGTGATGTAGTGTGTGGGTGTGCTATCTGAACCTCTCTTGGTTTGACAGCAATGTGAGCGGTTTGATCCTTGTATGAAAAGCATGTCAGTTCGATTTAGTAGCTGGTCAATGCATGTCTCTGATGCGCGCACTCTTGATTTCCATGGGGGGAAAAGTACTACTGCATGACTCTATGGTTATTTAGAAGATAAGTAAAAAAAATTATCTTGACCAGAGTGGGATTTGAACCCACGCCCTTTCGGACCAGAGCCTTAATCTGGCGCCTTAGACCAACTCGGCCATCTGATCATTTGTGCTCAATTTTCACGTTTTCCTTCTAAAATATAGTACATGATTCCAGGTAACTTGCCACAAACCGCCTCGCGTACGCAGGCCCAACCCGACGAAGGGAGAGCCACATGCTTCCTTCCTAGACCAGCGAGGCATTTCCCTGCAATTCTGCCTCTTTTTGCAGCACCTTCAGACATTTTGATCCGGCACAACGAACCACCGTGATTCAGAAATCATCAACTTTCCAAGCCAACTATACAAGTACCCAGGACAGTTTTTTTGCTCGACAAAAGGAGCGCACGCCCCCAAGATTGAAAGTTTTTTCGCAAAAAAAAATGAAACTGATAATACGTGCAACGTTCAGCAAAATAAAGCCTGACCATGGCCTCAAGGCAGTAATCAAAGCAAACTGAACCACCTCACACAGGATGGGATATTGTTATGACAAGGGTAACTTATATCCGGAGAAGGCCCACTGGATGCGTTTAGTTAGGGGCTTAGCCCAAGTTATCTTATTTTTATCTTAGCACCGAGATTATATAAACAGCTGTAAGACCTTTTTGAAAAATTAAGCAATAAGACAATTCTATTGCCCGGCTCCTAGAGGAGCCGAAACTCTAACTGCGCCGCCGCCTCCTCCCATCGCCGCCGCCTCTCCACCGCGCGAGACGGCGCCGACTCGCCGGCCGCCGCGGTCAAGAGCTCATCCACCTCCCTCCTTCCCCTACAAGCTCCGCCCTAGACCCGGTAGAACCCTAGTTCCTATCACTTTGGTATCAGCTAGCTTGGTTCCGATCATGTCTTCACCGCCGCCCACCCCCACCCTTCCGCTGTCCACGGCCACCACCGACGGTTTTTTAAGGGATCGGCTAGGTGCGTCGTAATGGAGTAAAATCTTTATGACCTTTTAGGGGATCGGTTAGAAATGCCCTTAACACATTCTCACTCTAACTCCCCAAATTTGAGGAGATAAAAAAAGTGTGTAGCTAATCGAACCCTCAAACTTAGCTCCTCAAACGAATTAGATCCCACATGGAAGTCTCTCTCCCTATTCTTGCTCTTCCTTCTTCCTCCTTCCTTCCAAATTTCCAAGCAACCAAGGATGATTTCTAGGCGGTAGATAATGTGGGCTAGCTAGGACATATGGTAGATGGCATGCAAAAGCAATTTGATAGAGGCTCATCGAGTTTCATTTCACTATTAACAGTTTTAAAACACCGCGGGTGTCCTTGTTTAGTCTCCAGAAACATGAGTCATGTGGAGGTGTACTGCGACACGACAGTATGGACGAAAACGTTTTCCTTCCTCTTGAATTGATTGAAGGAAACCAGTGACGCAACAACTAACTACTACCTGCATGATTTGTGTATAAATCTGCGAACTGCGACCCGGCTATTGCCATGACATGAGCCATGACGATGAGCATTTCGTGGAAGATGGGTCTGGTAAGTGTATTAATCTGTGAAAATCTCCGACCCTGAGAAACTACTACCTCTGTATCAAATATAAGAATTTTTTTAATTAAACTAGCCTTGAAAAAAGGTTTTATATTTTGACACCGAGGAGTACTAAATTACCCTAGATTTGGAACGTCACCCGAGATTTGCTCTGAACCTGGATGTAATTTTAGCATGGCCAGGAAGCTTCCGCTGTGACCTGCTCTGCTTGCGTTGGCCTCTGGTTTGTCCACTGCCGCCTACATATAATAACGTGACATAGTGCCGCTCAGTCTCATCGGCCGCTCAGCAGTCAGCACCACAGAACGGTGATGGGGACGGAGAAGCACGCAATGGATTCTGTGGCCGTCGTGGCGGTGCCGTTCCCGGCGCAGGGCCACCTCAACCAGCTGCTGCACCTGTCGCTGCAGCTCGCGTCGCGAGGCCTGGACGTGCACTACGCCGCGCCCGCGCAGCACATCCGGCAGGCGCGCGCGCGCGTGCACGGCTGGGCCGACGAGGCGCTCCAGTCCATCCAGTTCCACGACCTCGGCATCTCCGGCTACGTCTCCCCGCCTCCGGACCCCACCGCCGACTCGCCCTTCCCCTCCCACCTCATGCCCCTCTTCAACGCCTACATCGCCGGCGCGCGCGCTCCGCTCGCGGCCCTCCTCGACAGGCTCTCCGGCTCCTGCCGCCGCGTAGTCGTGGTGCACGACCGCATCAACGCCTTCGCCTCCGAGGAGGCGGCGCGGCTGCCCAACGGCGAGGCGTTCGGGCTGCACTGTCTCGCCTTGTCGATGCTTGTTGGAAGAACGGACGCCAGCCACCGGCTGCTGCGTGGGAACGGCCTGGTCTTCACCCCCGTCGAGCACTGTGCGACCAAGGAGTTCCTGGAGTGCGCCAACCGGGCCAGGCCGTCGAAACAGATCTCGCCTGGCGCCGGCATCCTGGCAAACACATGCCGCGCTCTCGAGGGTGATTTCATCGACGCTGTCGCTGGCCACCTGGCCGCCGACGGCAAGAAGCTCTTCGCCGTCGGCCCGTTAAACCCGCTGCTCCACGCCAGCGCGTCGGAGCAGAGCAAGCAGCGGCACGAGTGCCTGAACTGGCTCGACAAGCAGCCCCCGGCGTCGGTGCTCTACGTGTCCTTCAGCACCACGTCGTCTCTGCGAGACGAGCAAATCGAGGAGCTTGCAGCAGCACTGCGCGGCAGCAGACAACGGTTCATCTGGGTGCTCCGCGACGCCGACCGCGGCGACATATTTGCGGAGGCCGGCGAGAGCCGACACGAGAAGATGCTGCCAGAGTTCACCAAGGACACCCAAGGGACGGGGTTGGTGATCACCGGGTGGGCGCCGCAGCTGGACATCCTGGCGCACAGCGCCACGGCGGCGTTCATGAGTCACTGCGGCTGGAACTCGACCATGGAGAGCCTGAGCCACGGCCAGCCGATTCTCGCCTGGCCCATGCACTGCGACCAGCCGTGGGACGCGGAGCTTGTCTGCAACTACCTCAAGGCCGGCATCCTCGTGCGTCCATGGGAGAAGCACAGTGAGGTGATCACGGCGAAGGCCATCCAGGAAGTAATCGAGGAGGCCATGCTCTCTGACAAAGGAATGGCCGTGCGGCAAGGGGCGAGGGTGATCGGGGATGCCGTCCGCGCTTCCATGGTGGACGGCGGTTCGTCGCGCAAGGACCTAGATGATTTCACTGCTTACATCACAAGGTGATCGACAAAATGCCATGATGCCGAATACCATGTGGGACGAGCCCTTTGATGCCGATTCAGTTCAGCCAGTGTATTTAAAGCTAGATTTTTCACTGCAAAAACACTAGATTATGCAACCTTTGATAATTCATGTGTCAGACTTGGAGCTCAGAGATTTCAGTTTGCAATGGACTATGTACACACAGGACTTAAACTTTCTTTTATTTCCACCATAAGACGGTTTTTAAATAAAATGTGTATAAGAGATGACCTAACCAAAAATACTGGGTGGTCAACAACTAAAATAGATGACTCAATTTTGTACTAACTTTAGTACAAAGTTGAGTCATCTATTTTGGAACGGAGGGAGTAGCTATTAGAGCATCTCGATTGTAAATAAATAAATAGAGCAAAAGACACTCCCCAAACCTTCTTTATATCTTCGGGCAAACTGTTCGGCTATATTCCAGACAAAAATAACGTGCCTTATATGTCCGGACAACTCAGACTTTCCTAACCTATCTTCATATGTAAAGAATAGATGGGGTTGTCTGTATATGTCCGTTGTGTCAGCTCTGGCTCATCATGTACCACTTTATCTCTTTATTTTTTTTTTCACCCCCGCCCTCTCTCCCTACTCAATCATATGCATGTGGCTGAACAATTTAAAATGGGGCACAAATCGTTGCCATCCTCGAACAAGTCGACGGACATATGAGGGATAAAATTTGACACTTGCCCTTTTTTAGGCTCAACCCATCGTTGTCAGACATGTCTGCGGACATATGAGGGTTGGAATTTAACATTTGCCCTTGGAGATGCTCTTATGGCATCACATGAGCACAAGACACTCATTCTGTCGTCGATGTCCATCAATGTCATAGCACGAAAACAGTTGTTCCTATCGGCTCCCATGTTGCTCGCGTCTGGGCGTCTCGCGAGGCATCAGATCGAGCCACCACAACACTTGGTCTCCTCTTTCTCTTCCCCGCCGTTGCCGGATGACGCTACCAGGCAAAGGACATGCTGCCAATGGTGTCAGCGGGTATCTTCTCGCGGTGGAGGGGCACTGGTGGGCGCGAGGCGTGGGTAGTTCATGCGCGGTGGCAGTGCATGTAGCAGGAGGCGACATGATGGGGCGTCTCTGGAGGCTCGACGAGAGGCATATGTCAGCGTCAATGGTAGTTGAAGAGGTGGAGGATTTTGGGCCTGATTCGTCCAGATTCGATGCGTCCAATACCGGTGCGGCATCAACATGATCTTCGATGTCGGTGTTGGTCTATGTGTGCTACGTCTTCGATCTGCTTGTGGTTGTTCCCGGGGACGATGACCTCCTGCCTTCATGGTCCTGATGGTGGTAGGAGTCAGACTCATTCTCAAGAGGGGGTAGGGATTGTCGACAAATGTCGGGCTTTTGGTAGGAGCCAACGATGAAGACACATGCGAGCATTGCCCCCATGATGCAGGTGTCGACTTGCAATCCTTGGGTCCCCTCCCAAATTGGTTTTGGGGAAAACCCTAGGTCCAGGTCTACCTGGATCGGATGATGGCGATGCTCAGCATCGTGCTCCCCCTTGCGAGCATCGTCTTGGAGCTTGGCCTGGCTGATGAGACCTGTGACCGATGACGATTTGGTAGAGATGAGCCATCCTAGCGGTGAGGTCTTGCAGAGTATTGCCCAACGGCAGCCCCGAAGATGTGAATGGCTAGCTCATGTTCGACTTGGGCGGCTATTTCAGTCATAGCAGTGCAGTGAAGGCTTGTGGTTATTGTTTGCGGGCCGATGTGCCCAGATTTACCACTGTCATACACTTGCCTCATAGGCGTGGGATCGCCGGAGTATATCGAACGTGAGATTATGGTGGTACTATCTCTTCTTGCTAGTTTTATATGTGATTGATTCCAATCATGCATTGATGGATGACGGTGTTACGGCCGAGGGGTGTCTCACCTTACTGGAAGCCGGCCTGACTAGGTCGTCCTGGTCCCCCTAGGTCGGTTATACGATGGCCTCACAACGTGGTGGGCTGGAAGAGTTGGAGTAATAGATAAGACAACTGACATCCGTAGGGACTCCTGCTAACCAACTTAGAACATGTAACCCTAGACCCTGGTACCCATAAAAGCCGGGGTCAGGCTAGTTGCATAGACATCAACCCCAACCTAGAGCTTTGCCCAATACCTTGATCTTGTACGTCCCTATACAATCAATATACATGAGCAGGAGTAGGGTATTACCTCGTCCATCGAGGACTCGAACCTGGGTAAACTCTGCCCATGTTGCCATGTGATCTACTCATGTGGCCGGATACCCTATCGACGGATCTACCGGATTTAACTCCTCGGTTGTGCACTAGGCACGAGTTGTGTCAGGAGAACCTGGATATTCGATGGTTTCTTCAGTTGGAGTCGGCGTCGTGACACGGGGCCAGATCTTCGTGTCCAATTCAACATCCTTCATCGCCGATTCGATCGGCCATCTTGAGCTCATCGAGACCTACACTCCAGGCCAGATTATCCACTTCGAATGTCTCGAATTCATTGCTGATTTAAGTGGCAAGCTGGTTCTCCAGGGTTTAGTTCTTCGCCAGATTAGGAATTACCAGCGAACTTCATCAACCAACTTGCCACCCATCATGGCCAACGTCGACACCCTCAGCAACACCGAGGAACTCGGGGACCTCAACGAGGAGATGGGTGACTCAGCTAATAGATGACATTAGTCAATCCCGATACAACAATCGCTTCGTCTGTGGAGCCCATGTTTACCTATGAGATCTACATGGTGGACACCAACAATACCACCAAAAAATGTTGAGGCATCGAGAAGAATGTCGTGGTCGAACACGAGCAGGGTTCTGACTTCAAGAACCTCCAAGAAGTTGATTTCACCATGAGAATCACAAGCACGTTTTCCTAGAGCATCTCCATGGAGGTAGCTCGGGGTAAAAACTTGAAAGGAATCCAAAAAGTCTACAAGGAAAATTACCGTATGCTGAGGAGGCAATGAGATATCATGCGCTCTGCTGAGATGATTCAAAACCATCACCCTTGGGGTCTCCGGATCAAAACTATAGCATGTGCATATGACTTGCAAGTACAATCATGAACAAAAATATGTAAATGGTTCGGATCTGAAATCATATTACTCGGGCCATAGTAAAAGTTATATATATGTGACGTGTGGTGCTCACACAGGTAATTTGCAGCAAGAAAACTTCCTCTACACAACTTGTGTATGAAAAAAATTCTCCACAAGATTACCATATAAGAATAAGGAAGTATGGCATCCAGTAATGTGAACAAATTTCTAGTAGCTCCCCTGGAAAAGGGAAGAACTCATTAAAAAATATTTGATCTCATGGTAGGGGGAAACAACTTGCATCACTAAATTTTGAACAAATAATCTATAAAAAAGTTAGGGCCCATAAACTTATAGGACTTCCGTAGCTCAATAACCATATTTTTAATAGTTGGATCTAGGCCCAGTGACCATCCACTTTCCTTTTATTAAGAAATAGAAGGGACCCAAAGGTCCGAGACTGGCATTAATTAACAAGATTTGTTACAACCAATGACATTGAAAGGAACCCTATGAATTACAACCAAGTCCTTCATTTTAGCACATTTACCCTACAATTTATGGAGAGAGCGTAGCCTGTTTCTGAAGCAACTGTCAACCTCGTCGAAGACGCCATCACCATCCTCTTCGACACCAACCTTGCCACGCCTCACAAAGGGAGAAAGGGTCTCCCACCTTAGAGGTTGGAAATGAACAAAAGGGGGACATATATCATGCCTCATAATTTGTAGTCAACCCTAGCCATTTTTGACACAAAACGAAGACATCTACTTGTTGGATTCTCAACTCCAATCACTAATTTCAATGTCGCATAATTGAGAAGATCAATATCACCATAGCAAGCATGAACACCCATTGGAACGCCATATCCAACAAATTCATCCTCATCTCA
This sequence comes from Aegilops longissima, assembly GCA_021605205.1. Classification (NCBI taxonomy): domain Eukaryota; kingdom Viridiplantae; phylum Streptophyta; class Magnoliopsida; order Poales; family Poaceae; genus Aegilops; species Aegilops longissima. The sequence goes on from CM038677.1 coordinate 747,291,801, forward strand.
ATCCTCCGTCTACCACCTCGATATCAAAGAAAACTAAGAGGACATGTCGGGTAGATCCAAGTGCCCACCGAGGTCATTGATGTTGCAAAAGAGCCCAATCCACCATGACACACCACAAGCGGCCGACCTCCACCATGGATGGAAGCAGCAGTAGGAGACCGACCGCTAGGCGGCTCGCCCACTCCAGTGACGAGTTCTCTAACAAAAACTAGTAAGGTACACGTGCATTGCACACATGAGATTTGGCAACCAAATTATGAAGAAATATCACACTATAGAATGTAAGTTTTGAGTCATATATGCATGATGTAGATGTTCGTTTAATTCTTATAGTTCATCTCATTCAAAATCAATTAGTTTTATAAAAGAATTAATCTATTTTAAGATTCATGGAATTGTGCATTGTAAATAATAAAGTAAAAACAAATAATGGCAATTTATTTAGAAAAAAAAGTTTGGGCAATTATGATATGAAATATCTAGAACAAAGGAGAAGTGCTTGTATTTTGAGGTTTGTGCATTATGTTTAAGTTCAACCATGGAGTCTTCTAGATTGTACATGTGGCAGAATTTGGTGGAATGTAGATGATATCCAATGGCCAGTAGTGCTCGGATTTGCCATCTCTGCATCGTCGGATTGGTTTCATCCAACGACCATCTTTCAAAGTTATTGCCACACTATATAGGGGTATAGAAAAAAGGTAACCCCGAGGCCTTTACATCCCCATATCTACCATATTCACGACCAACCGAACTCCTCTCCCCTCCCACTCCGGGCAACAAAGTTGTCGAAGGAGTAGAGGGAATCAGGGAGAAGGAGGAGACTCTCAAGGGAAAGGGGAGGAGTGGAGAGAAAGAGGAGAATGAGAGCCCACTCAAATCAATCTTTCATACCATCTTCTTCTAACGATCCACCCTTTTACTCTGCTCAATCGCCCCTCTCTCGCGGGCTAGAGCCGCAGTCATGCCACCCTGTATTGATACAATGGCAGTCACTACCATTCCTCTAGTCACGAGCATGAGTTTCTCTCCTACGTGTTATATCCAACTCCGCGCACAGGATGGCCAGGGTAAACCCGGGCATGGGCAGCCCGGTCCGAAAAACCCGGGCTGGGCCGGGTCGGGCTTGACGTTCGGGCCGGGCTCGGGCCTTGTTTTCCAGCCCAGAAGATAGTTCGGGCCAGGCTCGGGCTTCATTTTTCTGTATTTCGGGCCGGGCTTTCGGGCTTCGGGCTGGCTTGCATGTGCGTACACTAAAAAACAACGTTCGAGCCGGGCTTTTGGGCTTCAGGCTTGATTTCGGGTCGGGCTTGGGCTTGAAAACAAGGAGTATTTCGGGCTTCGGGCCGGGCTCGGGCTTGGGAAATGAATGTCGGGCTTTTACAAGCCCGGCCCGAAACCCGGCCCGGCCCGGCGTTTGCCCGGGTTTAGGCCAGGGTGGACCGTGGCCCACCCTGGGATTTCATTCCGGCCATACGTATCGTATATCTATAGAGAGATGGCCCATAGAAGGAAAGAAGTTGGCCCAACAACACTTTGCGGTTTGACCCAAAATAACCCACGCCAGACTAGACACCACGCACTGGCCGTCCTCCCGGCCCGGCCCAGCCGCCGGCTGCCCATCCACGCCTCTCCTGCGTCGCCGCCCTCCCGATCGCCGGCCGCCCAACCGCCTAGGAGGCTCCTCCGCTTTGCCTCTCGGTCGCGCCCTCGCGCCAGTGCGCCACTACCCCTGCGGCGACCACTGCTACCCAAGTGCCACCCCCACCGCTGGCACCCAAGCAGCAGGCAATCGCCCACCGCCTGATCAGCTTGTGGCACTAGGCTCGGCCTGATTTGAGGTACCATTCCCAATTCCCCAATTTTTGATTTAGGGTTTGCTTCATTGTTGGCTATTTGTTGTGTTGTGCACTGTCCAGTAAAATTCATGAAAATGAACCGGTCAATTTGACGCATTATTTCTGTTCAGTTGTGTCATTGTGATGGGAGAATTGATTTTAACCCCCTCTGTTCACTCCACTTCGATCTTTTACCCCTCTGTTCGCTTGCCTTCCTCTGAGCCCCCCATTCCTGTGTAATTCTCGCTGATTACCCCCCCTGGCGTTGTTAACTGCTCAATTAGCTAATAATGAAACAAAGCTGGACTTATTATGTACTCCCTCCGTCCGGAAAAAGTTGTCCACAGCTTAGTGTACCGTGATTTTTGCAAAACGCCTCGTAGCTTAAAATCTGTTACAAGCAGTCGCCATTTCCTTCCTTCTTCCTCTTCCCTTCGCCTTGCATCGCCGAGCAAGTCGCCGGGACCTCGCCAGGTGCCGCCAGGGCTTGCTCCTCCGCCGCCAAGGACCTGCGCCGCCTAATTGCTCGCTCCTCCGCCGCCAAGGCGTGCTCCTCCGACGCCCAAGTCTGCGCCGCCTAATTGCTTGCTCACCGCCCAAGTATGTGGTCCTCCGCCGCCCAGACTGAGCCACCCAATTGCTTGCTCCACCCTGCGCAGGCGTACTCCTCCGCCACCTAGGACTGGGCATGGCCTCCCGGCTGGGCGGCCTATATCCCCTCCGCCCACGAGGATCTGCGCCCCAGCAGTCCGGGACCTGCGTGCGCTGGTCTCGGCGCCTCGACCACGAGTTCCGGCCGCCTGGACCTCGAGCTCCCTCAAGCTTGTCCTAGACCTCAAGCTCAAGCTCTTTCCCTGCTCCTCTGCAAGTTTCTACTGGTCCCCTGCTCTTGTTGCCGCCGGAGGTCACTTGCTCGTGTGATGTCGCCGAGGTCCCTGCTCGTGCTTCTTTGTCGATGAGAAGAAGTACAAGGCTCCTTGTTTCATCTCCAGTGCGGACCTTGCTTGCTCTGTAATTTGAAACACAATTGATCATGTCCTCTGAAGAAATTTTACAAAAAAGTTCAGTTAAGCTATTCTCATGTTGCTATCTGAATTCTAACCAGATCAATTTGCTGTCAATTGCTCTGTAATACTCGACCAGGTTTATGCAAAAGATCAACAAGGTTTATCTTCAATAAATAGTCGAGCACAAACCAGGTTTATGCAAATGAAGGTCAACCAGGTTTATCTTCAGTAAATAATGGTTTATTTTCAGGAAATAGTCACGAGCACCAACCAGGTTTATGCAAATGAAGATCAAATTGATAACCAGGAGTAGCTGTCAATTGATTCGATAATTTGCAGTAGATTATTTGCTTCATTGTTGTACAACTGTAGTTTGAATGAAATAGATTATTTGCAAAGTTAAAAAATAACAGATCAGGAATATGTCTTGTAACTGGTCAAAGATTCTTCTAATAACAAATAAACATATCTAAATTTGCTAAAACAATCAATCAATTTTCAGTGCACAATGAACCAATTTTCAGTGCACAATCAATCAATTTATTTTGGAAACAAGCAATATGATTCCACCGGATTCCTCAAGACTAACTAGGGTATGTTTTTTATGATTAGTTAAATAAGAAGATCATATTGGCCTCTGCACTATCCATTATCTCCATTAGTGATTCTACTGAAAATATCCAATACCACTGTTTATCTCACCATTGATGAGGCAAGGTCACTCCTCTAAATAAATGTTGAATTTGCCCCAAAGACATGAGATGAATAATTTTCAGTACCAATGTGTGTGGAGAGCAATTTATATGAGCATAGAAGCATCTGGAAAAAAATATAAGGGGCTGGGGAGGAAAACAGAGTTATCCAAGGGACTGTGGCTCGGAGTATTTTATCCTAAAAGATTGGAGAAGAAAATGACTGGCAAAGAAATGCTTCTATATATTCAGATTATATGTAGAAGGTCTATAGTACTCCCTCCGTCCGGAAATACTTGCAATCAAAATGGATAAAAGGGGATGTATATAGACGTATTTTAGTTCTAGATACATCTCTTTTTAACCATTTTGATGACAAGTATTTTCGGACGGAGGGAGTACTTACATGAACCAATGATTGATAAAGAAAATGCTACCACATGTCCACACAAATTCAGTATCCACATGTCCACAAATTCAGTATTAGCACAAATTTATTATTCAGTGCTACCACATGTCCACACGACGGCATCAGGATGATTGATAAAGAAATGCATAACACTACATTAATACCACATCCTGCATGTTTCAGTTTGGACAGTGACAACTTTTATTAAATTTTCCTTTACTTGCTCTGAATCTAAATAACACTAGAGTTTTCTTTATCAATCATAACAGTAAAGTTTATCTTGCTCAAATGTAGTCTGAATTCAGTGATCTTGCTAAAGAAGCTCTCAAGCCCAAGCTCAAGATAGGCTAAATTTGACAGCTACTGTACTAAAAAAAAGCATTTTGGATTATCACAGCAAAAGAAACATTTTATGCAGTCTGAAGCATTTTGGATTATCACTAGAAACTGAATCTAGCAGTCTGAAGCATTTTGGATTATCACAGCAAAAAAACTTAATCATGTTTGATGCACATCGATGCAGCACCCCAAAGTCCCAAACATAAGCAGCAGCAGACGGTATGCATTGTTTGATTGAGCAGCAGCAATAGCTCAACAAATCAAACAAAAGGAAATTTCATATTGGTATGCATTGGCAGGAGAATGCTAGAACACGCAGATGTATCAGCTAGCACAATCTGTGTGAAAATACAAGCTACTAAAATTTGTTACAGAAAATTTCCTACTAAAAAGATAACTGAATTTTGTGTACTGGAAGATTACAGTGAAGTTTCAGTAACTACAGTAACTGAAATTACAGTAAGATTTCTCACTCCATTGCACTGCTATTAACTGTATTATTCTGCTGTTAACAATCAGAATTGACACTATATTATTCAGTAAAGTTGATGTTCAGAACCTGTCATTTTCTTCCTAAACCTGTCAATTTCTGTCAGGTTTTGATCTGTCAAGTTGATGTCAAAACTTGACACATAAATAAAATTTGACATCAATGAAATTTAGACAGTGAATACAGTTTGGACAGTACTCCACTGTCATATTTTCAGTGAGTAAAACTCAGTTTTGACAAATTGAAGCCTACTCTATTCTACTCCTAAATTCTGAGCTTGAGTCAAGCAGGGGATACTAAATGGTGGATGAGGCAACAAATTACACATGAGTAAGAAACACTTTGATCATCATAAATACTCCAAATATTGTTATACATTTTTAATGGTAATTTCACCCATAGTAACATTTCCAGGTGTATGAACAGCTATTTCAGTCAAGCATACTATATGTTCATCTCAAGCATATGTTCAGGCAAATTTACGGTTATACAGTCAGAATACTGTATGTTCATCTCAAGCTAACAGTAGCTGAACATTGGAGATCAAAGCATACTGTATAGCTGAACATTGGAGATCAAAGCATACTGTATGCCCAGTGCTATTTGAATGTGTGGTTGCTCTCTCAAATTCCATGGCTAACAGTAGTTTTAAAATCACCAAGGGCATCTGTGCTCGCCTAGCAAGCTCACCGAGATCAACGGAAGCAGCATCCGTACTCAGTATTCCATTCCTCTGCACCAAGTCCTCCTCCAATCGCTGCACAATCCAAGGCGAGAAGAACAAAACTAGCTCAGTTGCTTGCTTCACCAAACAATGTTCAAGCTAGCCTTCTTCCTGGTGCACACGGTTCGAGCTGGCCCTCTTGAATACAGCAATGTAGAGAGCATCAAGCAAAATGAACTTCAGTCCATGAAAGTGCAGAGTTTAAGCTCTATTCAAGAAATGAAGCAGCAATCACGAGGGTCCGGGCGGCTAAAGTAAACATTCAACCTCTCTTCCTCGATGGTCTCGGCGGGGTGGGCAGGAGCGCGAGCCTCGAGCGCTGCTGGCGTATGCGCACCTCCTCGAGCACCTCTGCCATCGTGACCAGCCGCCCATGGTGGAGGCGAGCGAGATGACGGCGTTAGCGTCGGCGACGGGCGGACGGGGCCAGCCGGTCGAGTTGGTGCAGTTGGACACGATCCGCTCACCGCTGCGGAAGACTCCTTGGCCACCGTCTCCCTCGCCATCACGTCCGCGCCCCCCACGCCACGGTGCCGGGCAGCGTCGTCGGGAGGCGAGGGCGGAAGGCCGCGTCGCCGACCGCCGGGCCGAAGGCCGGACACGCTTCTTCCATCAACGCTAGGAGGGAGGGGGTGGGCGCGAGCAGGAGATGCGGCGGGAGGAAGAAGAAACGATTTTTGGGGAGAAAGAGGAGATTTTGGAGGCGAGCACGGAGGCGGGGATTCTGCGCGAGGCGAAGGGAGCGGCGGAGGAGGTAGCTGGCGCGGCGGAGGACGCTGGAGAGCAGCCTTGGCCTTGGCTCTGCTCCAAGGCCCATGCGCTGTGTCGGAGCGGGAGTGTCGATGGAGAAGATGAGGAGTCGGGTTGTGTCGGAGTCCGGGAGGGTCTTTTGCAAAACGCCACGGAGACAACTTTTCCCGACGGAGGAGTACTGATTTGACTAAAATGCCCTCGTCACAGCTTTCTTGAGCCCTCAAAACATGATACTGAAAGGTGGGCTGGCCCGTTCGTTTTACTTCTCGCCTCCCCATCTGCGACCTAGCGAGGCGACCACGGCCAGAGCCGCCAGCAGCCAAGATCCGCCGACCCTGCTGCTCTGCCGCATCTCCTCCCCCATCTGCCGCCCTCCATTGCTGCCCCAAGGTAAGGCAACTTCTCCCTTTCCGTTTTCCATGGATTTTGTGTGGTTTCTCTTGTACATTTGTCTAAAATCTAGAAACCCTAGTTGCGGAGAGTGATTTACATGAGGATTTGAGGGGAGGGGTTGGATCCGCAAAGGGAAGTGATGGATCTGAAAAGGTAACATCATATTTCCTTGTTTTAGTTTGATGGATCAGCAAATCCTGTCATTCTTCATTTTGAGAAAAAAAATTTGTGGCTAGGACAACCGGACGAGGTACATGGATGCCTTCTAAACCGAAGGGTACTTCTGTCCATTCTTATTTCCAATTGATGATTATACACTAACAAACTTGTTAAACAGGTAAAAGGGGGGCATCAGCAACCACTGGACAGAAGTGGGGGGCTCAGAGCGAGGCGAACGAACAAAGGGGTAAAAGATCAAAGTGGAGTGAACAGGGGGGGTTAAAATAAATTCTCCCCATTGTGATTGATAGAAAGTAAACTCTTATTGCATAATTATTAAAGAATGAAGAGGACAGGTGATATTGCAACAAAAAAAATCACATGCATATTTTTTAGGGTAAAAATCACAAGCATGCTATGAAGATAGGGAAACGATATACTAGATGTGGTAAAAAAAAAGGCGGACCACCCTGATGTCAAATGCTAGCTCCGCCACTGACTCCAACCCTATATCTCCGCTGTAAATTTGACATATAGACTTGATCAGTGTCGCCACTGGATTTGTTCATGACCGCCTCCATAGTTGTGTGCCCTTTGCATTGTAACCACCCCTTCCCCTTAATGTTTACGATCGGCCATAGCCCATAAGTTTCAAGTCAACTGCGAAAAGAAACAGTCACATGTCATCTAGATAGTACCCCCTCTGTAAACTAATATAAGACCGGTAATATTACCCAGCTGACGTTCGCTGGGAGAAGGGTGGCAAGCGAACGTCATTTGCCGACAATTTTAGTTGTGTAGAAAAAACAAACGACGGTAGTTTTTAAATGAAAAATGCCTTCCCTGAAGAACTGACATGGCATTCGGAAGAAACTGTCACTCCCTCAAAACTAAAATTGCCACCTAAAATGTTCGCATGTGTCATCCTTGCTGGCAAACGTTCACCAGTTATGAGCGTCCAAGAGGATAGGTGTCTGCAATATTGTGAGCCCTAACCTTCACGGGGCCAGCCGCCAGGTGCGCAAGGCGGCGACCTCAGACCTCCTGACCTCGCGGCAGCTCGCGCCAGGTGCTGGTCTCCGGCGGCAGGCAACACCGCAGTGGCGCAGGATTCCAGGGTGAAAGCAGCAAGCGCTTCCCTCCTCTTCGGCATCTTCATCCCTGCCACTCTGCTCGTCCACGATTACAAGGTGTGCCCCCTCCCGCCGGAAAAATCCCCCTAATCTGTGCTGGAAACGACGGAGATCTGATTGGTTGTCGCCCGCGTGGCTCCGGGTCCTGACTTTGTTGTACTTTTCCCTGATTGTTTGCTGGATCTGATTATATAGCGAGTGATGTTTCCCTGTGAAACGACAGTCAACCTTAGATGTTAGGCATTCCCCTTTGTTAAATTTCATGGTCTCCAGGTATTGTTTTCCCTCGTGGATGCTCAAAAATCAGAACTTTCACTGTTCTTGCTCGTTTAATATATCAAGCCTATGTGGACGCAATATGTTTTTGCCTTCTATAGTTAGCTTCTATGGCAGCTGGTTATGTTAACTGTGTAGGTGGCATTAGCAATCAACAATGAATTTGTAGTATGCAGAAGCAATCTCAGATAGTGAGTTTTGCTTGCTGATGGCTGCATTGTGCCGACTGCTTAGAACTGTGTTTGCCCCCAACTGATTTGTCATTTCTCTAACACCAGGGTCAAGCTGCTGTGAGATGGATATTTTGTATCTATGCAAGGATGTCTTAAAGATTCAGAAGTTTAGGAGACTGGCATCGTATGCTGGATTCTATTCGTTCACTACCCTCGTTACCTATGCTTACACAAGCAATACGTACGTCGCTACTGAATTGCACTTCTTTACAGACCTGCAGTGTCTTGCCACTTCTTATTCTTACCTGCCAACATTCTTCTCTCCTGCCCAACTTATTGCAGGACAAGGGCTGGCATTTCGAGGGCTGATCAGTATTATGCCGCCTACCCTTCTGGTACTGAGCTGCTGACTGATACTGCAAAGGTATGAAAACCGAAAAGAGCATTTGTGGTTAATCATGTCAGATTTTTTGTTAAATCTGAGCAGTAAGCAGCAAATGCAACAAAGTTGTTGTTTTGTTTACTACTCCCTCCGTTCCTAAATATTTGTCTTTTTAGAGATTTCAAATGGACTACCACATACGGATGTATATAGACATGTTTTAGAGTGTAGATTCACTCATTTGTGGTTAATCATGTCAGATTTTTTGTTAAATCTGAGCAGTAAGCAGCAAATGTAACAAAGTTGTTGTTTTCTTTACTAATTTAATCGAGTTGACTTGCTTAAGGGAAGCAGTACCTGATTTCTTTTGTCTGTTTGCAGCTTTACAAGGCTGCGTTGGGTAATTGTTTCGAAATAGACGACTGGGGTCCAATAGAATTCTCCATCATGGCAAAGCATTTTGACCGGCAAGGCAAACCACCATATGCCTACCATGCTGTAAGTTTCTTAATACTTGCAGATACAAAATTGAGAACAGTTCTGCTCCTTGTTCTGGGGATTTCTCCCTGTGTGCTTTGCAAGTCTGACATCAATTGTTTACTGTGTGTTTTCAGCAATACATGTCACACCTTCTATCCCATGGCCAGCTCGATGGAAGTGGTTAACTGCAGGGATGTGTTCTGTTAGATTCTCTTGAGGCTTCATTGTAGTCCTTCAGTTATTTGTAAGAAAGAGATGGCTCGCTGAAATCTTGAATTGTTCTGGCCTGTGACGGCGGATGGTCAAAATCGTAGATGCTGAGCTTTTGCAATATCATTTAATAGTCAAAACTGTTAACTGTGCGGAATTTTCCCATGAATAATCATGGTTGCACCTAGTTGAAGCAAGCATTGGTGATCTCTTATCCCTCCTTTTTGTTATTGCTGAATGTAACACTTTTGTGTGTCAGTGTTCATAACAGAATTAGTTTGTGTTCTTTTGCTCGATCTGCCGTTTCACCAGCAAAGACCAGTACCTTAATCCTGCACCTGGAGTTGTAGGTGCATGAATGGCAGATGCTGGTTGGCTCCTGGACTAGAGGTTTTCAGTGCCGGTTCAGGAGTTCCTCGAGAGTTTCTGCTCAGGCACTTGTACATTACTATATTCTCTATAACGTTGTCAAAGAGCCATTTTATTGAACGCAATATTTCCAGAAGACTTTTAAATACCTTCTCAATGCTGGTAGTAATCTTTGTAGAGCTATACTTTGAAACAACGGTGTGAACTGCGCTAGTTATAAAATCGACAAGGACGGTTTTTGCAAGTAGGTGTTGCGCGGCGACGTTTGTCTTGTAAGGAGGAGCCCATAGGCAGGGTTGATGATTGTTCTATGTTCCACGAGTAGTCCATACTCTGAAGGAGGAGCCTGCGGTTTCTGCTTTGTTTTTCCAACAAAGGCTAGATACATCTGTAAATAAAAGTGTGATTTCTTCTTAACAAAAGGCATAGCACAGAAGTGTTATTTTGCCAAACTTTTGCCTATAAGGCGAGGCAGACGCCGCGTCACAAGGAATGCGTATATCTTGCAATTTACTTATAGCACAATAAAAGCAACACGTTACACAGAAAAAGTCTAAAAGAAAAGAAAAGATTAAAAAGGAGATCACAGCAAAACACACCTATCAAACAGCTTGGTCGTATCACCGCTTTCGAAACCTCCCCAGAGCAAAATTAACCCAGAAATACCATCTGGAAAATACCATATCTGGTCTTTGGCTTAAAGTATGTCTAGAACGGTGCACATATGCCTCATTGCCATTCTGTGCTCTTTCTGGGTTCTAGTATCAAACTGCCGACTACATAGAAACATGTAATGAAAAAACATGTTTACATACTTATTACATACGAAATCACTATGCACACGATAGGTGGGAGGCCGATTTCTGGACGAAGGTGTGACCGATGGCACCAATCCATGCAACCACAGTGATGGACGGCTGTCAACATGTATTGTGCATAAATCGGTTGCCAAGGTGCCATCTGTGTAGCAGTGCTCTATTACATTATAAATAATTGAAGATGCCCTAACAGAGTCCACTCAGTACAAAGCACTCTATAAAAATGTAAGACATTTTTTGGTTTAGATTGAGACTCAAAAACGTCTTACATTTTGACAGAGTGAGTACTTGTCAGCAAATACAGATATATTACAATAACAAAAAAAAGTGGAAAGCATATACACACTCAGCTTTAATATACATGAAATTCATTTGTACCCAGCTTATCAACCAATGTGGCTGGAATAATCGGTACGCAAAATGGGAGCCAAGCTAAGTTGTGTGTACAGATCGCACTTCAAAAAGGGGTGCTTATGAAAGCAGTACAAAAGTTATTTGTGATGTTCACACACAGTACCAACTTGCAGCAAGTGAGCTCCCTCTACATAGCTTGCTTATAACAAAATTGCCCATAGGGCTATCAGAAAAGAGTAATGATATGACATCTAGGTAATGTGAACAAACTGTCCAGTAATCCCCTTGGAAAAAGAACTCCCGCAAAAAAATAATGACAACACTTGATGTTACAGTAGCAAGGCAGAGCTACCATCCCTCGATTTTCAATGAGCCGGCACAAACTAAGGGCCCCCAAATATTCCATTCTGGCCTTCTGGATAATTTACAATGCAGTTAAGTCTCCCCCTGAAAGAAATTGCCTGACATCATCAGAGGAAATTCAGCTAATTGGTAAACATGAACTGTGTTTTCCTTCTCACCTACTGTCCTGACTAACACAGATAATCTTCAAAATGGATTGCTACCTGCCTCATTTGATTCACATGGATTCTGCAAAAGTACAATTTTAGTAACCCTAGATTCGCTCCACATCCAAAAGGGTCTCTTGTGGTCTCTTGTTACCTGATATGTACAGCTACCGTATAACATCGTCATCATGCACAGACCTAGCTAAGCAATGAACTTCTTATGTGGCCTGGTCTCTTTGAACAGGTGGCGCTAAGCCATGCTCCTTCATCATGCAATTATATTTTGGTAATGCTCTTGCACCTACTTGCACACAAAGCTCCACAACAGCAGGAGCATGACCATAATAATCTCGCCCACTGTCCACCAGAATTGGTGGGTCATGAGGCCGCTGATGCCACACAATCTTTTGAGGAACCAGGTCATCCACTCCAGCCTTCTTCCACTTGTGTTTTCCCCGCCAGCCCTCAAACTTAAATACTCCACACATCCTGGCCTTGTGCCCTGATATCCCAACATGCACTTCAGAGCAATTCTCGCACACTTTGGATGGGTAGACCAATAGGAGTTTTGTCACACCTAATCTGAGCCTTTCCCATGCTTCCAGTGTTCTTTGACCTACCAATCTAAGTTCAGAAGATAGCAAAGGGGCAGGATTTTGGTTGTTAGCTTCAGCTGCCGTACATAGCTCATCACGTCTGTATAGGAGTCCTTCAGGTAGCTCTGCACCTGCCTGATGACATAGCTCGAGTACAGCCGGGACACGAGTGAAGTCGAACCTCTGGTCATGCCTTATCTCATCCTGAAACATGTTTTCCTGATGGAAGGCCTCAACAGGGACAAGGATGTTATTCAAGCCGCCTGGGCCCCATTGGTGAGGTCGATCCTTGATCATACGTTTGAAACCGTGACATGATTTCATCTGATGTGCCATTGCTCCAACATGAATTTCAGGACAAAACCTACAGGATGAGTCAAAACATAAATCACTAATTAAAATGACAGCACATAAAACATCTGAATGAATAATGCAGAAAGGTCCACTCTGATCAACAAATGAGAACAAATGTGAAAATCAAAGAGGACTGCTTGAGTAACTGGAATTCACTCAGACTAAAAGGCAAACTTGGCAACAACATTACACAACAACAATACTAGTTTAGGAACACTAATATTCTACGTATGTCTGTTTAATTATCTGTCCATTTCTTCAGACTCTTAGCAATACCTTTGCTGATGATCTGCCAAAATAAGGATCTTTCAGCAACAAACAAGAAGACGAAGTTTATTATTGTATTGTATCCTCCTATGATCAAGTGGAAAACACTTATAATTTCATATTTCTTGCTTACTTGCATGAACGTATATGGAAACAATAACACTAGCCTATGAACACCAATCTTCTAGTACTTATTTTTGTTGAATTGTTTTGCCATTTCTTCAGACTTCTTGCAATACCTAAACTGGATAATGATGCCAAACAAGGAACTTTCAGCAACAAACGAGAAGACCAAGTTTATTGTATTGTATCCTCCTATGATAAGACAAAAACTTAATAATTTCATACTTCTTGCCCTTACTTGCATGAATGTACAGGGACAGCTCTGAGAAGTATTGAGACGCCTTCAGTGAGAATCTCTCTGGCCCTGACCACCTCCTGGGCCACCGGGATCATTCGCTTGATAGGATAGTCCTTTGTTCGGTTCTTGATCCTCTTTAGAATCATGGGCCGCAGCTGCTTCCAGTCCACCCTCGAAGAGTACATCCTCAGATTCACGATCGAGCCGCACAGCTCTGAGCAAATGCGACTGCCGGTCATCCGCCCCATAAACGCCATTGCAGCGCACAGAGCCTACAGGTTCACAATTGTTTTTCATAAGGACAGGAAACAAGCATTCATGGTATATTATTAGCAGGAGATATGATGAACAACAACGGAACATGTACATTTCCTCTAAATTTCATTGCTTTCTCCACCTGGGTGTTGCGTCGATGCTTCTCCAGAAGATGAGAAGGGGAACGAGGGAAGGGGATGACGGACGATTACCTTGCCCGCAGTCCGCCGGTCTCCTTGAGCTCGCTGGCGGCGCGGCAGCCAATGGAGGGGGGCGGCGCAGGGGATAGGACGGGGAGCCGCCCGCAATATAGCGGAGACGCGCAGGGTCTCCTTCCCCTCGGTGGCGGCGCCGCACCCGTCGATCTGACGAGCCCCACCGCTCGCCTCGGCTCCGGGGAAGCGCCGGGCGCCGTCGAGCAGCCGAGGAAGGCGCCGGCGCTGGGCGGCGAGAGGTGGGGCGAGCTTTGAGGGAAGCGGTGGTGCGCGGCCTGTGAGCGAGAGGAGACGCTATGGCCGGCAAGGACGGCGGCGCGGCCGGGCGGGCGGGGGAGGATGGAAGAAATGCGACGGCGTGCCCGATCGATCGATTCGCCTCCGGCTGCCAGGCTTTGGGCTCAGCCGAACGAATTAGGGATCGGCAGTGGAGTTAATCTGGGCCCAGCCCAATAACGGTAAGGACGTTTCGGTGACATCTAAGCCCAGCGAACTTTTTTTTTTGCGGGAAATTCAGAGTAAGCCCAACGAACTCCGAATATCCACTTCGGTGCCCGGGCTCACAGTACCGTGGTTAGAAATAGAAAAAAAAATCTCAAAAAAAGGTTAGAAATAGAAAAATATGAAAAAATTCTGATTTTTTTTGCAAGCAAGATGTCCATGTGTGTGATGTTTATGCAAAATTTGGTGAAGTTTGAACGAGGAGCGCGAGGCAAAAAAGAAAAATTCGGGCATGAACAGTGCTATTTTCAAATGTTTTCACCAAACCTTTTTTTTTTGCCACGAGCTACTTGAATGTCCAAACTTCATGAAATTTTGCACGAGTATCTCGCATCTGAGCATCTTGCATCACAAAACAAATTAGAATTTTTTGAAATTGTTTTGATATTTTTATGATTTACTGTTCATGCCCGGGCTCATCTTAGCCCCGACACCAAACCCACACTTTACTTTTCACTTTGATCATTTGTCCCCCCTACCCCCCAAGATTGATGGGTGGGGCTGGGGCCACTGGTCATTGAGACAATCCTGGGGCAAATCATCTTAACCTTAATAAAGCAAAACGTGGCAAATTATCTAATCCCCCCTTAACTAAGAAATTGACACGAGCTCCTGATCCAGATCCAGAAGTCGGCCACGTTCCTTTACGGAAACTACATCGATCAACATGAATATTGTGTTGGGGAACATAGTAATTTCAAAAAATTTCCTACGCACACGCAAGATCATGGTGATGCATAGCAACGAGAGGGGAGAGTGTTGTCCACGTACCCTCGTAGACCGTAAGCGGAAGCGTTATGAGAACACGGTTGATGTAGTCGTACGTCTTCACGATCCGACCGATCCAAGTACCGAACGCACGGCACCTCTGAGTTCAGCACACGTTCAGCTCGATGGCGTCCCACGAACTCCGATCCAGCAGAGCTTCACGGAGAGTTACAAGACGACGGCGTGATGACGGTGATGATGTTGCTACCGACGTAGGGCTTCGCCTAAGCACCGCTACGATATGATCGAGGTGGATTATGGTGGAGGGGGGCACCCGCACACGGCTTGGAACAATCAACATGTGTGTTCTAGGGTGCCCCTGCCCCCGTATATAAAGGAGCAAGGGGAGCGGTGACCCTTGGGCGCGCCAGGAGGGGGAGTCCTCCTCCTAGTAGGAGGACTCCCTTTCCTAGTCCAACTAGGAAGAGGGAAGGGGAAGGAAAGAGAGGGAGAGGGGGAGGGAAAGAGGGGCCGCGCTCCCCTCCCCTAGTCCAATTCGGACTCCTCATGGGAGGGGGCGCGCCACCTCCTAGGCTGCTGCCCTCTCTCTCCCCTCAGGCTCACTAAGGCCCAATACTTCCCCGGGGGGTTCCGGTAACCCCTCCGGCACTCCGGTTTTCTCCGAAACCACCCGGAACACTTCCAGTGTCCGAATATAGCCGTCCAATATATCAATCTTTACGTCTCGACCATTTTGAGACTCATCGTCATGTCCGTGATCACATCCGGGACTCTGAACTACCTTCGGTACATCAAATCACATAAACTCATAATACCGGTCGTCACCGAACGTTAAGCGTGCGGACCCTACGGGTTCGAGAACTATGTAGACATGACCGACACACGTCTCCGGTCAATAACCAATAGCGAAACCTGGATGCTCATATTGGTTCCTACATATTCTACGAAGATCTTTATCGGTCAAACCGCATAACAACATACGTTGTTCCCTTTGTCATCGGTATGTTACTTGCCCGAGATTCGATCGTCGGTATCCTCATACCTAGCTCAATCTCGTTACCGCCAAGTCTCTTTACTCGTCCCGTAATGCATCATCCCGCAACTAACTCATTAGTCACATTGCTTGCAAGGCTTATAGTGATGTGCATTACCGAGAGGGCCCAGAGATACCTCTCTGATACTCAGAGTGACAAATCCTAATCTTGATCTATGCCAACTCAACAAGTACCATCAGAGACACCTGTAGAGCACCTTTATAATCACCCAGTTACATTGTGACGTTTGGTAGCACACAAAGTGTTCCTCCGTTATTCGGGAGTTGCATAATCTCATAGTCATAGGAACATGTATAAGTCATGAAGAAAGCAATAGCAATATACTAAACGATCAAGTGCTAAGCTAACAGAATGGGTCAAGTAAATCACATCATTCTCTAATGATGTGATCCCGTTAATCAAATGACAACTCATGTCTATGGCTAGGAAACTTAACCATCTTTGATTCAACGAGCTAGTCAAGTAGAGGCATACTAGTGACACTCTATTTGTCTATGTATTCACACATGTACTAAGTTTCCCACATGTACTAAGTTTCCGGTTAATACAATTCTAGCATGAATAATAAACATTTATCATGATATAAGAAAATATAAATAACAACTTTATTATTGCCTCTAGGGCATATTTCCTTCAGTCTCCCACTTGCACTAGAGTCAATAATCTAGTTCACATCGCCATGTGATTTAACACCAACAGTTCACATCACCATGTGATTAATATCCATAGTTCACATCGCCATGTGGCCAACACTCAAAGGGTTTACTAGAGTCAGTAATCTAGTTCACATCGCCATGTGATTAACACCCAAAGAGTACTAAGGTGTGATCATGTTTTGCTAGTGAGAGAAGTTTAGTCAACAGGTCTGCCAAATTCAGATCCGTATGTATTTTGCAAATTTCTATGTCTACAATGCTCTGCACGGAGGTACTTTAGCTAATTGCTCCCACTTTCAATATGTATCCAGATTGAGACTTAGAGTCATCTGGATCAGTGTCAAAACTTGCATCTACGTAACCCTTTACGATGAACATTTTGTCACCTCCATAATTGAGAAACATATCCTTATTCCACTAAGGATAATTTTGACCGTTGTTCAGTGATCTACTCCTAGATCACTATTGTACTCCCTTGCCAAACTCAGTGTAGGGTATACAATAGATCTGGTACACAGCATGGCATACTTTATAGAACCTATGGCTGAGGCATAGGGAATGACTTTCATTCTCTTTCTATCTTCTGCCGTGGTTGTGCTTTGAGTCTTACTCAATTTCACACCTTGCAACACAGGCAAGAACTCTTTCTTTGACTGTTCTATTTTGAACTACTTCAAAAACTTGTCAAGGTATGTACTCATTAAAAAAACTTATCAAGCGTCTTGATCTATCTCTATAGATCTCGATGCTCAATATGTAAGCAGCTTCACTGAGGTCTTTCTTTGAAAAACTCCTTGCAAACACTCCTTTATGCTTTCTAGAAAATTCTACATCATTTCCGATTAACAATATGTCATTTACATATACTTATCAGGAAGGCTGTAGTGCTCCCACTCATTTTCTTGTAAATACAGACTTCTCAAAAGGTCTATATAAAACCATATTCTTTGATCAACTCATCAAAGCGTATATTCCAACTCCGGGATGCTTGCACCAGTCCATAGATGGGTCGCTGGAGCTTGCACACTTTGTTAGCACCTTTAGGATCGACAAAACCTTCTGGTTGCATCATATACAATAAAGCGAGAACCATATGGCTCCTGCCAGTTGCCGATAACTCGGTTACAAAACATGATCATCTCATACAATAAAATTTAGCATCATGTCTTGACCATATCACATCACAGCATGCCCTGCAAAAACAAGTTAGACGTCCTCTACTTTGTTGCACTAGTAGAAAACATGGCTTTCGTCCAGGCCAATTTAGCCCATTAGTCCCGGTTCAATCCAGAACCGGGACTAATGTGAGCATTTATCCCGGTTCGTGCGGCTAAGGCATTAGTCCCGGTTCACCTGTGCCCTTTAGTCCGGTTCATGCCTCAAATCGGGACTAAAGGTGCGATCTACATTAGTCCCGGTTCATGCCTCAAACCGGACTAAAGAGTAGAACTTTAGTCCCGTTTGAGGCACTAACCGGACTAATGGGGTTGAACATTTAGTCCCGGTTAGTGCCACGAACCGGTACTAAAGGTCCCATTTTCAAACTCTACCCCCGTGGATCGCCTTTTCAATTTTAAAAAATAAAAGAAAATGATGGAAATGTCAAAAAATAAAAAAATAAGTTTCCCATGTGATATGTGGTCTAGTTGTTGGAAAATTTGCAAATGTGAATTTGGACTTTATTTGCAAAATCTCTCGGAATTTGTAAATATGGGCATAACTTTTGCATACTAACTCGGATGAAAAAGTTTTATATGAAAATCATCTACTCAAAAGTTACATCAAATTTCGAGCCGGGCTTTGGGCTTGAGGCTTGATTTCGTGTCGGGCTCGGGCTTGAAAACAGGGAGTATTTCGGCTTTAGGCGGGTTCGGCTTGGGAAATGAAGGTCGGGCTTTACAAGCCGGCAGAAACCAGCGTTGCGGGTTTAGGCTGAGGTGGACCGTGGCCCACCACGGGATTTCATTCCGCCTATATCGTGTCGTATATCTATAGAGATGGCCCATAGAAGGAAAGAAGTTGGCCCAACAACACTTTGCGGTTTGACCCAAAATAACCCACGCCAGACTAGACACCACGCTGTAACCGTCCTCCCGGCCCGACGCCCACCGCAGGCTGCCCATCCACGCCTCTCCTGCGTCGCTGCCCTCCCGGCCGCCGGCCGCCAACCGCCTAGGAGGCTCCTCCGCTTTGCCTCTCGGTCGCGCCTCGCGCCAGCTGCGCCACTACCCCGGCGGCGACCACTGCTACCCAAGTGCCTGCCCAGCCCACCGCTGGCACCCACAAGCCGTGGCAATAATCGCCCACCGCCCGATCTGCCTTTGTGGCACTAGGCTCGGCCTGATTTGAGGTACCATTTCCCAATTCCCCAATTTTTGATTTAGGGTTTGCTTCATTGTTGGCTATTTGTTGTGTTGTGCACTGTCCAGTAAAATACATGAAAATGAACCGGTCAATTTGACGCATCATTTCTGTTCAGTTGTGTCATTGTGATTGATAGAAAGTAAACTCTTATTGCATAATTATTAAAGAATGAAGAGGACAGGTGATATTGCAACAAAAAAAATCACATGCATATTTTTTTAGGGTAAAAATCACAAGCATGCTATGAAGATAGGGAAACGATATACTAGATGTGGTAAAAAAAATAGGCAGACCACCCTGATGTCAAATGCTAGCTCCGCCACTGACTCCAACCCTATATCTCCGCTGTAAATTTGACATATAGACTTGATCAGTGTCGCCACTGGATTTGTTCATGACCGCCTCCACAGTTGTGTGCCCTTTGCATTGTAACCACCCCTTCCCCTTAATGTTTACGATCGGCCATAGCCCATAGGTTTCAAGTCAACTGCGAAAAGAAAGAGTCACATTTCATCTAGATAGTACCCCCTCTGTAAACTAATATAAGACCGGTAATATTACCCAGCTGACGTTCGCTGGGAGAAGGGTGGCAATCGAACGTCATTTGCCGACAATTTTAGTTGTCACGAACCGGTACTAAAGGTCCCATTTTCAAACTCTACCCCCCCCGTGGATCGCCTTTTCAATTTTAAAAAAAATAAAAGAAAATGATGGAAATGTCAAAAAAAAAAGTTTCCCATGTGATATGTCGTCTAGTTGTTGGGAAAATTTGCAAATGTGAATTTGGACTTTATTTGAAAAATCTCTCTGGAATTTGTAAATATGGGCATAACTTTTGCATACTAACTCGGATGAAAAAGTTTTTTATATGAAAAATCATCTACTCGAAAAGTTACATCCAAATTTCGAGCCGGGCTTTCGGGCTTCAGGCTTGATTTCGTGTCGGGCTCGGGCTTGAAAACAGGGAGTATTTCGGGCTTTAGGCCGGGCTCGGGCTTGGGAAATGAAGGTCGGGCTTTTACAAGCCCGGCCCGAAACCCGGCGTTTGCCCGGGTTTAGGCCAGGGTGGACCGTGGCCCACCCTGGGATTTCATTCCGGCCTATATACGTATCGTATATCTATAGAGAGATGGCCCATAGAAGGAAAGAAGTTGGCCCAACAACACTTTGCGGTTTGACCCAAAATAACCCACGCCAGACTAGACACCACGCACAGCCGTCCTCCCCGGCCCGACGCCCAGCCGCCGGCTGCCCCATCCACGCCTCTCCCTGCGTCGCCGCCCTCCCCGGCCGCCGGCCGCCCAACCGCCTAGGAGGCTCCTCCGCACCTGCCTCTCGGTCGCGCCCTCGCGCCAGCTGCGCCACTACCCCGGCGGCGACCACTGCTACCCAAGTGCCACCTGACCGCTGGCACCCACAAGCCGGGCGGCAATCGCCCACCGCCATCTGCCTTTGTGGCACTAGGCTCGACCTGATTTGAGGTACCATTTCCCAATTCCCCAATATTTGATTTAGGGTTTGCTTCATTGTTGGCTATTTGTTGTGTTGTGCCTTCGTCCAAGAAAATACATGAAAATGAACGGTCAATTTGACGATCATTTACATTCAGTTGTGTCATTGTGATTGATAGAAAGTAAACTCTTATTGCATAATTATTAAAGAATGAAGAGGACAGATGATATTGCAAAAAAAATCACATGCATATTTTTTAGGGTAAAATCACAAGCATGCTATGAAGATAGGGAAGCGATATACTAGATGTGGTAAAAAAATAGGCGAGACCACCACGATGTCAAATGCTAGCTCCGCCATGACTCCAACCCTATATCTCCGCCAGAATTTGACATATAGACTTGATCGGTGTCGCCATGGATTTGTTCATGACCGCCTCCACAGTTGTGTGCCCTTTGCATTGTAACCACCCCTTCCCCTTAATGTTTACGATCGGCCATAGCCCATAGGTTTCAAGTCAACTGCGAAAAGAAAGAGTCACATGTCATCTAGATAGTACCCCCTCTGTAAACTAATATAAGACCGGTAATATTACCCAGCTGACGTTCGCTGGGAGAAGGGTGGCAAGCGAACGTCATTTGCCGACAATTTTAGTTGTCACGAACCGGTACTAAAGGTCCCATTTTCAAACTCTACCCCCCCCCCGTGGATCGCCTTTTCAATTTTAAAAAAAATAAAAGAAAATGATGGAAATGTCAAAAAAATAAAAAAATAAGTTTCCCATGTGATATGTGGTCTAGTTGTTGGGAAAATTTGCAAATGTGAATTTGGACTTTATTTGCAAAATCTCTCTGGAATTTGTAAATATGGGCATAACTTTTGCATACTAACTCGGATGAAAAAGTTTTTTATATGAAAAATCATCTACTCGAAAAGTTACATCCAAATTTCGAGCCGGGCTTTCGGGCTTCAGGCTTGATTTCGTGTCGGGCTCAGGCTTGAAAACAGGGAGTATTTCGGGCTTTAGGCGGGCTCGGCTTGGGAAATGAAGGTCGGGCTTTACAAGCCGGCCCGAACCCGGCGTTGCGGGTTTAGGCTGTGGTGGACCGTGGCCCACCACAGATTCCATTCCATCCTATATCGTGATCGTATATCTATAGAGATGGCCCATAGAAGGAAAGAAGTTGGCCCAACAACACTTTGCGGTTTGACCCAAAATAACCCACGTCGGACTAGACACCACGCACACCGTCCTCCCGGCCCGGCCCCAGCCACGGCTGCCCATCCACGCCTCTCCTGCGTCGCCGCCCTCCCGGCCATGCCCGCCAACCGCCTAGGAGGCTCCTCCACACCTGCCTCTCGGTCGCGCCTCGCGCCATTCTGCGCCACTACCCCGGGCGACCACTGCTACCCAAGTGCCTGCCCACCGCTGGGCACCCACAAAGCCGGCGGGCAATCGCCCACCGCCCGATCTGCCTTTGGGCACTAGGCTCGGCCTGATTTGAGGTACCATTTCCCAATTCCCCAATTTTTGATTTAGGGTTTGCTTCATTGTTGGCTATTTGTTGTGTTGTGCACTGTCTAGTAAAATACATGAAAATGAACCGGTCAATTTGACGCATCATTTCTGTTCAATTGTGTCATTGTGATTGATAGAAAGTAAACTCTTATTGCATAATTATTAAAGAATGAAGAGGACAGGTGATATTGCAACAAAAAAAATCACATGCATATTTTTTTAGGATAAAAATCACAAGCATGCTATGAAGATAGGGAAACGATATACTAGATGTGGTAAAAAATAGGCGACCACCACGATGTCAAATGCTAGCTCATCGACTCCAACCCTATATCTCCGCTGTAAATTTGACATATAGACTTGATCAGTGTCGCCACTGGATTTGTTCATGACCGCCTCCACAGTTGTGTGCCCTTTGCATTGTAACCACCCCTTCCCCTTAATGTTTACGATCGGCCATAGCCCATAGGTTTCAAGTCAACTGCGAAAAGAAAGAGTCACATGTCATCTAGATAGTACCCCCTCTGTAAACTAATATAAGACCAGTAATATTACCCAGCTGACGTTCGCTGGGAGAAGGGTGGCAAGCGAACGTCATTTGCCGACAATTTTAGTTGTCACGAACCGGTACTAAAGGTCCCATTTTCAAACTCTACCCCCTGTGGATCGCCTTTTCAATTTTAAAAAAAAATAAAAGAAAATGATGGAAATGTCAAAAAAATATAAAAAAATAAGTTTCCCATGTGATATGTGGTCTAGTTGTTGGGAAAATTTGCAAATGTGAATTTGGACTTTATTTGCAAAATCTCTCTGTAATTTGTAAATATGGGCATAACTTTTGCATACTAACTTTCGGATGAAAAAGTTTTTATATGAAAAATCATCTACTCGAAAAGTTACATCAAATTTCGAGCCGGGCTTTCGAGCTTCAGCTTGATTTCGTGTCGGGCTCGGGCTTGAAAACAGGGAGTATTTGGGCTTTAGGCGGGCTCGGGCTTGGGAAATGAAGGTCGGGCTTTACAAGCCCGGCCCAAACTCAGCGTTGCGGGTTTAGGCCGAGGTGGACCGTGGCCCACCACAGGATTTCATTCCGCCTATATCGTGCATCGTATATCTATAGAGATGGCCCATAGAAGGAAAGAAGTTGGCCCAACAACACTTTGCGGTTTGACCCAAAATAACCCACGGGACTAGACACCACGCCACCGTCCTCCCGGCCCGGCGCCCGACCGCGGCTGCCCATCCACGCCTCTCCTGCGTCGCCGCCCTCCCGGCCGCCCGCCCAACCGCCTAGGAGGCTCCTCCGCACCTGCCTCTCGGTCGCGCCCTCGCGCCAGCTGCGCCACTACCCCGGCGGCGACCACTGCTACCCAAGTGCCTGCCCACCGCCTTTGGCACCCAAGCAGTCAAGCAATCGCCACCGCCTGATCTGCCTTTGTGGCACTAGGCTCGGCCTGATTTGAGGTACCATTTCCCAATTCCCCAATTTTGATTTAGGGTTTGCTTCATTGTTGGCTATTTGTTGTGTTGTGCACTTTGTCGATAAAATACATGAAAATGAACCGGTCAATTTGACGCATCATTTCATTCGGTTGTGTCATTGTGATTGATAGAAAGTAAACTCTTATTGCATAATTATTAAAGAATGAAGAGGACAGGTGATATTGCAACAAAAAAAATCACATGCATATTTTTTTAGGGTAAAAATCACAAGCATGCTATGAAGATAGGGAAACGATATACTAGATGTGGTAAAAAAATAGGCAGACCACCCTGATGTCAAATGCTAGCTCCGCCACTGACTCCAACCCTATATCTCCGCTGTAAATTTGACATATAGACTTGATCAGTGTCGCCACTGGATTTGTTCATGACCGCCTCCACAGTTGTGTGCCCTTTGCATTGTAACCACCCCTTCCCCTTAATGTTTACGATCGGCCATAGCCCATAGGTTTCAAGTCAACTGCGAAAAGAAAGAGTCACATGTCATCTAGATAGTACCCCCTCTGTAAACTAATATAAGACCGGTAATATTACCCAGTGGCGTTATTTGGGAGAAGGGTGTGTTAACGAGCGTCATTTGCCGACAATTTTAGTTGTGACGAACCGGTACTAAAGGTCCCATTTTCAAACTCTACCCCACCCCCCGTGGATCGCCTTTCAATTTTAAAAAATAAAAGAAAATGATGGAAATGTCAAAAAATAAAAAAATAAGTTTCCCATGTGATATGTGGTCTAGTTGTTGGGAAAATTTGCAAATGTGAATTTGGACTTTAATTGCAAAATCTCTCTGGAATTTGTAAATATGGGCATAACTTTTGCATACTAACTTTCGGATGAAAAAGTTTTTATATGAAAAATCATCTACTCGAAAAGTTACATCAAATTTTGAGCCGGGCTTTGGGCTTGAGGCTTGATTTCGTGTTGGGCTCGGGCTTGAAAACAGGGAGTATTTGGGCTTTAGGCGGGCTCGGGCTTGGAAATGAAGGTCGGGCTTTTACAAGCCCGCCCAAAACCCAGCGTTGCGGGTTTAGGCTGAGGTGGACCGTGGCCCACCACAGGATTTCATTCCGCCTATATCGTGTCGTATATCTATAGAGAGATGGCCCATAGAAGGAAAGAAGTTGGCCCAAGAACACTTTGCGGTTTGACCCAAAATAACCCACGGACTAGACACCACGCTGTAACCGTCCTCCCGGCCCGGCCTTGCCCGCCTGGCTGCCCATCCACGCCTCTCCTGCGTCGCCGCCCTCCCGGCCGCCCGGCAGCCCAACCACCTTGAGGCTCCTCCGACCTGCCTCTCGGATCGCCCTCGCGCCAGCTGCGCCACTACCCCGGGCGACCACCTACCCAAGTGCCACCTTGACCGCTGGCACCCACAAGCCGGCGGCAATCGCCACCGCCCAGTCTGCCTTTGTGGCACTAGGCTCGGCCTGATTTGAGTACCATTCCCAATTCCCCAATTTTGATTTAGGGTTTGCTTCATTGTTGGCTATTTGTTGTGTTGTGCACTATCCATTAAAATACATGAAAATGAACCGGTCAATTTGACGCATCATTTCATTCGGTTGTGTCATTGTGATTGATAGAAAGTAAACTCTTATTGCATAATTATTAAAGAATGAAGAGGACAGGTGATATTGCAACAAAAAAATCACATGCATATTTTTTAGGGTAAAATCACAAGCATGCTATGAAGATAGGAAGCGATATACTAGATGTGGTAAAAAAATAGGCAGACCACCACGATGTCAAATGCTAGCTCCATGCATGACTCCAACCCTATATCTCCGCTGTAAATTTGACATATAGACTTGATCGGTGTCGCCATCGGATTTGTTCATGACCGCCTCCACGCTTGTGTTCCTTTGCATTGTAACCACCTTCCCTTAATGTTTACGATCGGCCATAGCCCATAGGTTTCAAGTCAACTGCGAAAAGAAAGAGTCACATGTCATCTAGATAGTACCCCCTCTGTTAACTAATATAAGACCGGTAATATTACCCAGCTGACGTTCGCTGGGAGAAGGGTGGCAAGCGAACGTCATTTGCCGACAATTTTAGTTGTCACAAACCGGTACTAAAGGTCCCATTTTCAAACTCTACACCCCCCCCCCTGTGGATCGCCTTTTCAATTTTAAAAAAATAAAAAAAATGATGGAAATGTCAAAAAAATAATAATAAAAAGTTTCCCATGTGATATGTGGTCTAGTTGTTGGGAAAATTTTCAAATGTGAATTTGGACTTTATTTGCAAAATCTCTCTGGAATTTGTAAATATGGGCATAACTTTTGCATACTAACTTTCGGATGAAAAAGTTTTTATATGAAAAATCATCTACTCGAAAAGTTACATCCAAATTTCGAGCCGGGCTTTCGGGCTTCAGGCTTGATTTCGTGTCGGGCTCGGGCTTGAAAACAGGGAGTATTTCGGGCTTTAGGCGGGCTCGGGCTTTGGAAATGAAGGTCGGGCTTTACAAGCCCGGCCAAACCCGCGTTGCGGGTTTAGGCAGGTGGACCGTGGCCCACCCAGGATTTCATTCCGCCTATATCGTGTCGTATATCTATAGAGATGGCGCATAGAAGGAAAGAAGTTGGCCCAACAACACTTTGCGGTTTGACCCAAAATAACCCACGCCAGACTAGACACCATGCACAGCCGTCCTCCCCGGCCCGACGCCCAGCCACCGGCTGCCCCATCCACGCCTCTCCTGCGTCGCCGCCCTCCCGGCCGCCCGGCCGCCAACCGCCTAGGAGGCTCCTCCGCACCTGCCTCTCGGTCGCGCCCTCGCGCCAATGCGCCACTACCCCGGCGGCGACCACCTGCTACCCAAGTGCCTGCCCACACCGCTGGCACCCACCAAGCCGGGCGGCAATCGCCCACCGCCTCCTCCAGCCTTTGTGGCACTAGGCTCGGCCTGATTTGAGGTACCATTTCCCAATTCCCCAACTTTTTATTTAGGGTTTGCTTCATTGTTGGCTATTTGTTGTGTTGTGCACTGTCCAGTAAAATACATGAAAATGAACCTGCCAATTTGACGCATTATTTCTGTTCAGTTGTGTCATTGTGATTGATAGAAAGTAAACTCTTATTGCATAATTATTAAAGAATGAAGAGGACAGGTGATATTGCAACAAAAAAAATCACATGCATATTTTTTTAGGGTAAAAATCACAAGCATGCTATGAAGATAGGGAAACGATATACTAGATGTGGTAAAAAAAATAGGCACACCACCCTGATGTCAAATGCTAGCTCCTCCACTGACTCCAACCCTATATCTCCATTGTAAATTTGACATATAGACTTGATCGATTATCGCCACTAGATTTGTTCATGACCGCCTCCACAGTTGTGTGCCCTTTGCATTGTAACCACCTTCCCTTAATGTTTACGATCGGCCATAGCCCATAGGTTTCAAGTCAATCTGCGAAAAGAAAAGTCACATGTCATCTAGATAGTACCCCTCTGTAAACTAATATAAGACCGGTAATATTACCCAGGTGGCGTTATTTGGGAGAAGGGTGGTGTTTAACGTCATTTGCCGACAATTTTAGTTATCACGAACCGGTACTAAAGGTCCCATTTTCAAACTCTACCCCCTATGGATCGCCTTTTCAATTTTAAAAAATAAAAGAAAATGATGGAAATGTCAAAAAATAAAAAAATAAGTTTCCCATGTGATATGTGGTCTAGTTGTTGGGAAAATTTGCAAATGTGAATTTGGACTTTATTTGCAAAATCTCTCTGGAATTTGTAAATATGGGCATAACTTTTGCATACTAACTTCGGATGAAAAAGTTTTTATATGAAAAATCATCTACTCGAAAAGTTACATCAAATTTGAGCCGGGCTTTCGGGCTTCAGGCTTGATTTAGTGTCGGGCTCGGGCTTGAAAACAGGGAGTATTTGGGCTTTAGGCGGGCTCGGGCTTGGGAAATGAAGGTCGGGCTTTACAAGCCCGCCCGAAACCCGACGTTGCGGGTTTAGGCCGAGGTGGACCGTGGCCCACCACAGGATTTCATTCCGCCTATATCGTGATCGTATATCTATAGAGAGATGGCCCATAGAAGGAAAGAAGTTGGCCCAACAACACTTTGCGGTTTGACCCAAAATAACCCACGCCAGACTAGACACCACGCACAGCCGTCCTCCCGGCCCGGCCGCCCCCCGCGGCTGCCCATCCACGCCTCTCCTGCGTCGCCGCCCTCCCGGCCGCCCGCCGCCCACCGCCTAGGAGGCTCCTCCGACCTGCCTCTCGGTCGCGCCCTCGCGCCAGCTGCGCCACTACCCCGGCGGCGACCACTGCTACCCAAGTGCCACCTTGACCGCTTTGCACCCACAAGCCGGCGGCAATCGCCCACCGCCCGATCTGCCTTTGTGGCACTAGGCTCGGCCTGATTTGAGGTACCATTTCCCAATTCCCCAATTTTGATTTAGGGTTTGCTTCATTGTTGGCTATTTGTTGTGTTGTGCATCGTCGATAAAATACATGAAAATGAACCGGTCAATTTGACGATCATTTCATTCGGTTGTGTCATTGTGATTGATAGAAAGTAAACTCTTATTGCATAATTATTAAAGAATGAAGAGGACAGGTGATATTGCAACAAAAAAATCACATGCATATTTTTAGGGTAAAATCACAAGCATGCTATGAAGATAGGAAACGATATACTAGATGTGGTAAAAAAAATAGGCAGACCACCCTGATGTCAAATGCTAGCTCCGCCACTGACTCCAACCCTATATCTCCGCTGTAAATTTGACATATAGACTTGATCAGTGTCGCCACTGGATTTGTTCATGACCGCCTCCACAGTTGTGTGCCCTTTGCATTGTAACCACCCCTTCCCCTTAATGTTTACGATCGGCCATAGCCCATAGGTTTCAAGTCAACTGCGAAAAGAAAGAGTCACATGTCATCTAGATAGTACCCCCTCTGTAAACTAATATAAGACCGGTAATATTACCCAGCTGACGTTCGCTGGGAGAA
This sequence comes from Aegilops longissima, assembly GCA_021605205.1. Taxonomy (NCBI): domain Eukaryota; kingdom Viridiplantae; phylum Streptophyta; class Magnoliopsida; order Poales; family Poaceae; genus Aegilops; species Aegilops longissima. The sequence goes on from CM038677.1 coordinate 747,320,129, forward strand.
GGGTGGTAAGCGAATGTCATTTGCCGACAATTTTAGTTGTCACGAACCGGTACTAAAGGTCCCATTTTCAAACTCTATCCCCCCCCACTGTGGATCGCCTTTTCAATTTTAAAAAAAATAAAAGAAAATGATGGAAATGTTAAAAAAAAAATAAGTTTCCCATGTGATATGTGGTCTAGTTGTTGGGAAAATTTGCAAATGTGAATTTGGACTTTATTTGCAAAATCTCTCTGGAATTTGTAAATATGGGGATAACTTTTGCATACTAACTCGGATGAAAAAGAAAAATCATCTACTCGAAAAGTTACATCCAAATTTTGAGCCGGGCTTTCGGGCTTCAGGCTTGATTTCGTGTCGGGATCGGGCTTGAAAACAGGGAGTATTTCGGGCTTTAGGCGGGCTCGGGCTTGGAAATGAAGGTCGGGCTTTTACAAGCCCGGCCCGAAACCAGCATTGCGGGTTTAGGCGAGGTGGACCGTGGCCCACCACAGGATTTCATTCCGCCTATATCGTGATCGTATATCTATAGAGATGGCCCATAGAAGGAAAGAAGTTGGCCCAACAACACTTTGCGGTTTGACCCAAAATAACCAACGCCAGACTTGACACCACGCACACCGTCCTCCCGGCCCGGCCCTGACCGCCGGCTGCCCATCCACGCCTCTCCTGCGTCGCCGCCCTCCCGGCCGCCGCCGCCAACCGCCTAGGAGGCTCCTCCGCTTTTGCCTCTCGGTCGCGCCTCGCTAGCTGCGCCACTACCCCGGCGGTGACCTGCTACCCAAGTGCCACCGCCTCCGCTGGCACCCACAAGCAGGCGGCAATCGCCCACCGCCAGATCAGCTTGTGGCACTAGGCTCGGCCTGATTTGAGGTACCATTTCCCAATTCCCCAATTTTGATTTAGGGTTTGCTTCATTGTTGGCTATTTGTTGTGTTGTGCCTGTCCAATAAAATACATGAAAATGAACCGGTCAATTTGACGATCATTTCTGTTCGGTTGTGTCATTGTGATTGATAGAAAGTATACTCTTATTGCATAATTATTAAAGAATGAAGAGGACAGGTGATATTGCAACAAAAAAATCACATGCATATTTTTTAGGGTAAAATCACAAGCATGCTATGAAGATAGGGAAGCGATATACTAGATGTGGTCAAAAAATAGGCAGACCACCACGATGTCAAATGCTAGCTCCATGTGACTCCAACCCTATATCTCCGCTGTAAATTTGACATATAGACTTGATCGGTGTCGCCATCGGATTTGTTCATGACCGCCTCCACAGTTGTGTGCCCTTTGCATTGTAACCACCCCTTCCCCTTAATGTTTACGATCGGCCATAGCCCATAGGTTTCAAGTCAACTGCGAAAAGAAAGAGTCACATGTCATCTAGATAGTACCCTCTCTGTAAACTAATATAAGACTCGTAATATTACCCAGCTGACGTTCGCTGGGAGAAGGGTGGCAAGCGAACATCATTTGCCGACAATTTTAGTTGTCACGAACCGGTACTAAAGGTCCCATTTTCAAACTCTACCCCCCCATGTGGATCGCCTTTTCAATTTTAAAAAAAATAAAAGAAAATGATGGAAATGTCAAAAAAATAAAAAAAATAAGTTTCCCATGTGATATGTGGTCTAGTTGTTGGGAAAATTTGCAAATGTGAATTTGGACTTTATTTGCAAAATCTCTCTGGAATTTGTAAATATGGGCATAACTTTTGCATACTAACTCGGATGAAAAAGTTTTTTATATGAAAAATCATCTACTCGAAAAGTTACATCCAAATTTCGAGCCGGGCTTTCGGGCTTCAGGCTTGATTTCGTGTCGGGCTCGGGCTTGAAAACAGGGAGTATTTGGGCTTTAGGCGGGCTCGGGCTTGGGAAATGAAGGTCGGGCTTTACAAGCCCGGCCAAAACCAGCGTTGCGGGTTTAGGCCAGGGTGGACCGTGGCCCACCCTGGGATTTCATTCCGGCCTATATACGTATCGTATATCTATAGAGAGATGGCCCATAGAAGGAAAGAAGTTGGCCCAACAACACTTTGCGGTTTGACCCAAAATAACCCACGCCAGACTAGACACCACGCACAGCCGTCCTCCACGGCCCGACGCCCAGCATCCGGCTGCCCCATCCACGCCTCTCCTGCGTCGCCGCCCTCCCGGCCCGGGCCGCCAACCGCCTAGGAGGCTCCTCCACTTTTGCCTCTCGGTCGCGCCCTCGCCCACTGCCCACTACCCCGGGCGACCACCTGCTACCCAAGTGCCCTGCCTGGCCGACACAGCACCCTCAAGCCGGCGGCAATCGCCCACCGCCCGGTGCCTTTGTGGCACTAGGCTCGGCCTGATTTGAGGTACCATTTCCCAATTCCCCAATTTTGATTTAGGGTTTGCTTCATTGTTGGCTATTTGTTGTGTTGTGCACGTCGATAAAATACATGAAAATGAACCGGTCAATTTGACGCATCATTTCTGTTCGCTTGTGTCATTGTGATTGATAGAAAGTAAACTCTTGTTGCATAATTATTAAAGAATGAAGAGGACAGGTGATATTGCAACAAAAAAAACACATGCATATTTTTTAGGGTAAAATCACAAGCATGCTATGAAGATAGGAAGCGATATACTAGATGTGGTAAAAAAATAGGCGAGACCACCACGATGTCAAATGCTAGCTCATATGACTCCAACCCTA
>CM038677.1:747922922-748300422 GCA_021605205.1 Aegilops longissima
CCCACAGGTGGAGGTTATCAAGCGCTCCGCCTGTGTTGAAGGTGCTCGTCGAGCCCTTGCCCGCAAAAGGTGCATTGGGGCAAGCTGGATGCGGAGAAGCTAATCAGCGACGCGCCACCAGCGGGCAAGGAACATCGTCGCCGAAATGTACTATAAGGCTGTCTGAAGGGTGCCCGCAAGATTGCGGATGAGTGCCCCAAGGATGTAATTTTTGAGTAAATTCGCAATGGGTTATCACTGCGCTGAAAACTTTGTTCATATCGCTAAGCAACGCTTGTTAATTTAAAATATTACCTTATATGCGGCCGTTTATTAAATCGAGAGATGGCAAGTCGTCGGCTTCAGCCCCCATTCCACGAGTGCTGGGGTGTTGGGATAAACTTGAGCACTCTTGTTCCCATTTTGGGTCCATCTAGGAGGCGCTCAACACAACGAACAAGGCAACCGGACTTATAGTGCTTGAACACTCTCCTTAGCCATAGAATTCTATAATTTTAAATTTGGTGAAGCCCCTAGTATTCGGAGGACCGAATTGGGGCGCTATCCACGCCTTCGTCGGACATAATCCGAACTTCGCTCGAGCGGCGTAGGTCTTTAAGGACCGAAAGGACCTCTCGAACAGCGACCAGTCTCTCACCTTATCATGACGGTCAGTTTTAGCTTTCTCCATCGAGGCGTTAACCCGGCTCAACCGGGCATAATCGCGATGGTTCTCCCAGTGCTACCTTAGCCGATAGAGCGGGCGTAAGGTGCGAAACATGGGAGCCGGGCAAACCCAACTATTGACCCAAGACATGATTGAGCCGATTCATATAATGCTATAAGTTGGGTGCCGCACTTGTGAAAGTGTCGGACTTTATCACACCATAATGCGGAGAACATAAGCCCCTGGTGTATTTGGCCGTACCAAAGTGTACGGATGCAACATGTCTTAAATGAACATATATATATATAAGGTAATGCAATTATAGGCAAAAAAGTGCTGCATTTTATTCGAGAAGATATGCTATGAGTGCGGAATGATACAAATAGTGCGGAAAGCAAGGGATTGACGAATTAAAGGCGTCTCCCTCGAGGGTAGGCAGCGGAATGTTGTATTTAACAAATTTAATGCTCGTGATGGAGACCACCGAGTGTTAAATCGCGCCTTTGTCCTTCCCTGGCTGTTGCATCATGAGTTGGCAGGTTCGCCGCCGGACAAAGTTCTGTATAAAAAAGAGAAAAATAAAAGAAAAAAGAGTGACACACTTGGGAGCCCCTGGTGTGGTCGAACCGCACGCTGGGTCTGTTGTGGTTGTGCCTTCCCCCCTATGCCCATGGTATCTCCAAGGCGTAATTATGTATGCGGAGAGTTTGTCTTACAATTTTGCGAGGTCTGGGGTTGAGGCCGCATTGCTACGCGTGCTCGGGACGTTCCAGGTGGTCTTGGTTGATGTTGCTCCGGGCGCGTTTGGTCGTGTCCGGTCGTTTAACGGCCGGACTCGAGAATTGCCGTAAAAGGCTGCTCTGTACTTCTGCCGCGAGAGCCGCTGTATGTTCCTCCGTTCGGAGGGAGCGTTCCATGTTTCCATTGACCGTGATGACTCCACGAGGGCCTGGCATCTTGAGCTTAAGGTATGCATAATGTGGCACCGCGTTGAATTTTTCAAACGCGGTTCGTCCGAGCAAAGCGTGATAGCCGCTGTGGAACGGGACTATGTCGAAGATTAACTCGCCGCTTCGGAAATTATCCGGGACCGAAGACCACTTCGATGTAAGCGAGCCTGCACAATTGGCCTCGACACCCGGTATGGCGCCTTTGAAGGTTGTCTTTGTAGGTTTAATCCTTGAAGGGTCTATGCCCATCTTGCGCCTTGTATCCCGATAAAGCAGGTTCAGCTCGCCGCCGTCCATCAGGACTCTCGTGAGGTGAAATCCATCGACGATTGGGTCTAAAACCAATGCGGCGAATCCGCCATGGCGGATACTGGTCGGATGGTCTCTTCGATCGAAAGTGATCGGGCAAGAGGACCATGGGTTGAATTTTGGGGCGACTGGCTCCATCGCAGTATCGTCCTTTAGTGCACTTCTCGCTCCCTCTTGGGAATATGCGTTGCGTATATCATGTTTACCGTCCGAACTTGAGGGGGGAATCCCTTTTGTCCTCTGTTGTTCGGCGGCGGGTCTCTTCTCGTCATCGCTGGGTAGCCCTTGTCACTGTTTTGGCGATTAATTTGACTGCTGCTTGAATACCCAACAATCTCTGTTGGTGTGGTTAGCTGGCTTTTCGGAGTTCCATGTATTTGACAGAGCGGTCGAGTATTCGGTCCAAATTGGGACGGGCCGGAGTGGTTCTTTTGAATGGCTTCTTTCGTTGACCGGGTTTGAGCCTCGGAATCCGGCGTTGACTGCCGTATCCTCATTCTTTGTCGCCGTTAACGCGGCGTTTGTTTTTGTTTCGACGCAACCTGCCATTGCGGTCCTTGGTATCCGGACTGCCAGCGTTTTTTTGCTGAGGTTGTTCTTGCGAGCTAGCCAGCTATCCTCTCCGCACGTAAACGGGTCATGAGTGATGTGAGGGCTGCCATGGATTTCGGCTTCTCCTGTCCTAGGTGCGGGCCAGCCACTCGTCGCGGATGTTATGTTTGAAGGCAGCGAGGGCCTCGCATCCGGACGGTCGGCGATTTGATTTTTCTTTGTTAAGAACCGTGTCCAGAATTGCTGGCCGATTAAATGCGGATGCTAGATTATGTGGCTTAGGTCATCTGCGTCCCGTGGTCGCATGTCGTGCCCTAGAAGTTGTCGAGGAATGCGGCTTCCGTGTCCCGCCAAAGATCAATTGACTCTGCGGGCAGGCTGTTAAGCCAATGCCGAGCTGGTCCTTTAAGCTTGAGCGGGAGATATTTGATGGCGCGAAGATCGTCGCCACGGGCCATGTGTATATGGAGAAGATAATCCTCAATCCAAACCACGGGGTCTGTTGTGCCATCGTAGGATTCGATATTAACGGGTTTAAACCCTTCAGGGATTTGATGATCCATTACTTCGTCCGTGAAGCATAGTGGGTGTGCGGTGCCTCTGTATTGAGCAATATCATGACGTAGCTCGAGAGAGCGTTGTCTGCTGTGTTCAGCCCGGCCAGAGTAGTTATATCCGGCGCGACGGTATTTGTCGTGGGTCTTGGGGCGCCCACGTGATCCATAGATAGATCTGGATTGTCTTGCCTTGTCCTCCAATATATCCCGCAACTCCGGCGTGTTCCCCCGTGGCTTCATGCTTTTTGAGCGATGCCGAAGTGCGGTTTTGGTGGAGGGCTTGTACGCCTCTCTGTCGCGCCACGAGGTGGCGGTCTGCCAGACAGCGCTGGTGATGCAGGTTTGTATGCCTCCTCCTCTAATCGGGGAGCAACTTGCGTTTTAGGTAACTTTTGGAGGGCGTCGAGTTCATACTCTTGACGCGAGGACCTCGGTTCATCTGTTGGCGAAGAGGTCTTGATCAGCTTGAAGCTGTTGCTGCTTTTTCTTTAGGCTATTTGCCGTGGCCATTAGCCTACGTCTAAAACACTCTTGTTCGACGGGATCCTCGAGCACGATGAATTAAATGCGTTGTCGAGGCTTGCCTCATCTCCGGAGGGAGGTAAGTAATTGTCATCCTCGACCTCTTAAATCTCGCTGCCCTCTCGTGAGGGCTTGCTTCCGCCTCCTCGCGCTATTTGGATCATCTTTGGAGGAGTTGTCTTCGGCACTTTCGGGTGTTATTATCTCCTGTGCGGAATCTCCATTCTTGCCGTGGCGGGATTTAGAGCGGCGCCACCGACGTCGGGCGCTTGGGCTGTTCTTTAAGGAATCGGCCTCCGCTGCTTCTTCACCGTCCCCATCTTTTGGGGTGTCCACCATGTATATGTTGTATGATGAGGTGGTCTTCCAAAGGTCCTGTAGGCACTTTGGTTCTTTGTAGTCTCCAGCATCGTCGTCCATACCGCCGATGTCTTGAGTCGTAGTCGAGCACGTCGGTTAAATAAATCGGCGGTGGCTACGAAGTGGGTGGTGGGTGGGCCTGAATTTCTTCGTCATCCGCGTCCCAACCGTCCTGGCGTGAAGTTCGGCCAGGGCTCTCCGGATAGCGAGAGATGCTTCAGTGAATTTATGATATCGCCGAAGGGCGAGTGCTGAAAGATGTCCGCAGCGGTGAATTCCATGATCGGTGCCCAACCGGATTCGGCTGGCAGGGGCGCAGGAGGTTCGGAGTCCGGCAGGGAGTCCGGCACCTCGGAGTCATGAGCTTTATGCGGGACAAGGTAAGTGTTCGGCTCTATCGCCGTAGAAGTTGCAGCTCCCGAGGCAGTGTCCAGCCATCCGTCCTCGATCCGAGCGATCGGCTCCGAACTATGGGTTGGAGCGGATTCATGTGCGGCCTCCAAGGTGCTGTCCGGCGGCAGAGTTAGGTCATGCCCATCGTGACAGCGCGGCATGCTCGGCTGTGGCTCAGATCCATCGAAGATCAAGTCCCCGCGGATATCGGCCGGGAAGTTTAGGCTTCCAAACCTGACACGACGGCCAGGGCGTAGCTTCGATCTGCTCGGATGGCCAAGTGAGTTGGCCCGCGAGCGGCGGTCGCCGAATACGAAGATCTGTCCGGGAGAAAAGTCTCACCCGGGACGGCGTCGTTGTTGATTGAAGAGGCCATCAAGCCTATCGGTGGCGACACGGAGGAACTCTCAATGAAAGCACCAATGTCGGTGTCAAACCGGCGGATCTCGGTAGGGGTCCCGATCTGTGCGTCTAGGCGGATGGTAACAGGAGACAAGGGACACGATGTTTTACCCAGGTTCGGGCCCTCTTGATGGAGGTAAAACCCTACGTCCTGCTCGATTGATATTGATATTGTGGATGTTTACAAGAGTGGATCTACCACGAGATCAAGGAGGCTAAACCCTAGAAGCTAGCCTATGGTATGATTGTAAGGGTTGTTGATGTTGATGTCGTCCTACGGACTAAAGCCATCCGGTTTATATAGACACCGGAGAGGGCTAGGGTTACATAGAGTCGGTTACAATGGTAGGAGATCTCCATATCCGTATCGCCAAGCTTGCCTTCCACGCCAAGGAAAGTCCCATCCGGACACTGTGGGGGAAGTCTTCAATATTGTATCTTCATAGTCTTGGAGTCCGGTCGATGATGATAGTCCGCAGATGATAGTTCGGTGATGATGGTAGTCCGCTATCCAACACCCCTAATCCAGGACTCCTCGGTGGCGTTACGCAAGTTCGGCAGGACCGTGGACATCACAAAGTTTCATCGCTACAAAAGTATACAAGTTCAACCGACACATATCATCATCATCGGCATCATAAATCACTAGAAGTTCCATCCTTCCATATCATCGAGGATGAACCATAGCTTCTTGAGCGGCGTGAGGTCTAGGCGTTGCATGCCTATGCTTGAGTTCGGACGTCGGCTCGCAATATAGGGCCGTGGTGGAAGATCCCTTCTCATCGACGACTTCTTTCATGATGATCGCCGCAATGTCGCTTTGGATGCGAAAGAAGTCATCTCTAAGTTTATAATCCGCTTCTCCATGAGATTCTAGCCACTTGTGGATATGATCATCATTTCGCTTCTCATGCGAAGCTTTTCGTGATCATTGTTGAGCTGAATCATGAGATGGACGATGTAGAATCCATCCTTCTTGCTTGGTTTTGGGACATGGATGCAAGAGAAGTTAGTTTTATCTTGTGAAACCCATCTTATTGTTCCTTTGTTTCTGATCTGCACGTGGCCACCTCTAATGTGAAGCCTTGAGAGCATCGTCTAGAATATTCATTATGTGGGTGTAGTCTTTTTCTCGTAGTCTCGGAAGGGTCAAAATACGGCGTGGGAGACTTGCGGGTAAAGAACGATAAGGACGGTAGCGCCCGTTGTTTGGGAAAAGACACCTCAAATTATTCCCCATATGAGAGAGAAGGAATGATTGAAATGTACGAAAGGGTTGTCCGAAACTGACTTACTTTGGATGATAAGGCACGAGGACAATTTCCCGTTCCTTATTCTGTACCATGAAGTTTTGGAGGTACTCCCTAGCAGTTTCACGCTCAAAGTCGCAGAGACTCAAGAAAGAATCGTGCATGTAGTACGGATCCGCCACACAGATTTGCGAGACTTCTTCACTCTTCATGACGGAGCTCATATGTAGCGCAAAAAGGCGGACGATTGTAAAATCGAGCCGCCTTGTTAGAAACATCTCAAAGATATGGTCAAACCGCAGGAAGAACACCTCCACCGGCCGTGTCTCGACGTAGCACTTTCCCTCAGGCACACGAGCCGCGTATGACGGATATCCTGGATCATTTGAGGCTAGTAGGCTTTTCTCAGTCGACAGCACATGGTCATGCTGTCTCCTGAGATCCCCTGATAGTGCCTCTAGCGGTTTCGGCGGTAGCATCGGCTCACCCGTGAGATGGAACATGACCGCACCTTTCACGGGTGCACGCTCTTTAGAATGCAGCGTCTGGCTGCTATGTGCTCTGGCTTGTTTGGAGGCAGTTATCTTCCCCGATCTCTTCCTCTCCTTTTTCTTGGGCACACCTTCCAGACCCTTCCTTAACCCCTGCCCTAGTGTTCCCAGGCTAAGTACTGTACGACCCTCGCGCCCGGCTAGTTGAGCCTGTGTTGAGGTGGCATCTTCAGGCGTGTCCTGTGAGGATTTCATGAAGAGAGACTTTTTGCAATCCCTGCTACGACCCTGCCCGGGCATATCATCCATATCCTCATTAGCAAGCTGATAGCCTGATTCGTCATATGGTTGACTCATCATATCTATGTCATAGTCATACGTGTTTTTATTGAGGAAATCCATAGGGTCGACCTCCGTCTCATCATCCATTCTCTGTTCTACAGGAGAAATTACAGCAGCTAGTACTATTGCACCCCCTTCATCATGTCGTCTGCCGCTCTTAGCCAGCACTATAGGAGCTGGTAATTGCGTAGGAGGGGTGGTGGTCTCCGCACATGCTTGTTGTGTGGTTATTGGTGTGCTCTCGGCGGCTCGCATTTAATAAGATTCTTCGCCATAGCAGCACCCAACCCTTGCAGCTTCAATCCATGGCGGGGTCTCGTCGTCCGCTCCCACATCTTTGTCTTTCGAGGAGGCAAATCCTCGTGCCCGATTTCACACTGATCAAGCTAACCTGAAGTGCCCAGCGAGATCGGCTGGTTGTGGGCGTGGTTTGCGAGGGTCCATTATCATCCCCTTTCCACGTCCACCTTCGGCCTTTGATCAAGTAGAGTATGGTGCACGGGGTTTCTTTCGCCTGCAAACACATATATACGTGGCGTAAAACAACCGAAAGGCAACAAAATGGAATATTATATATATATATATATATATATATATATATATATATATATATATATGTTAGTGCGACATGTAATTACCGTGACGGCGTCGAGCTCAGCCAAAGACGAAGGCCCACCTAGCGCCAAAGGCGAGGACGGGCGCTATGAGCGGAGGCGGCTGCGAGAGGAGGCCGGTTGCGTGAGCAAGTGATGGTGCGATGGTGTTGTTGTTCATGGAGTTTCTCCCGGCGAAACTGGGCAACGGAAATCATGTACCGTCTTGTGCGGATTTTCCTTCGTCCCGATTGATGATAACTAGAACCAAGTTAGTAGGAAAATCATTTACTGCAGGCGATTACAGCTGCATTGACTTTCTGCTGTAGCAACTCATATTTGTCCTCGGCTGCTTTTTTCGCATCCTCGGCTGCTTTTTCTCGACCACAAGCTTCACCTTGGCGTTGATGTCCGCTGACTAAACTTCTTTTCTGCTTCTTGGCCTCCGGGCCCTCGTTGTAAACACCTTCCATGTGGCGCCGTCTCGGCGCCGTGCACACGACCATATTGCGGCCGCTGGCCCAAAGGGAGTCCCTTAAGTTCGTTCAAGGCCGGTCAGAGGGTGTCCCACTTGGGCCTCATCGAGAATAGGGCTTTCGGCTGCAAGCTGGTGTTGCTTCTCCGAAGAGTCTAATCAATTTCCTCGTGATCTTGTCCGTGTAAAAACCTTTTCTCCTTGTCCCACTTGTAGCGGGCCCTGATGAAGTCATGCTCCAAGGGGTTGGTGAACTTCGTGAAGGGGTCAGGAGACCCGCGGCTTCACGTTCGCGTCCTCCTTATCCCATATGGGCCTTTTACCGAGGTAGCCACGGCCGAGGCGATGCTTCCCGTGTTCCTTTTTGAAGCCTCTTGAATTTCGCAGCCTTAGCCTTGGCTGCCTCGGTAGCGCAAGTGTCCTTGAACTTTTCAAACTCCTCTTCCGTAAGTGTCGGATTTTCCTCCAGAATCTTGGACAGGGTTCATCAGCCTCAATAGCTCGTTTCACCCTCCCTTTCCGGAGGTCAAATCATTGCTGAACATGCCCATGGCGTGATTGTTAATCTTTTTCATCTTCGGATCATCCCACGGTTGTTCTATGTTATCATCCCGGTCGGGGAACTTGAATCTCTTGTGCAACTTCGTTAGGAGCTACTGCGTCAAATGTTCTTTACTCCTTAAGTCATCGTCGTTGATGCTCGCGCATTCCCGTAGGATGCATCCTACTTGGTTCCCATAGCACTTGCGAGGTTCTTCCGGCTCTAACGGCTCAAACTTGCCAGGTGCCATCTTTGTGATCCAAGTCGTCCAATCCCTAGTTTGTTAGGTTTTCGAATCCTCTGCTTCTTATGCTTCCTCTTTTCGGTAGCGGCATCGGGGCCGGTACCTTCCCCGTTGGTATCTTCCCCGCCGGTACCTTCCCCACCGGTCTCGGTGCCGCCATCGGTGCCGGCGCCGTCGGTGTCAATGTCGGCGTCAGTACCATCATCGAGGCCGACCTCCAAACCTTGCTTAGCAGTCAAATAGTCGAGGTACTCTTGTTCACCCTCATAATCCATCTTATCTGCATCTTGGTCAGAAGGCCTAGTTTCTTCGTTGTTCGACATGTTTCCTATGATTAAGTGTCCTCATTTATTTCTAAAAGTATGAATAAATGAGAAATGACATACAAAAGAAATCTATGTGCCAGCGCTCAATATGCCAACTATGTAGCACAAATCATGCCTTTATTCACGGGAAATTTCGGCATGACCTTTGCTAAAAAAATGGATATATCGAGCGCCTGAAATTCACCGGAACGGAAATGAATCAACATTCCGGCGTAACATAGGCCACTCGGATCATTTTCCAAACATGACATGTCCAAAACATGACATATCCACATATCACATGTCCATTTCAAATTTGCATATAAATTCAGCTAATTTTTAAACCTAGCTAAATTCATAACTAAATAGATAACCTAATTAACATACTGCCCTAACTAAAACCTAAGTAAATTAACCAAGAACCCTAGTAGAGAGAGAGGGGGTTTCTGAGGGTGCAGGGGCGAGGAGGCAGGCCCGCTGCCGAGGTTGGGAGGAGGAAGCAGAGGAGGAGGCGAGGCCACGGTCGGGGAGGAGGCCGGGGTCGGGCGAGCCCCTGGTCGGGGCGAGGGCAGCGTTGGGGTCGAGGCGAGGTCGGGTCGAGGCGGCTGGGTCGAGGCGAGCGCCAGGTCGAGGTCGAGGCTGAGCGGGGGGAAGAGAGTGGGGATTTGGGGAAAAGGCGGGATGAAGCAGGATAGTGAGAATTTTGGGTTAAGTGGACGTAGCAGTAGTGCGTTTTCACAAAATGCGCTGCTACTACCTTCGATAGCTGTAGCGGTTTATACTAAATGCGCTACTACTACCTTGAGAGCTGTGGCGGTTTAGACAAAACAGCTGCTACTACCTTCGCTACTGCCAGTTTTTCTTTTCTTTTCCTTTATTTTCTCCCACTTTTATTTCCGAGAGCAGTGAGCGAAGGGAGGCGATATATATTGCATCATTTGACGTTAAATATGTATGCAAAATAGGAACATATATATTACATCATTGGACCCATGCATAATAATGCATGGCTAAGTCATGTATACAAAATAGGATATATATATATATATATATATATATATATATATATATATATATATATATATATATATATATATATATATATATATTACATCATTTGACCGATAACATACGGTTCCTTAGCGCTGACGTTTTCGTTTTTGAGTCAGCTTCTATCCCTTCTTGTTCGTCGAAGAATAATTGAGCCCCTCATTGTGACTTTGCCTTTTCCATGGAGTACGATTTTTCTTAGGTAATGTAGTATTGATTCTTCTTTTGACGTATACTTCATCATCATCGTCATCTTCCCTCATTGGGTTGCCGTACTGATCATAGTCTTCCTCGTTGGCGACTCCATCCATTACAATGATGTTCCTTTTGCCTCTCCTCATGACAACATGACTAGGATTGCATGGGTCGGTTATGAAGAAGCATTGTGTCACGTGCATAGCGTGTACCCATGGCTCATTTTTTGCGATAGCGTTCACGGTAGCGCTCTTGGCGTCGGGTATAGTCATGGTAGTGAAAATCCGGTTTTTTCTTTCGACATTCTTAGCCCATCTGACACGGAACATCGTCGTGTTGTGCAGTCCAGAGTAGTCAAGCTCCCAGATCTCCTCAACCCTTCCATAGAATCGTTCAGTTGCGTCGTTGTCGCTGCCAGTCATGCATTCCATCGTCACCCCTGAGTTCTGATCATCATTGTCCATATCTTTGGCCTTCGTGTAGAACGTGTATCCGTTGATATCATATGCCTGATAGGTTACGAGGTTGGGCGAGGGGCCATGTGCTAAGGCGTATATGAGCAATCCGTCCTTAGAGCCCTCCTCCGGGGGATTAGCAATAATATGCTCTTTGAACCAATGCAGGAAAGTGGAGTTGTGCTCTCTAGTAACTTTGGCGTTCGTCCTGCATACCCCCCGGTCATGATACTTCTTTGCGATAATTTCTTTGTGCAGTGCCACGAAAGGATCTACCTCGTCTAGGTGTTGTAGCACTACCAAGTTTGCTCTGTCAAAGTCGCTGTGTCGATCTGAGTATGCCACCTGCAGTTCCCTGCGACCGTTGCGGTGACCATCTCCTTCGAGCCTCCCGTCGTGCTTGTTAACGGGCAAACCAACACTAACACCAGGCGGCTGGTCTGCGCCATATAGAAAATTCTCACAGAAAGAGATGCACTCTTGTGTCAAATAGCCCTGGACGATGCTTCCATCTGGACGGGACATATTCTGAAACGAATCCTTTGATGATCCCATTCATCCTCTCAAAGCGGCATCATGTTGTGCAGGAATGCGGCCCCAGGTCTATTATGTCTTCCACAATATGGACACACAGATGCACCATCAGGTCAAAGAACACGGCGGGAAGTACATCTCAAGCTCATTCGATTACAACGATCTCTTCCTGTAGCCTTGGGAGCTGCTTCACACTGATCGACTTTCGAGAGATGACGTCGAAAAAGTTGCAGAGACCAACAAGCGTGTCACCGACGTGCTTGTCCATTATCCCTATAAGGGCAACAGGTAGTATCTGCATCATCATCACATGACAGTCATGAGACTTCATCCCGCTGAACCTTTTCTTGTCTGTGTCTAGATATCTGCTTATCTTGCCACAGTAACCGGAACTAACTTTGACTCCGGTAAGGTACTTAAAGAATTGATTGGTCTCAGACTGACTTAAGGTGAAGCAAGAAGGGGGCAATAATCCTCTTTCTTTATTTTCTTGCCCTTCTTCTCCCGTGCCTCTGTCTCCGTCTCTGTCTCGTCTGACATTTTACGGGGCGGCATGTGCAGATCTTCCCTGATTTTCAAATCTTGCAAGTCTTTTCTTGCCTTCGGCCCATCCTTGGTCTTATCCGGCATGTTCATCAGTGTTGCGAGCAAGCTCTCAAGGACATTCTTACAGATATGCATTTTATCAAGGCAATGAGGTGTATCGAGTTTGTGCCAGTACTCCAAGTCCCAGAACACAGACCTCGTCTTCCATACCTTCAGCAGCGGCTCCGGCGCCTTTCTCATCGTCTTTCCCGGTGCGGGGCACTCCTTCAAGTTTTTCAACAGCTCATCGATTTCGGCACCGCTCCGCTTACATGGAGGTCCTCGATGCTCAGCGTGACCATTGAATAGATCTCCACGGTTTCTCCACGGGTCGTCCTGTTCAAGCCATCTTCGATGCCCCATGTACACGATTTTCCTAGACCCGCCATCTTTCCTTGACGCTAGCTGCTGAGACGTCGTATCATCCATGCACCGCGTGCATCCGCAATATCCATGGCACACCTGGCCTGCCACATATCCGTAACCGAGATGGTCGTGCACTGTCGTAATCAGCGCAGCTCTCATGTTGAAATACTCGCCTTGGCTGGCGTCCCATGTCTTGGCCGGTGTTTTCCATAACGTGTCTAACTCCTCTTGAAGTAGCCCCAGATACAAATTAATATTATTTCCTGGTTGTTTGACCCTTGAATAAGCATGCTCATGTGAATGTACTTGATTTCATGCACAACCAGGGGAGGTTGTACATCCATACAAACACGGGCCATGTGCTATGGTTGGTGTTCGGTTGCCAAGGATTCATGCCATCGGTACACGCCGCCGAGCACGATGTTCCTTGCATCACATTCAAAATACTAATAGAAGCTGTTCAACGCTCTCCACTGGCTTCCATCCTTCACGTGTCTCAGCTTCGGATCATCTCCATCATCGGGCTTCTTCCTCTTCGCGTGCCAGCGCATTAGCGTTGCTTCCTTGGGATCTACAAAATACCTCTGGAGACGGGGAGTGATCGGTAAGTACCATACAACTTTCTGGGGACATTTCTTCCCGGCCTTCTTGTATCGAGAAGCATTGCACACGGACAGCTTGTTTTTCGCGTGCTCCTTCCGATAAATTATGCAATCGTTGATGCATGCATGGTATGTAACGTGTGGCAGATCAAGAGGGCACACGATCTTCTTGGCCTCATCAACACTAGTAGGACATAGATTACTCATGGGAAGAACATCCTTTAGGTACTTGAGATGCTCATCGAGGCTAGTGTCGGTCCATTTGTTTTTAGCCTTCGTCTTGAGGAGTTGGGCGTGAAACTCAAGCGGGTCACCTCGGATTGCAACCATCATACAATAGAGTGTTCGAGTCTACCACCAGTTGCTCCAGCTTAGCCTCCTCTCTAGAAGCAGCTCTCTCGGTACTCGTCTCCTTGTGAAGCAATGCTTGAACATGAGGGTCCCTTACGATTGAACGTAGTACCGCGAACTCTGCTGCGTGGAGTCCATGTCGTTCTCTCGCCGCCATGTCCGGCCCTTCTCCTCCGCCATGTCGGCCCCTTCTCTGCCGCCATGTCCGGCCTCTTCCCGCCGCCATTATCGATCATCTCTTCGTCTTGCCCGTGTCATCATTGCCTGCCCGTCGGCATCCTCAACATCGTCATCCTCATCTTGATTATCCACCAAGTATAGCCATCCATGAAACCAGTCATGAGCAGGTGCGCTTCGACACGACCATCATCATAGGGGTCGAGCCAAACTATTCCTTTGCATTTTCGACACGGACATAAAACCTCTGTCAGGTTATTTTCTTTCATGTCCTACACCGCCGACCGCAACCACCTGTCCACCATTGTTCCACTGACCATCATGAACGTCTGCACGGTAATAATAAAACAAATTGATTATAAAAATGCATGCATGCATCAAAGTCATACAAAAATTTGGCATGACATTCCCTAAAAATAGGACATATATGGATCTAGAGTTTGCCCGGAATTCGCCGAAACGGAAATAAATCGACATTTTGGCAAATCATAGGCAACTCAAAAGCACAATTTGGCGTCAACTCATGCCACACACACAATTTCCATAAACATGCCACACTCAAAAGCATGAAATTTTAACCACCTCTATCTCGAGATCGAGCACACGGTGGAGATGATGTTGTAGGGAGATCAAAAGTGCACAAAGCTCTTTTTGACAAAGATAGATCTAGTTAGGGGGCAAATAGGTCACTTAACTAAATCCTACATCTACCTATCTACCTAATTTGGGAGGAGACAACTTCAACTAGTGGAGGGAAAGAAAAAGAAAGGAGATGCATTTATGGAGGTGGTGTAGTTAGGTAGGAGTAATGAAGAGAGAAAGGTAGATAGAAGAGGAGAGTAATGGGGAGAAGTATTGAGGAAGAAGAAGAGTGAGAGGGGAGCATGTGTGGGAGGTAGGGAAAGGGAAGAGAAGAGGGGGAGGGAGGGGCGGCTGGGGAAAGGTGGTGGGTTGGTGCGGATTAGCGATGGCGGGAGCTAAGCAGCTGCTGCTAAGGAAGTAACAGCAGCGGCGCTTTGGGCAATGGCGCTCTGCTAACGGGACCAAAAGTGTGGATATTTGAAATTTAGCAGCAGCGACCTCAGAAAAAGCGCGCTACTACTACATCCATAGCAGTAGCACGGCTCTCGCCACCGCGCTGCTGCTAAATGGAGTTTGGTGGACACCACCGGTCGATATTTGTAGCAGTGCGGTTTACCTTGGCGTGCTCTTTGCTAAAACTTGTCGATGCGAGTTTCCCTTTTACGCTACTACTAATTAGCAGCAGCGCTCCTTTTTGAGCCGCGCTGCTGCTAAGATTCTGTGTATAGGCTTTTCCCTAGTAGTGCTAGTTCATCTCTTGTATCCAATTCTTGTCTCCAAGTCCGGGATTGGTGCTAGTAGGTTGCTAGTAGTGTTGATTACTCCTTGTAGTTGATGCTAGTTGGTTTATTTGGTGGAAGATCATATGTTCAAATCCTTTATGCATATTATTACCCCTCTGATTATGAACATGAATATGCTTTGTGAGTAGTTACGTTTGTTCCGAGGACAAGGAGAAGTCTTGCTATTAGTAGTCATGTGAATTTGGTATTAGATTCGATATTTTGATGAGATGTATGTTGTCTAACCTCTAGTGGTGTTATGTGAGCGTCGACTACATAACACATCACCATTATTGGGCCTAGAGGA
The DNA here is from genome assembly GCA_021605205.1 of Aegilops longissima. NCBI lineage: Eukaryota > Viridiplantae > Streptophyta > Magnoliopsida > Poales > Poaceae > Aegilops > Aegilops longissima. The sequence continues at coordinate 747,937,841 of CM038677.1, forward strand.
AGGCATTGGGAAGTAATAAGTAGATGATGGGTTGCTAGAGTGTGAAGCTTAAACCCTAGTTTATCGTTGCCGTAAGGGCTGATTTGGATCCATATGTTTCATGCTATGGTTAGGTTTACCTTAATACTTTTGTTGTAGTTGCGGATGCTTGCAATAGAGGTTAATCATAAGTGGGATGTTTGTTCAGGTAAGAACAGCACCCAAGCACTGAGTCCACCACATATCAAATTATCAAAGTACGAGCGAATCATATGAACATGATGAAAACTAAGCAGCGATATTCCCATGTGTCCTCGAGAGCGCTTTTCCTATTATATGAGTTTGTCCAGGCTTGTCCTTTGCTACAAAAAGGATTGGGCCACCTTGCTGCATTTTATTTACTCTTGTTACTTGTTGCTCGTTGCAATTACCCTATCACAAAACTATCTGTTACCACTTATTTCAGTACTTGCAGAGATTACCTTGCTGAAAACTGCTTATCATTTCCTTCTGCTCCTCGTTGGGTTCGATACTCTTACTTATTGAAAGGACTACGATAGATCCCCTATACTTGTGGGTCATCATGCCCGCATGGCTTTCGCTTGTTGTAAGATGTGGTGGGCGAAGATGGACACTGTCGAGGTGGCCAATGGGCCACTGGAGGGCAAGGAGCACCGCACACCTGAGCGATATTTGGCGGATGTCCTGGAGGGATCTCGACTTGTAGCAGCGTAGTGCGGGCAGGACATTATTTTTGAATGAATGCATTCATTTTTTGTCTTTGCCTTGTATGATGAGAACAAATCTGGTTTGTAATATAACGTTTTTTATGTTTCGATTGTTTCCTCCTGTGCGGCCGTGTTGTGTTGAATCTGAGGGTTGGTCAGTCGTCGGCTTCTGCCCTCACGTAGGTAGTACGGAGGTGTTCGGGATGGAATCTAAACAATCTTGACCCAAATATATGGTCCTTGAAGGAGTTGTTTAAGCGCAACGAACCAGCAATCAGACTATGCGGCTTAAACGCCCTCACTTAGCCATAGGAGTTTTATAATAAAGCATAGGCGCAGCCCTTGGTATACAAACCAGAGTGTTGTCAGCGTCTGATCGGGCAGTATCGATCCTTCGCGGAATGCGGAAAAGAAATCTTCAACGATTTCATACCTCGAATAATGACCAGCTCTCGCCGCATCATGGCGGTCAGTTTTGGCTTTCTCTCTTGAGGTGCTCATCGGTCTATGCCGAGGCACAATCGCGATAGTTCTCCTTTACTACCCTAGCCGATTTAGCGGAGCGTGTGGTAGCAAGCACAGGGCAGGCAGCAACTATTGATCAAAGACATGATTGAGACCAATGCATATAATGCTAAATTGAGTGCGAACTTATCTTTAAAGTGTTAGGACTTTGTTGCCATATTATGGGGTGATGGGAAGCCCCTGGCGAATATGAAATGTACCAAAGTGTACGGGTGCGAAAATATAGGTAATTAATGGCAAAGGAAAACAGAAAGAGAGCAAAGGTAGTATCTGGGGCCCCTTGACGTGGGTCGTGAACTGTTTCCATTATATTTGGGTTAATTCGTCAAAGCGCATTTATACAGATAGTGCGATAAGCAATCGGCAATTTAACATGCCATAGCCAAAGGAGAGCTGCATTCGGGTACTAAAAACAGGTAGAGTGATCGTTAGGTCATCCTCTAGAGCTTCCCCTATATGCTTGGGCCATGTGCCAATCTGGTGTACTTGTCCTTTGACAGGACCGGTAGTCAGGCCGTCGAAGGAGGCCTATGTAAAAGATACCTGAAAGGAAAAAAGAAGGAAGAAAGAAAAAGGGAATAGTAAAGATACCTGTGAGTCCGGGATCGGTGTAGCCGAAATACAAGCTAGATGTGCCTCCATCGGTGCCCATGGGATTTTGAGTGCGTAATTATGTATGCGTGGTGCAGATGCCGCTACCTCATTGGGACCGGGACGGAGGCCGAATTGCTAATCGAACTCTTGACGAGTCGAACTGTCCTATTGCAGTCTAGTCCAGACTCTCTTAGTGGTGTCCGGGGCTCGGCAGCCGGATTACGGTTCTGCTTGAGAAGGCCGCTCTGTACCTCTGCTGCTAGGGCAGCTGTGTGCTCCTCTGTACGGAGAGAGCGTTCAGTGTTTCCATTGACTGTTATGACGCCGCGTGGGCCGGGCATCTTCATCTTGAGACAAGCATAGTGTGGCATTGCGTTGAATCTAGCAAACGCGGTTCGTCCGGGCAGTGTGTGGTAGCCGCTGCGGAAGGGGACGATATTGAAGATTAACTCTTCGCTTCGGAAGTTGTCCGGGGAACCGAAGACCACCTCCAGCGCGATTGAGCTCGTACAACGGGCCTCTACACCTGGTATGACTCCTTTAAAGGTAGTCTTTGTGGGTTTGATTCGTGAGGGATTAATGCCCATCTTCCGCATTGTATCCTGATAGAGCAGGTTGAGGCTACTACCACCGTCCATTAGGATTCGTGTTAGGTGATATCCGTCAATGATTGGGTCGAGGACCAGTGCGGCTGAACCGCCATGTCGGATACAAGTTGGATGATCTCGACGATCGAAGGTGATCGGGAATGACGACTGAGGGAGTCCTGGACTAAGGGGTCCTCGGGCGTCCGGCCTGTTATCCATGGGCCGGACTGATAGGCTGTGAAGATACGAAGGCTCAAGACAATGCCCGTGTACGGATTGGACTCTACTTGGCATGGAAGGCAAGCTAGGCGACCTATTATGAAGATTTCCTCCTATGTAACCGACCTCATGTAACCCTAGATCCCTCCGGTGTCTATATAAACCGGAGAGCATAGTCCGGATAGGACAGATTCATTACTATATACTCATAGGCTAGACTTCTAGGGTTTAGCCATTATGATCTCGTGGTAGATCAACTCTTCTAACACTCATATTCATCAAGATCAATCAAGCAGGAAGTAGGGTATTACCTCCATAGAGAGGGCCCGAACCTGGGTAAACATCGTGTCCCCCGTCTCCTATTACCATCAATCCTAGACGCACAGTTCGGGACCCCTACCGAGATCCGCCTGTTTGACACCGACATTGGTGCTTTCATTGAGAGTTCCACTGTGCCGTCGACGAAAGGTTTGATGGCCCCTTCAATCGTCAGTAATGACGTGGTCCAAGGAGAAACCTTCCTCCCCGGACAGATCTTTCTATTCGGCGGTTTCGTACTGCGGGCCAACTCGCTCGGCCATTTAGAACAGATCGATAGCCACGCCCCTGGCCATCAGGTCGGATTCGGAAGACTGACCTACGTCGCGGACATCCGTGGAGACTTGATCTTCGACGGATTCGAGACCGCGGCAACCGCTCCCCTTCGCCCCGATGAACATGGCTTAAACCTGTCATTGGGCCGCATCCAGGAGATAGCTCCTGTAACAACTCCGGCCTTAGATCCGGAGCAGATCAAGACGTCCAAAGATGGGAGACTCAACCCCATCATGGGGGCTACCGAGTCTGCGGCGTTGGAGCCGCGCGCAGATCCCACTTCATACGACACGTGCTGAGGGAGTCCTGGATTAGGGGGTGTCCGGATAGCCGAACTATCATCATGGTCGGCCTCCAAGACTATGAAGATACAAGATTGAAGACTTCGTCCCGTGTCCGGATGGGACTTTCCTTGCGTGGAAGGCAAGCTTGGCGATACGGATATGTAGATCTCCTACCATTGTAACCGACTCTGTGTAACCCTAACCTATCCGGTGTCTATATAAACCGGAGGGTTTTAGTCCATAGGACGAACAACAATCATACCATAGGCTAGCTTCTAGGGTTTATCCTCGACGATCTCGTGGTAGATCTACTCTTGTACTACCCATATCATCAATATTAATCGAGCAGGGTAGGGTATTACCTCCATCGAGAGGGCTGAACCTGGGTAAAAACATCGTGTCCCTTGTCTCCTGTTACCATCCGCCTAGGCCTGCAGTTCGGGACCCCCTACCGAGATCCGCGGTTTGACACGACATTGGTGCTTTCATTGAGAGTTCCTCTATGTCGTCACCGATAGGCCCGATGGCTCCTTGATCATCAACAACGCCGCGGTCCGGTGAGACTTTTCTCCCGGACAGATCTTCGTATTTGGCGGCTTTGCGCTGCGGGCCAATTAAGCAGCCATCTGGAGCAGATCGAAAGCTTCGCCCCTGGCCATCAGGTCAGATTTGGAAGTTTGAACTATCGGCCGATATCCGTGGGGACTTGACCTTTAGCGGATTCGAGCCGCAATAAGCGTGCGCACTGTCTCGATGGGCATGATCTAGCTCTGCTGGCGAGCGATTGCCCTAGAGGCGCACCAGCATCCGCTCGGCCCTCAATCGGGCGGATTCCCGATCGAGGGCGAGTGGTTGGACACCGCCTCGGGGCTACGATCTCTGGCGATTGAGGCGAACTCTATCCCTGTCGCTGCGAAGACCTCGACTCCGGTGCGGACTCCTCTCCGGACTCCGAACCCTCCGCGCCCCTGCCAATCGAATCCAATTGGGCGCCGGTTATGGAGTTCACTGCCGCGGACATCTTTCAGCACTCGCCCTTTGGCGACATCCTGAATTCACTAAAGTCTCTCTCTTTATCCGGAGAGCCATGGCCGGACTACGGTCAGGAAGGTTGGGATGCAGACGACGAAGAAATTCGCGCCCACCACCACCCGCCCGTAGCCACTATCGAAAGCTTACACGGCGTGCTCGATTTCGACTCGAAGACATCGGCGGTATGGGCGGCGATGTAGGAACAACCTTGAACCAGCGCCTATAGGATGTTGGACAACCACTTCATCCCATGATGTATACATGGTGGATACACCAAAGGAAATGAAGAGCGAGGCACAGCGGGGCGCTACGAAGGATAAATCCTAACAGCAGTCAAAAGCGGCAGCGTAAGCGCCGAACTAAGTCCGCCTCAGCGAGAGACCCAGCCATAGAGCAGGGCGAACGGTGGACGACGAACATGCTATCGAGCAATCGTCCGAACAAGACAACGGATAAACAACCTGTCCCGGTGAAGACAACAGTCCGGACGATCTCACGCCGGACAAATCGTTGGAGCAGAATAACCTCCGAGAAAAGGCTCGCCGCCATGCTGCGTAGCAGAAAAAGCGAAGCGAAGTTCAAAACAGCGGAAGATGCACTCGAGGATCAGATGGAGCAAAGTATTCAACACGGCGGACAAATCGGCGACGATCGCCGAACAAAAACTACCCAAAGAGAAAGCTACTGCCCGAATTTGATGAGGAGGCCATAGAGCCCCACAATCAAAAATTAAGAAAGGCCAACGGTCGGATGGGCGACCCCACGGCAAAAAGAGAGCGGCAATGGCGCCACACACAAGCCGATCGTGATCCGCATAAGGATTCACATCAAAAGGATGGCCAGTTAGGTCCATCTATGGGCCAAGAAAGCAAGCTCTTCAAAGCAAGGCAACACGCCAAATATTGAACATCACGGCACACCCAAATACAGAGCGCCGCACATCCCCTATGTTTCACCGATGAGGTCTTTGGATCATAATTTCAGCGAGATTCAAACCCGTAAACATAGAAGCATCTGACGGAACAACAGACCCGAGATGCGGATTGAGGATTACATCCTCCACATACACATGGCTAGAGGAGATGATCTCACGCCATAAAATACTTACCCTCAAACTCAAAGGGCCAGCTCGGCATTGGCTTAAAAGCCTCCCGAAAATGCCATTGGAAGCTGGGGAGAGCTCGAGGATGCGTTTGGGCAAATTTTAGGGGATCTATGTCGCCCTCCGGATGCAGGCGATCTAAGTCACATAACTCAACAGCCGGAGAGTCAGCCGGAAATTCTGGAACATGTTCCTTACTAAAAAGAACCAAATAGTCATTGTCCGGACGCGAAGCCTTAGCAGCTTTCAAACAGAGCGTCCAGGGCGAATGGCTCATGAGACACCTCGGCCAAGAGAAGCCGAGAACCATGGCGCATTAACAAGCCTCATGACCGCTTTGCGGCGGGAGAGGATAGCTGGCTAGCAAGATGCAGTACCAGCGACCCAAGTACATCGAAGTCAGGGATGGAAGCGGAAACCACGGCGCAACAAGGACCAGCGCGGATTAAAATAACAGTCCAAAAGCGAGGCGGTCAACGCGGATTCAAAAGCTCACGGCAGAACAACAAAAACTGCCCCTTAAGGACAATAGCGATGAGCTATCCAACAACAAAATCTTGGACAAGATATGTCAAATCCACAGTACTCGGGAGGCCGCAAACCATACCCACAGAGATTGTTGGGTCTTCAAACAGTCCGGCAGACTCAACGCCCGAACACAAGGGCTCGACACACCAAGTGAAGATGATGGCGAGCACCACAAGTAGAGCCCGGAAAACAAAAGAATTTCCCACAAGAGGTAAAAACAGTAAACTCACTTCACGTGATCAAAGGGAAAAACAGAGCGGCGCCCACTAGAATGCGCGCCGCACAAACTACCTAGCGGATTACCAACACTGGTTGTCAAAACCAATCACCTTCGACCATCGGGACTATTCGAAAGCATCCGGAGCGCAGGATGGACTGCCTTGATATTGGATCCTATAATCGGCGGAGTTCCAATTTACACAAGTCCTCATGGATGGTGGTAGTGACATAAACCTGATGTATCATGACACAATCCGCAGGATGGGGATAGACCCAACCAAAATTCGCCGTAGCAACACCTCCTTTAACGGAGTAATGCCAGGCCCATATGCCCATTATACGGGCTCCATACTGCTAGAAATTGTGTTCGGTTCATCCGACAACTTCCATGAAAGGTTAATCTTCCATGTCGCCCGTTCAAAGTAGCCATCAAGCACTATTGGGACTTGAAGCTTTCGCCCGCTTTAACATAATACCGCATTATGCATCTCCACACTTAAAATGCCGGTCCACACGGCATCATCTCATTAAAAGGGAGTATTAAGTGTTACTTGAGCACGGAGGAACGTGAGACTGCCTTGACAGCCCCACACCTATCCGGCTCCGCTAGTCAAAGAACCTGAATTGGTTATTCAAACCCCGGACATGGCTAGACGAGTCCGGCGCCTACTAGCGGCATACCCCCATACAAGGGGCTGCATGCATGTATCACAAGAGACAATAAAGCTCAATCTTATTCACTTCTTCGACTCGTACTCTGTTTATTTAATATAAAGTACATCTTTCGCACGATCTTTTTTCTTTTTTAAAACTAAGTTCCTCTCTTTTACAGATGAACAACGTGCTACACCCGTCGAGGATACGGCTGCTTGAGGGACACGGCGCAGGCGTGCAGTGAGGGACCCGTTGCAAGGATTCTTTTAGATTAAGACCATCGTAAACCTTTTTCTGTCTCTTGTTGATATACATCCCCGGTTTCTTACTATAAGCGAGGAGGAGGCTGGCGTTTTGGCATTGGCCGCACCAGAATTTTTTGCGTGCACGGACACGGGGCTTAGGGCATTATTCTGCCCGTTTTATAAAGACCAAATACCTTAGGGAGTATTGGCGTCTCGAGTTAGGCCTTATAGGCATCAGCTCCGAATCATGTCTTTGGTCAAATGTTGGGTTTGCCCGGCTCCTGTGTTTTGCTGCCTTCGTCTCGTTCTATCGGCTAGCGGCACCGGAGAACTCTGCGATTGTGCCCGGTTCGGCGGCGAGCACCTCGATGAAAGCGGCTGATTGTCATGATATAGCGAGAGACTGGTCAACCACTCGATGACTAATCGGAATGTTTAGAATTCCTCCACATTAACGAAGGACGGTTTTCGGTCAGGCACATCGCACCCAATTCGGGAGAGTGCGGTGCCCCGAGGGCTATATAGTAGCCCCACCCTCGAACTCCTATGGCTAAGTGAAAGTGATAAAGCATTATAGTCCGGTTGCCTAGTTTGCTATGCTACCACCTCCTTAACAGGACCAAGGCGTTGGATTAAGTGTGAAAAAGCGCCTTCTTTGCAAACACCCCGCACTATGTGCGTGGGGCTGAAACCAAGGACTGCCATCTTTCGAGTTATATATACATATACATAAGCGGCCATACGGGGAGTAGTTTACTACTTGAGCGCACAAGTATAAAAAGCTCTTATATCATATTGAAACATTGTTTTCACAAATCATACATGTCATTTAAACATAATATCCTTCGAGCACTGCGTCTCTATTAAACGAGCGCCCGACAAGACTTCCTCAAAGTAGTGCTCGGCAGGTACTCGGCTTCCGTCCGAATCTTGGGATGCAACGTCGGTGGCCTTCATATCTGCCCAGTATGTCTTGACACGGGCCAGAGCCATCCGCGCTCCCTCAATACACGCTGACCGCTTTATTGCGTCGATACGCGGTACCACACCAAGGAACTGTTGCACTAAACCAAAATAACTCTTCGGCTGGGGTCCGCCTGGCCACAAATGAGTCATGACATGCTTCATGGCAAGTCCGGATAGTCGATTCAGCTCGGCCCATTCGGCCAACCGATCGGTCAATGGAAGAAGACGCTCCGGACTATGGAATTGCGACCATTATAGCTCTTCCCTTACGGTGCCCTTCGGCCTCGGAAGTGCTCAATCGCGTCCATGGCGCTTCGCCGCTAAGTCCAAATAAGCATCCTCCGAACTCCACAACTTGTCCAATTGAGCATACTTTGGATCCGTATATTTCCTCCGCGATAGAAAGCGGTTTTCCAGCCGCAATTGCCCGGCTGACTTAGCTCCTCCTTGGCAGCTCTCAAAGCGAGCGGGCATCCTTGGATTGGCGGCGGCCTTTTCGAGCCCTCTTGCTCAGCAGCGTTCTTTTCAAGAACCTCGCAGCGATCGGCAGTATTCTTCAACTTTCGGCCATATCGGCCATTTCCTCTTTAACCCGGCGATGAGCAGCCCGTTCGGCTTTTAGCTCTTCGGCCGCCCTTAAAGCGGCCGCATTACTAGTTCTGGCTTGCTCTTTCGCTCAGGCGAGTTCCGCCCGCAGCTCTTCCACAGCAGCAGCACCATCTGCATTAAGCATACTAATAGTAAGACATGGGCGTCAAGCTCCCTTACCAGGTGTCCGCGTAGAAGTCGCATACCTTGTGACTCGTCAAACCGTTTATTGACCAGCGCGATGTCCGCATCTGCCTCGTCAAGCTGCCGCTTTAGTTCGACATATTCATCAGTCCGGCTGGCCACCGGACGCCGCGCCACCTGTTTAGGAGCGGCGATATGTTATAACTGAGATTTTGATCCTCGACGCGCTGTCAATTTGACAACATCCGAGTCTCGGGGCTACTATCTATACAGAGCGCATTCTATATGCATAAGCTGCCGGAAGGTACATCATTTTTTGCGTACCTCGAACCCGTCGATAAGCTTCGGCGGCTTCATACAATCCGCTCTCGCGGATGCAATTCTTTCAATCACCGTACCCATTAGAGCACGGTGATCTTTCGAGATAACCGCTTCGCCCGAGCAGATCCTTGACTCCTCCGACCGCACACCACTTGGCGCGGACCTTCCGGCCCGCGGACAGGGGAACCCTCCGTGGCGATACCTCAGGGTCGTCCACCTGCATGAGGGTGCGGCAGGTGGGCGTCTCGCTTTCCATCATCTCGGAAGAAGATCCCCGAAGACGAGCTCTGCTGAGAAGGGCTAAGATCCGAACTACAAGGTACAATTTGGTTATCTTGAAATAAATACAGAGGATGTTCCTTACTTACAAAACCCTTTCTCTTTACTTACGGCTCATTGGAGGCTGATCCCCTTGGGGAAATAGTGCGGCTGGGTTACTTCCCGGCGCGGACTCTCGGCGAAGATCCTTTTCCCTCTTTGAGGCCTTGACCTCCGGATCTTCAGCGGTCCTCTTCTCTCCTCGGAAGGTGGGGCTTTTAATCCCTCCTTCCTTGATAGCCTCCTTCGTAGAGGCAGTTGCTTCCCCGCTCCCCCCTTTGCCTTCTTCAAAAGGCGCGGCCTTCAACATCTTGGTCAGCATGGGATCCGGCGTGGTCTCGGGGAGGGAAGCCGGACACCTTATCAACTTTTCCTTGGCTATCCACTCCTGTTCAAGAAACGGCTCCTTTAAAGGGCATGCATATAACAAATGAATGAACAGCTTGTCCGGTTACAGGACTACTTACTCGAGTATCTGGGCGATTGCAGCTTAGTCCTGCGTCCTCAGTCAAATCCGGACACTCCTCTCGTGATCCGAAGAACAGTTTATACATCTCCATGGGCGTCGTGCCCATAAAATTTTGGAGAGCTCGTGGTCCCTCCGGGTTAAATTCCCACAGGCGAAGGGGGCGACGTTTGCAGGGCTGAAGGCGCCGAATCAACATAACCTGCGCCGCTGCAACTAGATTGATCTCTCTTTCTTGGAGGTCTCGAATCGACCCTGCAGCAAAGGCGTCCTTGGGCGGCCCCAGTCGAGCCCTTGTTGACCCATGGCGCCGGCCGCTGTGGTGGACTGGCGGAAGGCAGGGGCGCCGCCCATTTGGTGCCCCAGGGGCGGTGATATAAAACCACTGCCGTTGCCACAAACCAAGCTCCTCTTGAAAAGAGCCCTCGAGCCCGCGGAGCATCAGTACATTTGCTTATGACCGCCCCTCCGCACTCTGCCTGCTGCCCCTCGATCATCTTTGGTTCCACCTTGAAGGTCTTGAGCCACAATCCAAAGTGAGGGGTAATATGGAGGAAGGCCTTGTTGGTGAACGTAGTAATTTCAAAAAATTTCCTACGATCACGCAAGATCATGGTGATGCATAAAGCGAGATGAGAGTGTTGTCTCGTACCCTCGTAGACCAGCAGAAGCGTTGGCATAGCGTAGAGGAAGTAGTCGTACTTCTTCGATCCAACGATCCAAGTACGAGCGTCGGCACCTCCGAGTTCTGCACGTTCAGCTCGATGGCGTCCCTCGAACTCCGATCCAGCCGAGTGTTGAGGAGAGTTTAAATCGGCCTGACGGCGTGGTGGCGATGATGATGTTCCACGGCGCGAGGGCTTCGCTAAGCTCCATAGCGGTATATTCGAGGTGTAGTTTGGTGGAAGGGGCACCGCACACGGCTGAGAGCGATCTCAATGATCAACTTGTGTGTCATGGGGTGCCCTCTGCCCTGTATATAAAGGAGGGAAGGGAGGGGCTGGCCGGCCAGGAGGGGCGCGCCCGGTGTCCTACTCCTACTAGGGTAGGATTCCCCCAAATCCTAGTCCAACTAGGGTTTGACCAAGGGAAGGGGAGAGAGGCGCCACCCCTTCTCCTAATCCTAATAGGACTAGGGAAGGGGGAAGGCTGCGACCAGCAATAAGGCCCCTTTCTCTTTCCCACTAAGGCCCATCAAGGCCCATTGACCCCGGGGGTTCAGTAACCCGGTACTCGGTAAAATTCCCAATTTCACCGGAGTGATTCGGAATCAAACATAGGCTTCCAATATATCAATCTTTATGTCTCGACCATTTGAGACTCCTCGTCATGTCCGTGATCTCATCGGGACTCGAACAACCTTGGTACATCAATATCATAAAACTCATAATAAGCTGTCATCGAAGCGTTAAGCGTGCGGACCCTACGGGTTCGAGAACTATGTGACATGACCGAGACACCTCTCGGTCAATAACCAATAAGCGGGACCTGGATGCCCATATTGGTTCCTACATATTCTCGAAGATCTTTATCGGTCGGACCGCATAACAACATCGTTGTTCCTTTGTCATCGGTATGTTACTTGCCGAGATTCGATCGTCGGTATCAATACCTAGTTCAATCTCGTTCTTGGCAAGTCTCTTTTCTCGTTCGTAATACATCATCTCACAACTAACACATTTAGTTGCAATGCTTACAAGGCTTATGTGATGTGCATTACCGAGAGGGCGAGAGATACCTCTCCGACAATCGGAGTGACAAATCCTAATCTCGAAATATGCCAACCCAACATGTACCTTGGAGACACCTGTAATGTACCTTTATAATCACCCGATTCGTTGTGACGTTTGGTAGCACCAAAAGTGTTCCTCGGGCAAGCGGGAGTTGCATAATCTCATAGTCATAGGAACATGTATAAGTCATGAAGAAAAGCACTAGCAACAAACTATACGATCAGGTGCTATGCTAATGGAATGGGTCATGTCAATCAGATCATTCAACCAATGATGTGATCCCGTTAATCAAATAACAACTCCTTGTTCATGGTTAGGAAACATAACCATCTTTGATTAACGAGCTAGTCAAATAGAGGCATACTAGTGACACTCTGTAGGTTTATGTATTCACACATGTATTATGTTTCCGGTTAATACAATTCTAGCATGAATAATAAACATTTATCATGATATAAGGAAATAAATAATAACTTTATTATTGCCTCTAGGGCATATTTCCTTGATCTCCCACTTGCACTAGAGTCAATAATCTAGATTACAGTAATGATTCTAACACCCATGGAGTCTTGGTGCTGATCATGTTTTGCTCGTGGAAGAGGCTTAGTCAGCAGATGCGCAACATTCAGATCCGTATGTATCTTGCATATCTCTATGTCTCCCACTGGACCAAATCCGGATGGAGTTGAGCGTCTTTTGATGTGCTTGGTTCTCTTGTGAAATCTGGATTCCTTTGCCAAGGCAATTGCACGATATTGTCACAAAAGATTTTCATTGGACCCGATACACTAGGTACAACACCTAGATCGGTTATGAACTCCTTCATCGAGACTCCTTCATTAGCTGCTTCCGAAGCAGCTATGTACTCAACTTCACATGTAGATCCATAGCGGCGCTTTGTTTGGAACTGCACCAATGACAGCTCCACCGTTTAATGTAAATCGTATCCGGTTTGCGATTTAGAATCGTCCGGATCAGTGTCAAAACTTGCGTCGGCGTAACCGTTCTGACGAGCTCTTTGTCACCGCCATAAATGAGAAACATATCCTTAGTTCTTCTCAAGTACTTAAGGATGTTCTTGACCGCTGTCGATGATCCACTCTGGATTACTTTGGTACCTGCACTGCTAAACTTACAGCAAGGCACACATCAGGTCTGGTACACAGCATTGCATACATGATAGAGCCTATGGCTGAAGCATAGGAACATCTTTCATTTTCTCTCTATCTTCTGCGGTGGTGGGCATTGAGTCTTACTCAACTTCACACCTTGTAATACCGGCAAGAACCCTTTCTTTGCTGATCCATTTGAACTTTTCAAAACTTTATCAAGGTATGTGCTTTGTGAAAGTCCTATTAAGCGTCTTGATCTATCTCTATAGATCTTAATGCCCAATATGTAAGCAGCTTCACGAGGTCTTTCATCGAAAACTCTTATTCAAGTATCCTTTATGCTATCCAGAAATTCTATATCATTTCCGATCAATAATATGTCATCCACATATAATATCGAAATGCTCTGAGCTCCACTCACTTTCTTGTAAATCTGAGGCTTCTCCAAAAGTCTGTATAAAACCAAATCTTTGATCACACTATCAAAGCGTTTATTCCAACTCGAGAGGCTTGCTTCAGTCCATAAATGGATCGCTGGAGCTTGCACACTTTGTTAGCTCCCTTTGGATCGACAAAACCTTCTGGTTGCATCATATACAACTCTTCTTCCAGAAATCCATTCAGGAATGCAGTTTTGACATCCATTTGCCAAATTTCATAATCATAAAATGCGGCAATTGCTAACATGATTCGGACGGACTTAAGCATCGCTACGGGTGAGAAGGTCTCATCGTAGTCAATCCCTTGAACTTGTCGAAAACCTTTTGCAACAAGTCGAGCTTTATAAACGATAACATTACCATCAGCGTCGGTCTTCTTCTTGAAGATCCATTTATTCTCAATTGCTTGCCGATCATCGGGCAAGTCAACCAAAATCCACACTTTGTTCTCATACATGGATCCCATCTCAGATTTCATGGCCTCAAGCCATTTTGTGGAATCTGGGCTCACCATCGCTTCTTCATAGTTAGTAGGTTCATCATGTTCGATAACATGACTTCCAAAATAGGATTACCGTACCACTCAGTGCGGATCTTGCTCTGGTTGATCTCTGAAGTTCTGTAGAAACTTGATCTGAAGTTTCATGATCATCATCATTAGCTTCCTCCTATTTGGTGTAGGTGTCACGAAACTGTTTTCTGTGATGTACTACTTCTCAATAAGGGAGTAGATACTGATTATCTCATCAAGTTCTACTTTCCTCCCACTCACTTCTTTCGTGAGAAACTCTTTCTCCAAAAAGTTTCGAATTTAGCAACAAAATCTTGCCTTGGATCTGTGATAGAAGGTGTACCCAACTGTCTCCTTTGGGTATCCTATGAAGACACATTTCTCCGATTTGGGTTCGAGCTTATCAGGTTGAAGCTTTTTCACATAAGCATCGCAGCCCCAAACTTTCAAAAGCGACAACTTTGGTTTCTTGCCAAACCACAGTTCATAAGGCGTCGTCTCAGCAGTTTAGATGGTGCCCTATTTAAAGTGAATGTAGCCGTCTCTAAAGCATAACCCCAAAACGATAGCGGTAAATCAGTAAGAGACATCATAGATCGCACCATATCTAATAAAATACGATTCTGACGTTCGGACACACCATTACGTTGTGGTGTTCGGTGGCGTAAGTTGCGAAACTATTCCACATTGTTTCAAATGTAGGCCAAACTCGTAACTCAAATATTCTCCTCCACGATCAGATCGTAGAAACTTTATTTTCTTGTTACGATGATTTTCCACTTCACTCTGAAATTCTTTGAACTTTTCAAATGTTTCAGACTTGTGTTTCATTAAGTAGATATACCCATATCTGCTCAAATCATCTGTGAAGGTGAGAAAATAACGATATCCGCCACGAGCCTCAACATTCATTGGACCACATACATCGGTATGTATGATTTCCAATAAATCTGTTGCTCTCTCCATAGTTCGGAGAAGCGGTGTTTTAGTCATCTTGCCCATAAGGCACGGTTACATAAGTGCCAAGTGATTCATAATCAAGTGACTCCAAAAGTCCATCGGCATGGAGTTTCTTCATGCGTTTACACCGATATGACCTAAGCGGCGAGTGCCACAAATAAGTTGCACCATCATTATCAACTCTGCATCTTTTGGTTTCAACATTATGAATATGTGTATCACTACTATCAAGATTAAGTAAAACAAACCATTCTTCAATGGTGCATGACCATAAAAGATATTATTCATATAAATAGAACAACCATTATTCTCTGATTTAAATGAATAACCGTCTCGCATCAAACAAGATCCAGATATAATGTTCATGCTCAACGATGGTACTAAATAACAATTATTTAGGTCTAATACTAATCCGAAGGTAGATGTAGAGGTAGCGTGCCGACTGCGATCACATCGACTTTGGAACCATTTCCCAGCGCATTGTCACCTCGTCCTTAGCCAATCTTAAGCAATCCGTAGCCCTGTTTGAGTTGCAAATATTAGCAGAACCAGTATCAAATACCAGTGCTCTGCGAGTATTAGTAAGGTACACATCAATAACATGTATATCACATATACCTTTGTTAACCTTGCCATCCTTCTTATCCGCCAAATACTTGGGGCAGTTCCGCTTCGGTGACCAGCCTGCTTGCAATAGAAGCACTCAGTTTCAGGCTTAGGACCAGACTTGGGTTTCTTCTCTTGATCGACAACTTGCTTGCCGCTCTTTTGAAGTTTCCTTTTCTTTCCTTTGCCCTTTTCTTGAAACTAGTGGTTTTGTTAACCATCAACACTTGATGCTCCTTTTGATTTCTACCTCATGACTTTCAAAGCATCGCGAAGAGCTCGGGCATTGTTTTGGTCATCCCTTGCATATTATAGTTCATCACGAAGCTCTTGTAGCTTGGTGGCGTGATTGGAGAATTCTGTCAATGGCGCAATCATCCGGAAGATTAACTCCCAGTTGAATCAAGTGATTGTTATATCCGGACATTACGAGTATATGCTCACCGATGAGAACCGTTCTCCTCCATCTTACAGCTATAGAACTTATTGGAGACTTCATATCTCTCAATCCGGGCATTCGCTTGGAATATTAACTTCAACTCTGGAACATCTCATATGCTCCATGGTGTTCAAAAGCGACGTTGAAGTCGGTTCTAAGCCGTAAAGCATGGCACACTGAACTATAGAGTAGTCATCGCTTTGCTTTGCGGACGTTCACAACTTCACGCAGCCCTTACACCAGGCACGGCACCTAACGGTGCTTCCGGGCGTAATTCTTCAATGCAGCAATAAGGATAATCCTCAAGTTACGGACCCAGTCCGTGTAATTGCTACCATCATCTTTCAACTTTGCTTTCTCAAGGAACGCATTAAAATTCAACGGAACAACAGCACGAGCCATCTATCTACACATCATAGACAAGCAAGATACTATCGGTACTAAGTTCATGATAAATTTAAGTTCAATTAATCATATTACTTAAGAACTCCCACTTAGAAAATATCCTCAATTCTCTAAGTGATTGCGTGATCCATATCAACTACACCATGACCGATCATCACGTGTGATGGAGTAGTTTCAATGGTGAACATCAATATGTTGATCATATCTACTATATGATTCACGCTCGACCTTCGGTCTCCGTGTTCGAGGTCATATCTTATATGCATAGCTCGTCAAGTATAACCTGAGTATTCTGCGTGTGCAACTGTTTTGCACCGTTGTATTTGAGCGTAGAGCCTATCACACCCGATCATCACGTGGTGTCTCAGTACGAAGAACTTTCATAGCGGTGCATACTCGGGGAGAACACTTCTTGATAATTTAGTAAGGGATCATCTTATAATGCTACCGTCAATCAAAGCAAAATAAGATGCATAAAGGATTAACATCACATGCAATCAATATAAGTGATATGATATGGCCATCATCATCTTGTGCTTGTGATCTCCATCTCGAAGCACCGTCATGATCACCATCGTCACCGGTAGCGACACCTTGATCTCCATCGTAGCATCGTTGTCGTCTCGCCAACTATTGCTTCTCGACTATCGCTACTCCTTAGTGATAAAGTAAAGCAATTACATGGCGTTGCATTTCATACAATAAGCGACAACCATATGGCTCCTGCCGATTGCCGATAACTTCGGTTACAAAACATGATCATCTCATACAATAAAATATAGCATCACGTCTTGACCATATCACATCACAACATGCCCTGCAAAAACAAGTTAGGCGTCCTCTACTTTGTTGTTGCAAGTTTTACGTGGCTGCTACGGGCTGAGCAAGAACCGTTCTTACCTCGCATCAAAACCACAGCGATACTTCGTCAAATAGACTCCGTTTTAACCTTCTCAAGGACGGGCGTAGCCACTCAGTTCAACTAAAGTGAGAGAGCAGACACCCGCCGGTCACCTTTAAGCAGCGAGTGCTCACAGCGGTGAAACCAGTCTCGCGTAAGCGTCTGGCGTAATGTCGGTCCGGCCGCTTCATCTCACAATACCGCTGAACCAAAGTATGACATGCTGGTAGGTAGTATGACTTGTATCGCCCACAACTCACTTGTGTTCTACTCGTGCATATGACATCAACGCATAAAACCAGGCTCGGATGCCTTTGTTGGTGAGCGTAGTAATTTCAAAAATTTTCCACGATCACGCAAGATCATGGTGATGCATAGCAGCGAGATGAGAGTGTTGTCTCGTACCCTCGTGAGACCAACAGCGAAGCGTTGGCATAGCGTAGAGGAAGTAGTCGTACTTCTTCCCGATCCAACGATCCAAGTACCGAGCGTCACGGCACCTCCGAGTTCTGCACACGTTCAGCTCGATGGCGTCCCTCGAACTCCGATCCAGCCGAGTGTTGAGGAGAGTTTCGTCGACCTGACGGCGTGGTGGCGATGTTGATGTTCCACGGCGCAGGGCTTCGCCTAAGCTCCATAGCGGTATATTCGAGGTGTAGTTTGGTGGAAGGGGCACCGCTGCGGCTGAGAGCGATCTCAATGATCAACTTGTGTGTCATGGGGTGCCCTCTGCCCTGTATATAAAGGAGGGAAGGGAGGGGCTGGCCGGCCAGGAGGGAGGCGCGCAGGGTGTCCTACTCCTACTAGGGTAGGATTCCCCCAAATCCTAGTCCAACTAGGGTTTGACCAAGGGAAGGGGAGAGAGGCGCCACCCCTTCTCCTAATCCTAATAGGACTAGGGAAGGGGAAGGCTGCGACCAGCAATAAGGCCCCTTTTCTCTTTCCCACTAAGGCCCATCAAGGCCCATTGACCCCGGGGGTTCCGGTAACCCGGTACTCGATAAAATTCCCAATTTCACCGGAGTGATTCGGAATCAAACATAGGCTTCAATATATCAATCTTTATGTCTCGACCATTTGAGACTCCTCGTCATGTCCGTGATCTCATCCGGGACTCGAACAACCTTGGTACATCAACATCATAAAACTCATAATAAGCATCATCGAAGCGTTAAGCGTGCGGACCCTACGGGTTCGAGAACTATGTAGACATGACCGAGACACCTCTCGGTCAATAACCAATAGCGGGACCTGGATGCCCATATTGGTTCCTACATATTCTCGAAGATCTTTATCGGTCGGACCGCATAACAACATCGTTGTTCCTTTGTCATCGGTATGTTACTTGCCCGAGATTCGATCGTCGGTATCAATACCTAGTTCAATCTCGTTCTTGGCAAGTCTCTTTTCTCGTTCCGTAATACATCATCTCACAACTAACACATTTAGTTGCAATGCTTGCAAGGCTTATGTGATGTGCATTACCGAGAGGGCCAGAGATACCTCTCAGACAATCGGAGTGACAAATCCTAATCTCGAAATATGCCAACCCAACATGTACCTTCGGAGACACCTGTAATGTACCTTTATAATCACCCGATTACGTTGTGGCGTTTGGTAGCACCAAAAGTGTTCCTCGGGCAAGCAGGAGTTGCATAATCTCATAGTCATAGGAACATGTATAAGTCATGAAGAAAAGCACTAGCAACAAACTACACGATCAGGTGCTATGCTAATGGAATGGGTCATGTCAATCAGATCATTCAACCAATGATGTGATCCCGTTAATCAAATAACAACTCCTTGTTCATGGTTAGGAAACATAACCATCTTTGATTAACGAGCTAGTCAAGTAGAGGCATACTAGTGACACTCTGTAGGTTTATGTATTCACACATGTATTATGTTTCCGGTTAATACAATTCTAGCATGAATAATAAACATTTATCATGATATAAGGAAATAAATAATAACTTTATTATTGCCTCTAGGGCATATTTCCTTCAGGCCTCACATATGACAATGAATGATGAGATATGGAGGATGGACTCCGGATTCAAGTCATGGAAATCCAGCCCATAATAGAACACGAGCCCCCGCACAAAGGGATCCGTCGGGAAGCCTAAACCCCGAAGGAAGTGAGACATGAACACCACGTTCTCGCCGGGCTCGGGAGTGGGAATGACCTGCCCCGGAGCAGGCAGCCTATGCGAAATCTCGCCGGTTAGATACCTGGCATCTCGCAGCTTTAGTACGTCTTCTTCAATGACGGAAGAAGCCATCCACCGGCCACGTTGGTCGGAGCCGGACATTGTCAAAGGTCCGAAGCGCCTAGATCTGAAGCTTTGGGTGTTGGAACTTCGAAGCGAGGCGAACTTCGATGGAGGTGTAAAAGAAAGAGGGCCTTGGTCTCGTTATAAAGAGGTTGAATACCAAGAGCCCTCCCCGTGGTCGATTAGGACTCGCCTTTGATAGAGGAGGCGTGCCAACGGGCACAGTTGGGTTACCCACATCCGTATTGATGAGAATCCCGGAATAAGGGGGGGCACGATCTATGCTTTGATAAGACATGCCAGGGAAACCGCCTCGCTAAACGCGCTGAGGTGGAGCAGTAATTCATATAAAGGCCTGGCCGTGGTGTGATGTCACGCCGTGGAATACGTCAGCAGATCTGTGCAAAAAGTTATTCTCTCTACGATGGTATGTGGAACTTGTTTTGCAGAGCGGACACTATCCTTGTGTTCAAAACCTTCTATGAAGTATTAGGAGGAGGAACCCGCCTTGCAATGCCGAAGACAATATGCGCGCGGACTCGTCATCATTGAAGCCTGGTTAGGGGGGCTCTTGAGGAGTCCTAGATTAGGGGGTGTCCGGATAGCCGAACTATCATCACGGCTGGACTCCAAGACTATGAAGATACAAGATTGAAGACTTCGTCCCGTGTCCGGATGGGACTTCCCTTGGCGTGGAAGGCAAGCTTGGCGATACGGATATGTAGATATCCTACCATTGTAACCGACTCTGTGTAACCCTAACCTATCCGGTGTCTATATAAACCGGAGAGTTTTAGTCTGTAGGACGAACAACAATCATACCATAGGCTAGCTTCTAGGGTTTAGCCTCTACGATCTCGTGGTAGATCTACTCTTGTACTACCCATATCATCAATATTAATCGAGCAGGAGTAGGGTATTACCTCCATCGAGAGGGCCCGGACCTGGGTAAAAACATCGTGTCCCTTGTCTCCTGTTACCATCCGCCTAGACGCACAGTTCGGGACCTCCTACCCGAGATCCACCGGTTTTTACACCGACACTTGCATCAACGGGACCCCGGACTCGTCGTCGATATCGAATTCCGAACCCTGCAAGCTCGCGGATACCGAACTCGATCTTTTATCGATATTCAAGTTCAGCGCCGGAGATGTCTTTCAGCACTCGCCTATGGGCGATCTACTAAGCTCTCTAAAAAACCTATCCCTGGCAGATGGCTCGTCGCCGAACTATGTCCGGTTCGACCTTACGACGGAGAATGGAGAATTTTGCTTCCCACCTGCCACCCACTTCATAGCCACCGTCGAAGACCCAACCAACACACCTGGCCTCTGCTCCGAAGACATCGATGGTCTGGACGACGATGAGTGGCAAGGCCAGAGCTTACTATCCGCTAGACGCGGGGCGACCACTTCCTGGTATGACGTGTGCATGGTAGACACACCCAACGATGATCTCGACGATGACAAGGAGGATTCAGTCGAGGATAAGCCTCCTGGTACACAGTCTGAACACTTGCGCCCCCGGTGCCACTCTCAGCCACGTCACTCAAGAGAAAACAATACTAGCACCGGAGGTGATAATACTCCGGACAACGAAGGCCCTATTAAGACAGGATCCGAACAGGAGGACCAGGAAAGCAGGCAAGATAGCCCTGATGAACAAGTCATATCCGGAGACTCAGAGGATAAATATTATCTCCCACTCTCCGAGGAAGAGGAGAGCCTCGGCAACGAGGAATTCATCGTGCCTGAGGAACCTCTCGAGCAGGAGCACTTTAAACGCCGACTTATAGCCACGGCAAGGAATCTAAGAATAAAGCAGCTGCAGCTTCAAGCAAGCCAAGATCTGCTCAATGACAAATGAACCGAGGTCCTGGCCGCCGAATAATACGGCCTTAGCGGCCCAGACAAAAGCCACCACAACTGTAGGTGGCTCCCTCAATACGATGGCAAGGCGTTGGAGCCCACACCACCATTGAATAAGTCGGTAGGCTGACCACAGTTTGGTCCGGACAAAGCAGCAGCCCAAGCAGAGCACCATACCAACCCATCTGGGCGTCCAAGCAAGAATAAAGAAGCTCGAGGGAACACTCTTGACGTCCAACAAAACCTGGAGGGTAGAACAGGACACACAAAATCGACACACAGATCGCGGAGACATGCCCCGGCCAGTAATAACGGTTATCTATTCAGACACAACAGACCCGAGCACGCTCGGTCCAAAAACCGTAAGTGGAGTCCGCTGGAGGTGCTTAACAGTGTGGCCCAACATAGAGGAGCCGCACACCCTCTTTGCTTCACCAACGAGGTAATGGAGCACGAATTTCCAGACGGGTTTAAACCCATCAACATCGCATCATACGATGGAACAACAGATCCCATAGTATGGATTGAGGATTACCTCCTCCATATCCACCTGGCTCGCGGAGACGACCTTCATGCCATTAAATGCCTGCCTCTCAAGCTTAAGGGGCCAGCGCGGTACTAGCTAAACAGTTTGCCAGAAAATTCTATTGGCAGCTGGGAAGATTTGGAAGACGCCTTTCGTGACAACTTCCAAGGAACATATGTCCGGCCATCAGATGCCGATGACTTAAGTCATATTGTCCAACAGCCCGGCGAGTCAGCCAGGGAACTCTGGACTAGGTTCTTAGTCAAAAAGAACCAAATTGTCGATTGTCCGGACGCGGAAGCCCTTGCGGCCTTCAAATATAGCGTCCGGGATGAATGGCTAGCACGTCACCTCGGCCAGGAAGGACCTAAATCCATGACAGCCCTTACCGCTCTAATGACTCGCTTTTGTGCGGGGGAAAACAACTGGCTCGCTCGTAAAAGCAACAACGCCAGCGACCCAGGTACTTCCGAAATCCGAGACAGCAACGGCAAGCCATGACTACACGAACACAACAATCGCAGCAATAATGAAAGATTACGCGATACAGCGGTCAACGCCGGATTTCACAATCTGAAAACCGGTCAACGGAAGAAGCCATTCAAGGCAAACTAGGATGGACCATCCACCCTCAACAGGATATTGGACCGACCTTGTCAGATTCACGGTCACCCTGATAAGCCAGCTAATCACACCAACAGAAAATGTTGGGTCTTTAAGCAGGCAGGCAAGCTTAACGCCGAACACAATGGGAGGAGGCCACCAGGCGATAAGGACGACGGAGCGGCTCGCCAGCCGAACACCAGGGGCCAGAAACAGTTTCCCTCCGAAGTTCGACCACTCCCGGAACGGAAATAGCAGTTCGGCTTCCGCCACCCACCCGCTATACCGGCAAGATTCACACCATGCATACATCACTATGCGCTCAAGATACCATGGGCACCGGCGGAAGCTGTCTGGGCAACCACGCAAACATTCCCGTAACGTTTTTTATCTGTTTTCCATATTTTTCTTTATTATCTCTTAAAAACAGGTGACCATCAGGACAGCATCTAATCGGACTCTATCGGAGTTCGGATTCGTCCACTCCCCTAAGGGGCCACTTCCGCTAAGGACTCCCCTCCCGAGGGCCAGGCGGCATGAGCGTCTGACGGGAGGTCCAAAACATCCTTTTTTTGTAGACTGCACTCTTTATTTTGAGCCTGTACCATGCCTTTTTCCTCCGTTCCCCACCCCGAGCATGTCAAATAGCCAGGTTGTGGTTTTTCTCTTCTTTTTATATATATGAATCTATCATTGGTTCATTGCTCCACTCCTGGTAAACTTCATCCAAACTAATCTCCCATACTCTTTCTACAACGAGTACGCCCCTAACAGCGGTGTTACAAGACGCACCTCGGCATAACTTGCCAGGGGCTCGGTATGGGAACAAATTAGTCGCCAATAAAAGTCCGAACAGCTCTATAGCGTACTTCGGCATCTCAAGTTTGGCCTTATATGCATCAGCTCCGAATCATTGTCTTTGGTAAATACTTGGGTTGCCCGGCTCCTGTGCTTGCTACCCTACGTTCCGCTCTATCGGCTAGGGTAGTAAAGGGAGAACTACTGCGATTGTGCCCTGGCTTTAACCGGATGAGCAGCTGAAAGCACAAGTGCTCCCTAGGTGGTTTAGGTAATTAATGTCAACATATCTCTTGTTGGACTAACACTTTTACCTAGTATGTTTTAGATGAGTTCAACAAAAGAAGTGGCGAGGACTAGTGGATGTGGAACCCCTTCAAGATGCTAAGGACAAAGGATTGGCTCAAGCTCAAAGCTCAAGACTCTACATTTTATATTTAAGTGATCCAAGATCACATTGAGTCTATAGGAAAAGCCAATACTATCAAGGAGGGATGAGGTGTTGCTTAATGGCTTACTTGCTCAAAGTGCTTAGTGATATGATCAAAAGCCCTCAACTACTTTCTCACATCCACATATGACCTAAACCAAAAGTCAAACTCAGCCCCACCGATTCTTTCTATCCGGCGCCACCGAGTTCAGATGTCATAGCCACTGCCACAAACCCTAGGCAAATCGGTCTCACCGATAGGGATCTCGGTCTCACCGAGATGGGATTGTAATCTCTCTGTGTATGTCCATTACCAAAATCGGTCTCATCGAATTTGAGTAATCGGTACTACCGAGATTACAATGCAAACTCTCTGTTCCTCTTCGTAACTTTTCGGTCCAACCGAGATGAGCGAACCGGTCCTACCGAGTTTGCCTGACCAACTCTCTGGTTAGCTTATTACCAAAATTGGTCCCACCGAGTTTGTGTAATCGGTCTCACAAAAATTACGTTATGCCCTAACCCTAACCATATCGGTCCTACCGAGTTGCATGTCGGACCCACCGAAAATCCTAACGGTCACTAGATTTTCTGAATCGGTCCGACCGAGTTTCTCAATTCGGTCCCACCGAGATTGGCAAGTTGTGTGTAACGGTTAGATTTTGTGTGGAGGCTATATATACCCCTCCACCTCCTCTTCATTCATGGAGAGAGCCATCGAAACGAACCTACACTTCCAACTTACATTTTAGAAAGAACCACCTACACTTGTGTTGAGACCAAGATATTCCATTCCTACCATATGAATCTTGATCTCTAGCCTTCCCCAAGTTGCTTTCCACTCTAATCTTCTTTCCACCAAATCCAAATCCTGTGAGAGAGAGTTGATTGTTGGGGAGACTATCATTTGAAGCACAAGAGCAAGGAGTTCATCATCAACACACCATTTGTTACTTCTTGGAGAGTGGTGTCTCCTAGATTGGCTAGGTGTCACTTGGGAGCCTCCGACAAGATTGTGGAGTTGAACCAAGGAGTTTGTAAGGGCAAGGAGATCGCCTACTTCGTGAAGATCTACCACTAGTGAGGCAAGTCCTTCGTGGGCGACGGCCATGGTGGGATAGACAAGGTTGCTTCTTCGTGGACCCTTCGTGGGTGGAGCCCTCCGTGGACTCGCGCAAGCATTACCCTTCGTGGGTTGAATTCTCCATCAACGTGGATGTACAATAGCACCACCTATCGGAACCACGACAAAAACATCCGTGTCTCCAATTGCGTTTGAATTCTCCAAACCCTTCCCTTTATATTCTTGCAAGTTGCATGCTTTACTTTCCGTTGCTCATATACTCTTTGCATGCTTGCTTGTTATGTATTGTGATTGTTAAACTTGTGCCAAAAACTCCACTCCAACTGAAAGAAGTTAAAAACTGCAACTTTTGGTACTTAGTGTCTAATCACCCCCCCCTCTAGACACCTCTTCTCGATCCTTTTGCACCTCGATGAAAGCGAAAGCTTAAACTGATCATGATGCGGCAAGAGCTGGTCAACCACTTGACGACTTATTCGAATCTTTAGCGTTGCTCCGTGTTACACAAAGGATCTTTTTCAGATCAAAACATGTAAGGCACAATATTACGATACGCTGCATACATACCAGGGGCTATGTCGTATCACCCCCCCCTCTAGACACGTCTTCGCAATCCTTCAATTGGTATCAGAGCTTTGGTCTCCATTGCTTTGGTTTAAACACCATTGGAGGAAGATGGATGAGTCTACTTTGGGGAGTCTTAGACATAGAGTGCCTATACTTGATGGGGAGTATTTTCATGAGTGGAAAAATGAGATGCTTGTGATTTTCAATCAATATCATTTGAACAAGTACATTGCTAGCCCTTGTGCACCTCATGTTGATCCTATGCATCCTACCCTTGACGAGTCAATTGACATGATTCGCAATCTTAGAAATGTTAATCTTATCACTAGAGGCTTGCCTAGAAACTTTATTGGATGTTTGCCTAATCTTAAGTGTGCCTACACCATATGGAAATTTCTTGAGGAACGTTTTCCAAATTATTCCTTGAAAAATCTAGATGAAATTCTCCATAAGTCTATTGCCTTGAGTAAGATGAATTCTAGTGATCCTAGCTTTGGTGATTGTCTACTTGAGCTTACAAATCTCATGCGTGCCATAGGAGATGTTGGAATCATTAGCAATATCATTTCCAAAGCTATTAGAATCCATAAAGACAATCATAGAAATGATCATTTGTCTAATGAATTACCCTCTCTAGGAATTGATCAATCACAAGATGATGTTGAACATGGATACTATGATCTTGATGATGAAATGAGACACTTTGGTCTTATGGCAAATCTTCGGGGATGTGTGGCAGGAGGAAAGGAATGGGTTCTTGATAGTGGATGTACCGATCACATGACCAGAGATAAAGATATGTTTCGTGAGCTTGCTGAAAACGATGGTCCTCGAAAGTATGTCACTTTTGGTGATAACTCAAAGGGTAAGGTGGTTGGCCTCGGTAAGGTGGCCATATCACATGATAGCTCCATACAAAATGTCATGCTCATTGAATCTCTTGGCTACAACTTACTTTCAGTATCTAGACTTGCTGATTTCGGTTTCAATGTCATATTTACTGAAGTAGATTGCCAAGTGTTTCGTAGAGATAATCATAAAATGGTCTTTACCGGTGTACGTAGAGGTGATCTATACATAGTTGATTTCACTAAAAAGGCTCAACCTAGAACTTGCTTTATTGCTAAATCCTCTAAAGGTTGGTTATGGCATAAACGATTAGGTCATGTTGGCATGTGAAACCTTGACAAGCTTATTAAAGGAAATACTATCCTTGGCGTTAACGACGTCATATTTGATAAGGATAGACTTTGCAGCGCTTGTCAAGCAGGTAAACAGGTTGCAGGAAGGCATCCTGTGAAGAACATCATGACCACAAGGAGGCCCTTCGAGCTACTTCACATGGATCTTTTTGGTCCCAGCGCTTACAAAAGTCTCAGTGGAAATTCTTTTGGTCTAGTTATAGTTGAGGATTTTTCAAGATTTACGTGGGTGTTCTTTCTCGACGATAAATCACAGGTTGAAAAGATCTTCAAAAACTTCGCTAGGAAGGCCCAAAATCAATTTGAAGTGAAGATCAAGAAGGTTCGCCGTGAAAATGGAACGCAGTTCAAGAACGCAAATGTGGATACCTTTCTTGACGAAGAAGGTATTTCACACGAGTTCTCGGCTACGTGCACACCTCAACAAAATGGAGTTGTTGAGAGGAAGAACCGGATGCTCATGGAAATGGCGAGAACGATGCTAGATGAGTACAATACGCTGAAGCACTTTTGGGCGAAAGCAGTTGAGACAGCTTGTCATGCAACAAATCACTTGTATCTTCACAAACTACTCGGCAAGACGGCATACGAGCTCCTCACTGGTAACAAACCCCAAGTTGGATACCTTCGAGTATTCGGCTCAAAGTGCTACATTCTTGATAAGCATCGTCGTTCTAAATTTGCTCCTAAGTCTCATGAAGGTTTCCTACTTGGTTATGGCTCAAACTCTCACACATACCGTGTCTACAACAATTTCACCCGAAAGGTTGAAGAAACGGTAGATGTGAAGTTTGACGAATCTAACGGCTCACAAGTAGAGCAACTGCCAATTGATGTAGGAGACAAAGACCCCTCGGAAGCAATCCAAGACTTGTCTATTGGCAAGATTCGTCCAACGGAGGTGAAGGAGTAGGGCCTATGAAGGAGAGTACCTCGTGTGTCCAAGTGGAAGCTTCTACCTCATGACAAGGTGAACCAAGAGTTGATACGGAAGCATCCACAAGTGGGACACGCCAAGATGAAGAAAACGAGGAAGTGCACCAAGATGAACGTCAACAACCTTCCTCTCCACCTCGATAAGAGAACGACAACGTCAACAATGAAGAAGGCCAAGAAGAAGAACAAGATGAAGAAGATGTTCAACCAAGATCCAAGCAAAAGCTTTCACGAGTTCGAGCAAGAATTGCTAAAGACCATCCCGTCGAGCAAATCTACAATGATATCCAAACCGAGAGAGTCACTCGCTCTAAAACTCGTTTAGCTAAATTTTGTGAACACTATTCATTCATCTCTAGCATTGAACCTATGAAGGTTGAAGAAGCTTTGGAAGATCCGGATTGGATAAACGCTATGCATGAAGAGGTACACAACTTTGAGAGAAATCAAGTTTGGACATTAGTTGAGAAGCCTGACAACAACCACAACATCATCGGTACCAAATGGGTGTTTCGCAACAAGCAAGATGAAGATGGACAAGTAGTTCGCAACAAAGCGCGTCTCGTCACCCAAGGCTACACACAATTCGAAGGTATGGACTATGGTGAGACATACGCCCCCATTGCTAGACTTGAGTCCATTCGCATCTAACTTGCCTATGCTAATCACCATGATATCACCTTGTACAAATTGGGCATTAAAAGTTCTTTTCTAAATGGTGAAATAGAGGAGGAAGTTTATGTTAAGCAACCTCCCGGCTTTGTTAATCCTAAGAAACCTGATCATGTTTACAAACTTCACAAAGCTCTTTATGGTCTTAAACAAGATCCTAGAGCATGGTATAAATGCTTGACCAAGTTCCTTATTGAAAAAGGCTTTGAAATTGGAAAAATAGATTCTACTCTTTTTACTAAAAGGGTTAATGGAGAACTATTTGTGTGCCAAATTTATGTCGATGATATTATATTTGGATCAACTAACCCTCATTTTAGTGAGAAGTTTGGAAAGCTAATGTCGGAGAAGTTTGAGATGTCTATGATGAGTGAACTCAAATTCTTTCTTGGTTTGCAAATCAATCAAACTAAGGAAGGTACCTTTGTCTCTCAAACGAAGTACACCAAGGACTTATTCAAGAAGTTCAATATGCAAGAATGCAAAGGTATGACTACACCCATGCCTACTAGTGGACATCTTGATTTAATCAAAGATGGTGAACCAGTTGATCAAAAGGTTTATCGCCCTATGATTGGTTCATTGTTATATCTATGTGCTTCACGTCTCGTTATTATGCTAAGAGTGTGCATGTGTGCACGATATCAAGCCACGCCTAAAGAATGTCATCTTAAGACCGTGAAAAGGATAGTGAGGTACTTAATCCATACACCAAATTTTGGCATTTGGTATCCTAACAGCTCCTCCTTTAATCATGTTGGCTACTCCGACTCGGACTATGCCGGTGACAAGGTTGATAGAAAGTCCACTTCGGGTACTTGTCAATTTCTTGGTAGATCTCTTGTGTCTTGGTCCTCCAAGAAACAAAACTCGGTATCCTTATCCACCGCTGAAGCGGAATACATTGCCGCTGGTTCATGTTGTGCTCAATTACTTCGGATGACCCAAACTCTTAAAGATTATGGGATATATGTGAAACATGTTCCATTACTTTGTGAAAATGGAAGTTCTATCAAGATTGCTCACAATCCCGTGCAACACTCTCGAACTAAGCATATTGAAGTTCGTCATCATTTCATTCGAGATCATGTTACCAAAGGGGACATTAATCTTAAGCATGTTCGCACCAAAAAGCAATTAGCGGATATATTCACTAAACCACTTGATGAGAGAGTGTTTTGCAGGTTAAGAGGTGAATTGAACATCATTGATGCTTCAAACTTGGAGTACGAACTCCATTGGACACATGCAAGACATGAGCTTATGACTAATCCCTGATATTTCTCTTATGATGATAATCTTATGTCTTGGGTATATTTGCACCTTGCATGTGATCTAACCCTTGTAGGAACTTGGATGAATCTAAATCAATGAGATTGCAACTCATTCACATCTTGAGCAATCTCTACATCACCACGTCTCTACATAATGGTGGTTGAAGTCAAGGAAGCACGAAACCATTCAAACATATCCTTTGACAAATTTATTATTAAAATTCATGATTGTCATTTTGGATACACAAGTGCTCTTCCTTGCAAAAACTAACCCATGTAGGTAGATGAACTCAAATTCCAAGTGGTGCTCCCAACTCACACAACCTTGAGCAACCCACACAAGTTCAACTAGATGATCACGATCAACACCACCACCCAAGGTATGTTATTCCATCTTAGAGAAGCTTTACTCCAAGTCATGAGTCAAAGAAACTCGACAAGATGTGAATACATCAAGATACTTAAATGAAAAATGGTAACCCCATTTTGAGCTTAAACGATGAGTATGACCTATGATCAAGTGATCTCACTTGACTCCGAAGTCAATATACTCTAACATAGGTGACTTTGTCGCCGACTATCTCTAGATGAAGTTTTCTTGTGTTCTTTTTTGTGCTCTTGCATTTGTCTCTTGTATATTTATTTCCCCTTTCAATCAAAAAAAACTTCATCTAGATTTCTTTTCTTTTCTGTTTGATCTGCATTCCCTGCACCCAATTCATTGCAAATCTTTCAGTTAATTCCTTGCAAATTCTTGTGAGATCTTACTTGTCTAGTGAGCTAAGGTGACAAGTGTTTTCTATGTGATGAACTCGGTCACACCGGTCTCTTGCTTTCGGTCCAACCGAATTCTTTCGGTACAACCGAAATATACAACTCGGTGCCACCGATTTCACTATAGGAAAGACAGGTTGCCACTGGTTTCTGCATTCTTTTTGATCCAGCTCCACTCAATGAATCTTGTCCTCGACCAGCATCACATTCTATTTACTGCTTTGTTCTGTGACTCAAGGACCAAACCCATCATGACAAAAATCCAGAAGAACCCTTCTTGGAAATTGATGTCAAAGGGGGAGAGAGAGATCACATCAAAGCTCAGTCATATCTCTAGGGGGAGAGAATACTCAAGGAGAGAGTAATCTTCAAGGATCCCAGATGCTTGGTGTTCAAGAGGAGAGATGCCACATTTCTCCTTGAGGGGAAAGACGTGTTCATATGTGCTTATTTTCATTAGCTCTGTTCACTTGTTTCCTTGAGCTCTGATTTTCTGTTCCCTATCTTCTCCCAGTATCCCATGCTAGATTCAGGGGGAGCATGAAACGCCCCCGATGCGGCTATATCTCCCACGTGTCGAGGCACGACTTAAAGGCATAACCGCATTGAAAGCAATGTCGCAAGTGAGGTAATCTTCACACAACCCATGTAATAATTAAGGGAAAGATACATAGTTGGCTTACAGTCGCCACTTCACACAGTACATAATTAAACATACATCATTCAGAGTACACTCAAGGTCCGACTACGGAACCAAAATAAAGAAGATACCCCAAATGCTAACACAGATCCCGAATCGTCCCAACTAGGCACCACTCTGATCATCTGGAAGCGACACATAGTAACGACCACGTTCCTCGTCGAACTCCCACTTGAGCTCGGTGGAATCACCTGCACCTTGGCCTCATCGGAACCTGCAACTGTTTTGGAAGTATCGTGAGCCACGGAACTCAGCAATCTCACACCATGAGATCAAGACTATTTAAGCTTTAGGAGGACATAGTATTAAAGTGGAGCTGCAGCAAGCGACTAGCATATATGGTGGCTCCTTACGCAAAAGAGAGCGAGAAGAGAAGCAAAGCACGGTCGTGAAACTAGTAGTGACCAAGAAGTGATCTGAACTACTTACGTCGGACATAACTCCAACACCGTGTTCACTTCCCGGACTCCACGAGAAGAGACCATCACAGTTACACACGCCGTTGATGTGTATTTTAATTGAGGTCAACTTTGGGTTTTCTACAACGGACATTAACAAATTCCCATCTGCCTCATAACGCGGGCACGGCTTTGAAAGATATTACCCGCAGGGTGTCCCAACAGCCCATTATAAGCTCTCACGGTCAGCGAAGGATTATTCCTTCTACCGGAAGACCCGATCAATCTCGGAATCCCGGACTACAAGACATTTCGACAGCAATAAAACAAGACCAGCAAAGCCGCCCGATTGTGCCGACAAATCCCGATAGGAGCTGCACATATCTCGTTCTCAGGGCACATCCGGATAAGTCAAGCTACGAGTAAAACCAAGCCTCGAGTTTCCCGTGGTGGCCCCATGAGTCTGCTCGGTTGGGCCAGCACTCGAAGGAGCTTTGGTCGGGGGTTAAAAATAAAGATGACCCTCGGGCTCGCGAAACCCGGGGAAAAGGCTTAGGTGGCAAATGGTAAAACCAATGTTGGGCTTGCTGGACGAGTCTTATTCAAAGCGAACTGTCAAGGGGTCCCATAAATCACCCAACCGTGTAAGGAGCATAAAATCAAGGAACATAACACGGTATGGCGGAAACTAGGGTGGCAAGAGTGGAACAAAACACCGGGCATAAGGCCGAGCCTTCCACCCTTTACCAAGTATATAGATGTATTAATTATAACAGATGTATATATATTGTGATATCCCCAACAAGTAAACATGTTCCAAGAGGAACAACATCTCCATGTTCAACAAGGAACAAACTTCAGCTTCACACGCAACTAGCAGCGCTATAAGAGGGCTGAGCAAAGCGGTAACATAGCCAATCAGCGGTTTGCTAGGAAAGGATGGTTAGAGGCTGACATGGCAATATGGGTGGCATGATATAGCAAGTGGTAGGCATCGCAGCATAGGCATAGCAAAAGAGCGAGCAACTAGCATAGCAAAGATAGAAGTGATTTCGAGGGTATGGTCATCTTGCACGCAATGTTCTCGAGTTGTCGAAAGCTTGATCCTCGAAAGCGTTCTCAACAGGCTCCTCGTTCACGTACTCGTCTCCCGACTCTACCCAAAGCAACAACACAAACAAAGGAGCCACAATAAATCACGGTGCAATGCACAATCAACATGATGCAAAACATGACATGATATGCGGGATACGATATGCAATGCGTATGTGCGCTCCGGAAGGTAAATGATGAACCAGGCATCAACTTGGCAAACCAAGTATGCCACTGGAAAGATGAGATGATTTCGGTTGAAATCGATATAAAGATCACCGGAATCGGATGCACGGTTTGCAAATGGCAAGCAAAACAAGAATGACGCAAATCTGCCATTAACAGCATGATGCCACTTTGCAAGCAACAAATAATTAAGCTACTGCACCCAAACGTAACAAGAAAGCACATGGCAGTGATCTACACATGATGCTCGACAAAAGATGAGCACTGAGCTACTGCTAGGTCACATCATAACATGTTCAAACAAGCATGGCAAAAGTGCTCAAAGTAACAGGCTGGACATGGCAAAAACAGTAACAGGTTGCAATGTTCAGAGCAACAAAACTACATGCTACAGGACCTTAAAATAGCAAAACATGGCATGGCATGAATCTACTCAAAGCCTATAACAAAAGTCCCTTACTGACCATAAGCTAAAAAGGACTAGAAAATATAGTAACACCCATGTCAATATCGAAAGTCTTGTTAACAGATTCAGCAACTTGACATGTCAAAAACTGATAACGAGATGGCATGTTAACAAGCTCAATGCACTCACTACAGAGCCTCAAATGATAAACTAAGCATACATACATCAAGAAGCCATGACATAGAAGACCTCCATGGCAAGAACACTAACATAGCATATATGGATCAACCACAACAAGCTAGGCAAAATTGAATAACACGTATACAATCTGCCAGGAATCATTTGGTAGCAAAAGTAGAGCTCGATTGACTCAAGCTATGGCATCCCATAATTGCAAACAAAGGCATGGATGGATAGAGCAAGTCATGCTTTACAAAACACCCTTACTGAAGTATCTCAAAATATGCATAGATCTCTTGGTATCATCAAGCAAACATGGCATCAAAATCAGCTAAAACAGGGCTGAAATCAGCAACATTGGGACACCTACTTTGCATGCTTGTGCTAGTCACCACATAGATCACAAAAATACATTGCATATACCACTGGAAAGATGACATGGCATTTTACAAAACTCATGTAGGAATCAAATTCATAGGGTGCACATATTAATCATAGCAAAAATAACAAAAGTGCAACTTCTGATAAAAATCAGAAACTATCAGCACATAGCACTCTTCCAACAGCATTTCGGGCATCAAGATGAGCTCAAATGAAAATGATGCAATGGAATGAAATGATCTACTCTTCGAGACGAACATTTTGACATATTATCGCGAAAAATGGATCTACGGATGCGAAGATATAGCAGGATGAAAATTGCACGAAATTACAAAGATCTAGGGACTTAGGGAAAAGAGAGGAGAAGAGGTCAAGCGGAGCCGAGGTCGGATCGGGCCGATCCGGGCGGTGGCGGTGTGGGCGGGCTTCCAGCCAGGGAGGAGGAGGAAGGTCGCCGGGGTGGGTGGCGGGCGGCGGCGTGAGGCAGGGCCGGCTGGCCGAGGAGATCCGGCGTGGCGAGGCCATGGCCGGCGGCGGCGGCGGAGGGCGCGGGGGGGCAGTCGGAGGTCGCCGGAGGCGGCGTGGCGGCGGACGGAGGTCGCCGGGCGAGGGGGCGGAGGAGGAGCGGGCCAGCGGACGCCGGGCGGCGGCGGGCTGTGGCTGTGGGCCGATCCAGGCCCGGCGGCGGGGCATGTGAGGCGGCGGAGGAGGACACGTGGCGGCTCGGGATTGGCGAGGGGTGAAATGTCCTTGGGCGGGCGTGTCCGGTGTGTGTGAAGCAGTTTTCTAGGGTTTCGGGGAAGGGGATGATCCGGATTCGGGGGAGGTGTTTAAATAGGCATAG
The DNA here is from genome assembly GCA_021605205.1 of Aegilops longissima. Lineage (NCBI taxonomy): Eukaryota > Viridiplantae > Streptophyta > Magnoliopsida > Poales > Poaceae > Aegilops > Aegilops longissima. Next base: position 747,972,235 of record CM038677.1, read on the forward strand.
AGGGAGCTAGGAGAGTCCAAATGAGGTATAGTTTTCGCCCACACGATCGTGATCGAACGACGGAGAGCATGGAGGTGACTTAGATGGGTTATTGGGCTGTTTTGAAGGGGTGTTGGGCTGCAACTTAAAAGAGGCCTTTGCGAGAGTGCGGTTAACCGTTGGAGTACCAAACGAGCTCCAAATGACCCGAAACTTGACCGGTGGTCTCCGGGTGTTATACCGAGGCCACTAGACAAACCTCGGTCCATTTCGAGAAGGTTTAATACCCGCACACGGAAAAACGTAAAAGGGACCGCCGGGGGAGATAGGAGTGCCGGATTGCAAAACGGACAACGGGAAAAATGCTCGGAATTATGAGACGAACACGTATGCAAATGCGATGCACATGATGACATAATGAAAAAAATGCATGACACGGGCAAAATGCAACAAGAAGAAAACCCAACCACGGAGGGAATATCATATATCAAAGCCGCAAATGGCAAGAGTTGGAGTTACAAATATGGAAAGTTACTTCCGGGTGTTACAACACTCCACCACTACAAGAGGATCTCGTCCGAGATCTAGGACTGAAAGAACTCCGGATACTCGAGCGGAGGTGATCCTCGCGCCCCGGTAGCTTCTCGGTCGGAATGGTGTGACCACTTCACTTTCAGGAATTTGATTGACTTGTTGCGAGTCTTGCGCTCGGTTTCTTCAAGAATAGCAACGGGTGCTCATGATAAGAGATCTTCTTGAAGGTCAATCTCTTGAAGTTGATAGTGCGTTCAGAGTCTTGAAGCACTTGCGAAGCTGTGACACGTGGAACACATCATGCACGTTTGCAAAGTTGGATGGAAGCTCAAGTTGATAGGCGAGATCGCCTCTTTTCCCAATGATCTTGAAAGGACCCACGTATCTAGGTGCAAGCTTCCTTTGATACCGAGCGGCGAGTGCCTTTCATTGGAGACGCGGAGGTAGACATGATCTCCGATTTCAAAAGTCACATCACGGTGCTTATCATCATAATAGCTCTTACGGCGCGATTGCGCGGCTTTGAGATTCTCACGAATGACTTGGCACATTTCTTACATACGTGATCAAGTCATTGCCAAGAAGTTGGCGTTCACTGTCTCGAGACCAATTGAGAGAGTACGGCACTTTTCGCCATAGAGAATTTCGAATGGGGCCTTGCCGAACTCGCTTGGAAGCTGTTGTTGTAAGAGAACTCGGCATAAGGAAGACAATCTTCCCACTTCATACGAAGGAAATGACACAAGCCACGAGCATATCTTCAAGAATTTGATTTACTCGCTCAACTTGGCCACTTGTTTGAGGATGGAAAGCTGTCTTGAAAGCGAATGTTGGTGCCCATGGCCTTACAAAAGAATCCCAGAACTTGGAGGTAAAGATGCTGCCACGTGCAGAAGAGATCACTTGTGGAATGCCGTGCAAAGAGACAATCTGGAGGTGTATAGCTCGCCAACCGAGCTGCAGTGATGGATTCTTTGATAGGAAGAAAATGAGCCACTTTAGTAAGCTTGTCAATGACAACGAAGATAGCATCATTTCCACGCTTGGACTTTGGAAAGCCGATCCACGAAGTCCATTTCAATATGATCAAACTTCCATTCAGGAATAGCAAGAGGTTGAAGGAGACCAGCTGGTCTTTGGTGTTACCTTTCACTCTTCTGCAGACATCACACTCATTCACGAATTGAGCAATTTCTCGCTTCATTCGAGTCCACCAATATACTGCTTGAGGTCATGGTACATCTTCGTACTTCCGGATGAATGGATAGAAGCGAATTGTGAGCCTCGTTCATAATGACTTTTCTCAGATCACCCTTAGGAACCACAATCCGGTCCTCAAAGAACAGAGTGTCTTTGTCATCAACACGGAAGCACTTGTACTTGAAATGCCCTTGTCGATACCACGTTTCACTTTCTTCACCATGGTATCCGAAGTTGAGCCTCACGAATCTGATCTTCCAAAGTAGGAGAGACTATGAGGTTGGCAAGAAAGCCTTGAGGAACAACTTGAAGATTCAGCTTGCGGAAAGATTCACAGAGATCCGGTGAAAGGGCTTGAGGATTAGGCATTGCGAGAAGCTTTCCTGCTCAAAGCATCTGCAATGACATTGGCTTTGCCCGGAGTATACTCAATACTTGGGTTGTACTCTTGAATCATTTCGACCCATCGAGTCTGCACTGAGGTTGAGGTTGGGCTGAGTGAAGATGTACTTGAGACTCTTGTGATCAGTGAAAATGTCCACTTTCCTTCCCAACAAGAGATGTCTCCACGTAATCAATGCATGGACAACTGCCTCCAACTCAAGATCGTGAGTGGGGTAGTTCTTCTCGTTGGGCTTCAACTGGCGAGAGGTATAAGCCACAACTCTCTTCTCTTGCATTAACACAGACCGAGACCTTGAAGGAAGCATCACGAAAACTTCATATGGCTTGGATTCATCGGGAGGAGTCGAGCAGGGAGCTGTGACGAGTTTCTCTTTGAGGGTATTGAAAGCAACGTCACACTCGGGAGACCGACATACTTCACCGCTTTCGAGAAGGTTGGAAAGAGGCTTTGCAATCTTGGAGAAATTCTCAACGAATCTTGACAATAGCTTGCAAGACCAAGAAAGCTGCGGAGCTGCTTGACATTCGAGGAGGTTCCCAATTCACAATTGCGTACACCTTCTCGGGATCAACAGCGATGCCCTTGGCAGAGATGATATGACCAAGATAAAGCACTTCATCAAGCCGAATTCACATTTGGAGAACTTGGCATAGAATTGGTACTCTCTCGAGCTTGTCTAGCACCAATCGCAAATGTATGGCATGATCCTTCTTATTCTTGGAGAAGACCAAAATATCATCAAGATAGACCAAGGCGAATTCATTGGTGTAGGGATTGAATATGAAGTTCATCATCCGAGAGAAAGTTGGAGGAGCATTGACGAGGCGAAAGACATGACAAGTATATTCATAAGAACCAAAGCTTGTTCGAATGCTGTCTTGGGAATATCTTGTTCACGAATGCCAATCTGATGATACCCCATACGAAGGTCAAGCTTAGAGAACAACTTGTAGCACCTTTGAGTTGCTCGAAAAGCTCATTAATGTTGGGAAGTGGATACTTGTTCTTGATTGTCTTCTTATTCAATGGACGGTAATCGACGCAAAGTCGGTCCGTGCCATCCTTCTTCCGGACGAAAAGAACACCACAACCCCAAGGAGATGAACTCGGTGCGATCAAACCAGACGCTCTTGTTCATCGAGCTGCTTCTTCAATTCCCTCAGCTCATCAGGTCCAAGCTTGTATGGGCGCTTGCAAACAGGTTGATGCGGGTTCAAGATCGATAACGAACTCAAGCGGCGATGAGGAGGCATACCCGAAGCTCTTACGGAAAGACATCTTGGTACTCACAAGCGATGGAATCGAGAGATGGCATTCAATTCGCCCTTCTCATTGAGAGAAAACAACCGAATAGTTTCATCACGAGAGGCATAGATGATCACATCATTAGAAGAGTGAGTCAATTGAATTTCCCGGCAGCACAATCAAGCTGAGCTTTGTCTTTGATAAAGCCATCCATTCGAGAATAAGATCAATATCCGAGTCACCAAGGACAATTGGTTTAGCCAGAAACCTATAATCGCCCATCTTGATAGAAACATCTGGAACCACCAAACTGGAGCTCAACCGTTTACCCGGAGAAATGACATCCATGGGTTTACCCAAATGAGAAGAAGTGAATTCATGCTTGGTAAAAACGGTCTTGACATGAAACAATGCGATGCACCAGTATCAAATAAGACTTTTGCAGGAATATCATTAACTGAGAGATTACCCATGATCACATCTGAAGAATCCTCTGCCTGAGCTGCATTCATCATATTGACCTTGGCATGCTTTGGATTATGCTTGACCACTGCATTGCTGGAAGATTTCACAGGAGGAGGAGGCGGAAGGCGCCTCTGGTTGAAGCATTTGTTCAAGATAGTGACCCTTCTGCGACACTTGTTGCAAGTGACCTCGAGAGAGCGGACGGTGGTAAGGAGCACTTGACCTTGGAGCTTGAGAATTAGACTTGTTACGATAGCTTGGGTTGGGTGGGTGGGAAGATCCACGGCCACCTGAGTTCTTCTCTTTGGTAAGGCCGACGGAACGGAGGAGGGGCAGGTAAAACTTGCTGCTTGGCTGCCACTTGAGAGGACGAGGAGGACTGAACTGCATCCTGATTCTCTTCTTAGAAGCCTCGCATTTAAGCTGAGCCGCTTCTTGCTTGAGTGCCATGTTGTAGAAATCATCATACTTATCTCGCTCAAAACAGCACAAGAGGTAATTGCAGATCTTCTCTCGCACCACCTCTGAGGCGATAGATCATACTCCTTTCATCGGTACATCTTGCTTAGCAAAGCGAGCGAGCTTCGAACTGGATATTGTATTGATAGACAGACATGGTGCCTTGCTTGAGATTGCGGAACTCCTCACGCTTGCTCTCAACAACACTCTTGAATGTGATGAGCTCGGAAATCACGGCGAACTCATCCTGTAATGACACGACCTCCTCTGGAATCTTTGTATTCTGGAACCACTCAGCAGCTTGATCCTTGAGTTGAAGCGATGCAAACTTGACAAAGTCCTCGGTCCGACATTGCTACAGTCAAAGTGCTTGCAGATATCCACTAACCAATCATCGGCGTCATTGCCTCAACACGTAAACCGAAAGACTTCGCTGATTAGCGAGGAACCGATCGAGAGTAGCAAAGTGTGGCTGATTGTTGCCTTGACCTTGATTGCCTTGATTGCCTTGATTGCCTTGATTGCCTTGCCCTGAGTACGTTCTTGCAAGAGCTGCAAAATCATCGAGCATTGGCATTGGTGGCTGCCATGATAGCTTGCCGTGCTTACGGAGGCGGAGGTGGAGGTGGAGGCGGAGGTTCGGTGATCCCCATCATTGCGATCCGGATTCAGACGCTGCGTTGGCGGAGCCATCTGAAGAGGGTGACATCCGTTAGTCCTTTGATAGACAAATTGATAAGTAGAATCAACGGATAGAAATTGCAACATATAGTCTTCACAATAAACATTGGACAAGAATGAGCGAATGAATTCAAAGTTAATCATCACACGTCCAATAAAGTGAGAAGCCACTTAGATAAAGATATGGAAATAACATCGATCGAGAAACAATTCAATAACACAAGCTGAAACAAAAGGTTGGCCTCTAGAATGAGCGGAACAAACACATGATAGAGATTTCGCTCAAAGTGTTAGTGGTGGGGCCCACACGGACACGACGTATAGCGGACGTCACGAATGACTAACAAGACGTCCCGAATCAGCATAGCCAAGGATTCTTTAAGGCGTCTCGCGACCATCGTAAATCGACCGTGAATGGGCGGACCACTAGACGTTGAACCCCAATCTCAAATCATACATCCATCGGAAAGAATATCCCGTAAGCTACTAGAATTCCCACCTATAAACTCCGAAACTTTCTGGTTATGCAATCTGGTGTTGGGGATACAGGGGACACAAAATATATCACCCAAACTAACAATACCTAGATCCAGCTGTATCCATCCGTCAACACATAACCAAGAAATCCTCGGAAATCGTGTACCTCGACCTTCGAAAAACATCCGTTATGCAAGTCATGGCAATACTCCCGCACTCGCCACAGTACTGGGCTATCAGGGTTATCTCACCAACAACTGCACAAAAGAGATTTCGATGTCGGCAAAACTCAGGTATTCCGGAACTGCAACGATAAAATTGTGACGACAACACCTCGGAGCTCAACTCCCCGGGACACTGCCACAACCCCTAAATGTCAGGAGGCACCAAGAACAATGTTCTCGTCACAAAACCATCGGAACGATTCCAAGATACCCACGTGATCCTAAAAAAAAAATTTAGTGAAATTTGAGGAGAGAAGAGTCAAAACTCTACGTCAGGAGACCTCACCAGAAGGTCGAAGGGACTGGGAAGCAAAAAGAATCCTACTCTCCGATATATATAATCCTAAGACTCAAAACATTTTTCCATTCTAGACTCAACAACGCCAGCAAACAATCAAGTAGGGGCTCCTAAGTCGGGGAAGGCTCTGATTACCAACTTGAAACGCCCCCGATGCGGCTATATCTCCCACGTGTCGAGGCACGACTTAAAGGCATAACCGCATTGAAAGCAATGTCGCAAGTGAGGTAATCTTCACACAACCCATGTAATAATTAAGGGAAAGATACATAGTTGGCTTACAGTCGCCACTTCACACAGTACATAATTAAACATACATCATTCAGAGTACACTCAAGGTCCGACTACGGAACCAAAATAAAGAAGATACCCCAAATGCTAACACAGATCCCGAATCGTCCCAACTGGGCACCACTATCGATCATCTGGAAACGACACATAGTAACGACCACGTTCCTCGTCGAACTCCCACTTGAGCTCGGTGGAATCACCTGCACTGGCCTCATCGGAACCTGCAACTGTTTTGGAAGTATCTGTGAGCCACGGAACTCAGCAATCTCACACCCGCGAGATCAAGACTATTTAAGCTTTAGGGAGGACATAGTATTAAAGTGGAGCTGCAGCAAGCGACTAGCATATATGGTGGCTCCTTCGCAAAAGAGAGCGAGAAGAGAAGCAAAGCACGGTCGTGAAACTAGTAGTGACCAAGAAGTGATCCTGAACTACTTACGCCGACATAACTCCAACACCGTGTTCACTTCCGGACTCGCCGAGAAGAGACCATCACGGTTACACACGCGTTGATGTGTATTTTAATTGAGGTCAACTTTGGGTTTTCTACAACCGGACATTAACAAATTCCCATCTGCCTCATAACATGGGCACGGCTTTGAAAGATATTACCTGCAGGGTGTCCCAACTTAGCCCATTATAAGCTCTCACGGTCAACGAAGGATTATTCCTTCTACGGGAAGACCCGATCAATCTCGAATCCCGGACTACAAGACATTTCGACAGCAATAAAACAAGACCAGCAAAGCCGCCCGACAGCCGACAAATCCCGATAGGAGCTGCACATATCTCGTTCTCGTGGCACATCCGGATAAGTCAAGCTACGAGTAAAACCAAGCCTCGAGTTTCCCGTGGTGGCCCCTTGATCTGCTCGGTTCGGGCCAGCACTCGAAGGAGCACTGGTCGGGGGTTAAAAATAAAGATGACCCTCGGGCTCGCGAAAACCCGGGAAAAGGCTTAGGTGGCAAATGGTAAAACCAATGTTGGGCTTTTGGACGAGTCTTATTCAAAGCGAACTGTCAAGGGGTCCCATAAATCACCCAACCGTAAGGAACGCAAAATCAAGGAACATAACACCGGTATGACGGAAACTAGGGGTGGCAAGAGTGGAACAAAACACCAGGCATAAGGCCGAGCCTTCCACCCTTTACCAAGTATATAGATGTATTAATTATAACAGATGTATATATATTGTGATATCCCCAACAAGTAAACATGTTCCAAAGAGGAACAACATCTCCATGTTCCAACAAGGAACAAACTTCAGCTTCACCTGCAACTAGCAACGCTATAAGAGGGCTGAGCAAAGCGGTAACATAGCCAATCAACGGTTTGCTAGGAAAGGATGGTTAGAGGCTGACATGGCAATATGGGTGGCATGATATAGCAAGTGGTAGGCATCGCAGCATAGGCATAGCAAAAGAGCGAGCAACTAGCATAGCAAAGATAGAAGTGATTTCGAGGGTATGGTCATCTTGCTTGCAATGTTCTCAGAGTTGTCGAAAGCTTGATCCTCGAAAACGTTCTCAACAGGCTCCTCGTTCACGTACTCGTCTCCCGACTCTACCCAAAGCAACAACACAAACAAAGGAGCCACAATAAATCACGGTGCAATGCACAATCAACATGATGCAAAACATGACATGATATGCGGGATACGATATGCAATGCGTATGTGCGCCCGGAAGGTAAATGATGAACCAGGCATCAACTTGGCAAACCAAGTATGCCACTGAAAGATGAGATGATTTCGTTGAAATCGATATAAAGATCACCGAATCGGATGCACGGTTTGCAAATGGCAAGCAAAACAAGAATGGCGCAAATCTGCCATTAACAGCATGATGCCACTTTGCAAGCAACAAATAATTAAGCTACTGCACCCAAACGTAACAAGAAAGCACATGGCAGTGATCTACACATGATGCTCGACAAAAGATGAGCACTGAGCTACTGCTAGGTCACATCATAACATGTTCAAACAAGCATGGCAAAAGTGCTCAAAGTAACAGGCTGGACATGGCAAAAACAGTAACAGGTTGCAATGTTCAGAGCAACAAAACTACATGCTACAGGACCTTAAAATAGCAAAACATGGCATGGCATGAATCTACTCAAAGCCTAGAACAAAAGTCCCTTACTGACCATAAGCCAAAAAGGACTAGAAAATATAGTAACACCCATGTCAATATCGAAAGTCTTGTTAACAGATTCAGCAACTTGACATGTCAAAAACTGATAACGAGATGGCATGTTAACAAGCTCAATGCACTCACTACAGAGCCTCAAATGATAAACTAAGCATACATACATCAAGAAGACATGACATAGAAGACCTCCATGGCAAGAACACTAACATAGCATATATGGATCAACCACAACAAGCTAGGCAAAATTGAATAACACGTATACAATCTGCCAGGAATCATTTGGTAGCAAAAGTAGAGCTCGATTGACTCAAGCTATGGCATCCCATAATTGCAAACAAAGGCATGGATGGATAGAGCAAGTCATGCTTTACAAAACACCCTTACTGAAGTATCTCAAAATATGCATAGATCTCTTGGTATCATCAAGCAAACATGGCATCAAAATCAGCTAAAACAGGGCTGAAATCAGCAACATTGGGACACCTACTTTGCATGCTTGTGCTAGTCACCACATATATCACAAAAATACATGGCATATACCAATGGAAAGATGACATGGCATTTTACAAAACTCATGTAGGAATCAAATTCATAGGGTGCACATATTAATCATAGCAAAAATAACAAAAGTGCAACTTCTGATAAAAATCAGAAACTATCAGCACATAGCACTCTTCCAACAGCATTTCGGGCATCAAGATGAGCTCAAATGAAAATGATGCAATGGAATGAAATGATCTACTCTTCGAGACGAACATTTTGACATATTATACGCGAAAAATGGATCTACGGATGCGAAGATATAGCAGGATGAAAATTGCACGAAATTACAAAGATCTAGGGACTTAGGGGAAAAAGAGAGGGAGAAGAGGTCAACGGCGCGGAGCCCGAGGTCGGATCGGGGCCGATCCGGGCCGGTGGCGGCGCGGCGGGCTTCGCCGGCGCGGGGAGGAGGAAGGTCGCGGGGTGGCGTGGCGGGCGGGCGGCGGGGAGGCGGGCCCACGGGCGCCGAGGAGATCCGGCTGGGCGTGGCAGGCCGGCGGGCGGTTGGCGGGCGGAGGGCGGCAGCGGGCTGGCCGGAGGTCGCCGGAGACGGCGCGGCGGCGTGGGGAGGTCGCCAAGAGGGGCCGGAGGAGGAGCGGGCGGCGGACGCCGGGCGGCGGCGGCTGCTGGCTGTGGGCCCGATCCGGGGCGGGCAGTGGCGCGGGGCGGCGGAGGCGGACACGTGGCTCGGGATTCGCGAGGGCGGCGGCGCTGAATCAGCCAGGCGGGCGTGTCCGGTGTGTAAGCAGTTTTCTAGGGTTTCGGGAAGGGATGATCCGGATTCGGGAGGTGTTTAAATAGGCATAGAGGAGCTAGGAGAGTCCAAATGAGGTGTAGTTTTACCACACGATCGTGATCGAACGACGGAGAGCATGGAGGTGACTTAGATGGGTTATTGGGCTGTTTTGAAGGGTGTTGGGCTGCAACTTAAAAGAGGCCTTTGCGAGAGTGCGGTTAACCGTTGGAGTACCAAACGAGCTCCAAATGACCCGAAACTTGACCGGTGGTCTCCGGGTGTTATACCGAGGCCACTAGACAAACCTCGGTCCATTTCGAGAAGGTTTAATACCCGCACACGAAAAACGTAAAAGGACCGCCGGGAGATAGGAGTGCCGGATTGCAAAACGGACAACGGGAAAAATGCTCGGAATTATGAGACGAACACGTATGCAAATGCGATGCACATGATGACATAATGAAAAAAATGCATGACACGGGCAAAATGCAACAAGAAGAAAACCCAACCACGGAGGGAATATCATATATCAAAGCCGCAAATGGCAAGAGTTGGAGTTACAAATATGGAAAGTTACTTCCGGGGTGTTACAGAGCAAGACTTCCAAGGGAAATAAATCCTTAAATTCATTGCATATCTTTACCTTTGGGGACATGTCTATATCCAATATGGTACTTAGTACTCACTCTACATGTCATCCCAGTCTTGGTACTCTTGTGGTTTCCTTTGTTTGCTCTGGCCAGCAGGTGTATCTTTGTTATCTAACCTTGTTTAATCAGGTTCATTCTATCCTAAGCCAACTCAAGACCACAAGGTAGGTATATGCATCACAGTCATGTGTATGAGAAATTCTTGCTGATGTACATACTGTTTGCAAGAAGGACTCATGAGCATGAAGGTACATTTCTCATATTCACATCTTTTGCTCTCATGCATATAGCCAAGATACATGTAACACATTGCTTACTCTGTCATGTTTATGCACTCACATGCTCCTATATTCCATATTCACATGATTGCATACATGTAGGGGGAGCCTATGCATGTTACATGTCTTTCCAAATCTTTACTTGTTATTCTCTATATCCTTATTTAAAGCTTTGATGTATGTTGTCATCAATTACCAAAAAGGGGGAGATTGAAAGCATAAGTGATCCCTAGGTGGTTTTGGTAATTAATGTCAACATATCTCTTGTTGGACTAACACTTTTACCTAGTATGTTTTAGATGAGTACAACAAAAGAAGTGGCGTGGACTAGTGGATGTGGAACCCCTTCAAGATGCTAAGGACAAAGGATTGGCTCAAGCTCAAAGCTCAAGACTCTACATTTTATATTTTAGTGATCCAAGATCACATTGAGTCTATAGGAAAAGCCAATACTATCAAGGAGGGATGAGGTGTTGCTTAATGGCTTACTTGCTCAAAGTGCTTAGTGATATGCTCCAAAATCCTCAACTACTTTCTCACATCCACATATGACCTAAACCAAAAGTCAAACTCGGCCCCACCGATTCTTTCTATCCGGCGTCACCGAGTTCAGATGTCATAGCCACTGCCACAAACCCTAGGCAAATCGGTCTCACCGATAGGGATCTCGGCCTCACCAAGATGGGATTGTAATCTCTCTGTGTATGTCCATTACCAAAATCGGTCTCACCGAATTTGAGTAATCGGTACTACCGAGATTACAATGCAAACTCTCTGTTCCTCTTCGTAACATTTCGGTCCAACCGAGATGAGTGAACCGGTCCTACCGAGTTTACCTGACCAACTCTCTGGTTAGCTTATTACCAAAATCGGTCCCATCGAGTTTGTGTAATCGGTCTCACAAAAATTACGTTATGCCCTAACCCTAACCATATCGGTCCTACCGAGTTGCATGTCGGTCCCACCGAAAATCCTAACGGTCACTAGATTTTCTGAATCGGTCCGACCGAGTTTCTCAATTCGGTCCCACCGAGATTGGCAAGTTGTGTGTAATGGTTAGATTTTGTGTGGAGGCTATATATACCCCTCCACCTCCTCTTCATTCATGGAGAGAGCCATCAGAACGAACCTACACTTCCAACTTACATTTTCTGAGAAAGAACCACCTACACTTGTGTTGAGACCAAGATATTCCATTCCTACCATATGAATCTTGATCTCTAGCCTTCCCCAAGTTGCTTTCCACTCTAATCTTCTTTCCACCAAATCCAAATCCTGTGAGAGAGAGTTGATTGTTGGGGAGACTATCATTTGAAGCACAAGAGCAAGGAGTTCATCATCAACACACCATTTGTTACTTCTTGGAGAGTGGTGTCTCCTAGATTGGCTAGGTGTCACTTGGGAGCCTCCGACAAGATTGTGGAGTTGAACCAAGGAGTTTGTAAGGGCAAGGAGATCGCCTACTTCGTGAAGATCTACCACTAGTGAGGCAATTCCTTCGTGGGCGACGGCCATGGTGGGATAGACAAGGTTGCTTCTTCGTGGATCCTTCGTGGGTGGAGCCCTCCGTGGACTCGCGCAACCGTTGCCCTTCGTGGGTTGAAGTCTCCATCAACGTGGATGTACGATAGCACCACCTATCGGAACCACGACAAAAACATCCGTGTCTCCAATTGCGTTTGAATTCTCCAAACCCTTCCCTTTACATTCTTGCAAGTTGCATGCTTTACTTTCCACTGCTCATATACTCTTTGCATGCTTGCTTGTTATGTTGTGATTGTTGAACTTGTGCCAAAAACTCCACTCCAACTTAAAGAAGTTAAAAACTACAACTTTTGGTACTTAGTGTCTAATCACCCCACCCCCCCCCCTCTAGACACCTATTCTCGATCCTTTCAGCACCTTAGTAGAGAAAGCCGAAAACTGACTGTCATGATGCGGCTAGAGCTGGTCAACCACTTGACGACTTATTCGAATCTTTAGCGATTCTCCGTGTTACACGAAGGATCTTTTTCAGATCAAAACATGTAAGGCACAATATTACGATACGCCGCATACATACTAGGGGCAATGTCGTAGCCCCACCATAAAACTCCTATGGCTAAGTGAAAGTGTTAACGCCCTATCCGATTGCCTGGTTCGCCGCATTATCACCTCCTTTATGGACCAAGACGTTGAATAAAGAGTGATTAAATGCTTTTCCGAACACCCCCGTATTTCCTACGAGGGGGCTGAAGCCGACGACTGGAAAACTTTCAAATTACATTAAAACGGCTGCACAGGAGGAATACAAGCTTTCGAGCAAAAAATAGATTAACTATAAAGTTGTCTGTTACAACCCTTGCACACATCACTCGAATATTATGTCTTTCGAGCATTAACCCTCTATCAAGCGGGCGGCCTCTAGGACGTCTCCAAAATGATGCTCCGGTTCCGGACGGTCCTTGACATTGGGTGGACTCTTCTTCGCAACATCGATGGCCTTCATCTTCCCCCAGAATGTCTTGACTCGGGCGAAGGCCATCCGTGCACCTTCAATGCATGCCGACCGCTTCACAGCGTCGACACGCGGCACCGCGTCAGCGAGCCGCTGCACCAGGCCGAAGTAACTACTCGGAACAGGTTCAGTCGGCCACAAACGGACTAAGACGTTCTTCATGGCAGCGTCGGATATCCTGTGCAGCTCGGCCCACTGGGACATCTGTTCTTTCAGTAACAGAGAGTGCTTCGACGCGCCAAATTGCAACCAGAAAAGCTTCTCCGTTGCATACCCCTCTTGCGCCTGATAAAACTGCGCCGCATCGGAAAGAACTCTTCGGCAAATCTTAAAAATTGTCCGGAGAACTCCATACTTGGTTAAGCTGAGCATAGTTCGGGTCGCTGAACTTAGCCTGTAGCAAAAAGGGCTTGCCAGCCACAATCTCCCCATCTTGCCGGATCTCCTCACGGGCTGCTCTGGACTCAGCCGCGCTTCGCTCGCCTCTCGTAAGGCCTTGTCAAGTTCAGCCGTTTTGGCTTCATTTTCCTTCTCAAGATGTTTACAGCAGCCAGCCGCATTCCCTAACTCATGCGCCATGGTGGACATTGCCTCCTTGTCTTGGCGTCACGCAGCTTGTTCGGCTTTTAACTCATCGGATGCCTTTTAAGTAGCCGCATCACTAAACCGGGCCTGCTCCTTGACCCGGGCCAGCTTCGCCCGAAGGACCTCCACCACAGCGGCATCATCTGCATTCATGCACATTTCATGTAAAACTCTTTTTCAGAGTCAGGCTTAAATTACAAGCACATTGGTGCAAGGAATGCTCGAAATACATACCTTGCGCCTGTTGATCAATGCAATATCATCCTCCGCAATATCCAGCTTTCGCTGCAGTTCGGCCACTTCCGTATTGCGAGTAGTGGCAGGAGGGGCGGTAGCCTGCATTCCAAATTCAATCAAGATCAGTACCTGAGCATATCTTTTTTATCCTCTGATTGCTTCCTTCGGAAGGCAATCCGAGTCTCAGGGGCTACTGCATACACAACAGGTGCATTCTGTCAATGTCATTCAATTGGCAACATTACATCACAAACCTCAAAACCTCTTAGAAGGCTCGTAAAGGCCTCATTCAACCCGCTCTTCGCGAAGAGAAATTTTTCGACCACCGTAACCATTAAGGCACGGTGCTCTTCCGAAACGGACGCTCGTCGCAGCATGTCCGTCAGCGTCTTCGGCGCTCCTGGGTCTTCGGCCACCGCCGCCGGCGCACGACACTCCTTTGAAGGAATCCGCTCACCCGCCTCCAGAATCGTCTCTGGCTGTGTTGGGGATATAACTATTTGAGTAAGCCGCCCAGGAGGGGCCGGGTTACGCAAAGAAGACTCATCTTAAGAGAAGCCCAGAGGCCAAGCATGAAGATGGCGGTTCAATAAAGGGTCTAAGGCCCGTAGGCGGCTTAAGGCCCATGGTGATAAACCGCCGTGATGACATGACTTGTATCATAAGGTAGATTTAACTAGTCACCGAGCCGGACACTGTTGATGAGCCGGCCGGGACTCTGTAGACCGCAGGGCGTCCACCCGTGTATATAAGGGGACGACCCGCCGACGGCTTAGGGCAAGAAACAACTCATCGAGAGCCAGGCATAGCGTATCTCGCTCCCTGGTCATCGAAACATCAAGCAATACCAACCCAACTAGACGTAGGCCTTACCTTCACCGTAAGGGGCCGAACTAGTATAAACCTCTCGTGTCCTTTGTCCCGATTAACCCCTTTAAGCTTCCTAGTTGTGATGGCTCCGCGACTAAGTCCTTGCAAGAGGATATCTGCCGTGACAAAACCACGACAGTTGGCGCCCACCGTGGGGCCAGCGCACGGTGGATTTGAGTTCTTGAAGGGCAGATTCGAAGGGCTCAAGGGATATGCAGTGGGCCGGATGACCAAGAGTCGTCGCGGCAAGATCTACATCGACAACGAAGGCTGGGGCCCCGACGCCGACTCAATCGAGTACGGGTACCGGGTCCCCTTTGGCGGAATCCACGTCTTCATCGGCCGGATTGGTGAGCCGGGCCCTGAGCCGGACAACTGCATCAACCTCGTTGAGACGGCTCAGCGCACGAGACCCGCCCGAGTTCAACCCGGCATGAAGCATGCCTTCTTGGGCTGCATCCACGGAGAGGAACTTTCTAAAGGATCTGAAGATGGTGGTGAGACAGCCGTCCTCTCTGACGGTGATTCGCCCGCCGGTTCAACAGATCCGCTGTATCAAGTACAAGAGGGCATGCTTGGGGGTTG
Source organism: Aegilops longissima (assembly GCA_021605205.1). Taxonomy (NCBI): domain Eukaryota; kingdom Viridiplantae; phylum Streptophyta; class Magnoliopsida; order Poales; family Poaceae; genus Aegilops; species Aegilops longissima. Next base: position 747,987,625 of record CM038677.1, read on the forward strand.
TTCTGACGGCTCTAGTATTCCGGACTCCTATGAGCCGCCAAGCTGGGCAGGAGTCTTCATGGCTGGTACTCAACCCGGTCAAAACTCAACAGCTGCAATAGCAATAACATCCGGGTCAGGAGCGGCCGGGGCAGGAGGCCATGTGCACCCGCCGGCTCGGGTGCTGATGGATCTCATGGATAAGCTGACGGCCCTGTTAACCTGCAAATCAAGATGAGCATAACGCGGAGGTGGCAAAGGTGCGTGAGGAGATAGCTCGGGCCAAGGAGGCCTTGGCAGCTGAGGACACCAGGTTAGCTACAGAACGGGCGGCTCTGGATGCACGGGCGCAGCAACTCAAGTCAGAGGCTTTCCAGCTTAATATGAGCCTGAACACATCTAATGAGGTGATGAGAAGGAGGCACCAGAAAACTCAATCCCGTTTGCCTCCGGTTTACGACCCTCGGAACCTTTTCTCTGCACCCGGTGCCGGTCCTAGCAACCCGCCCGAAGCAAATCAGTTTATGACAACCGGAGCGGGAGGACCGGCTCAGCCTCGAGAGATGGCACCTCCCCATGGGAGTATGGCCTCGCCCGCTATGTACCAATACCACCGGTCATTTTTCCAACCCCATGGAGAACTTAATCGCGGCATCAGCGCGTTTTGCGGCTCTCCCGGTGGACGGTGATGATCCAACAGCAGTGGAGACCCGAAGGATCAGAGACCTTGTCCAGACAGCCCTAGCCCAGCAAGAGACTTATTCTTACAGCCGGGACAGGATTCATTCAACTCCTCCGCCTTGGTTAGCTCCGCCTCGTCCAAACCAGAGTCCGAGTTACAGCAAGCACATGGAATTAGAAGCTTTGTCAAGCAACGCCCAGCGCCGTAACCAGCCTGGCGGTTATAACCCGGTACAAGACCGAATGCGTCAGGAGGACGAGCGGGCAGCTCAGCTAGCAGCTCAACAGGTGGCTCATCAAGATCTCCTAGAGTATCCGACGACTTCCGTTCGAGCAGGAGTGGCTACTAGAACCGGCAGTGTTCCTTGTTTGGTGCCGGCTCTGCGAGATGTACGTCTACCCAAGGACTTCAAGGGACCTCGGAAGGTGCCGAATTACACAGCCGACTTACAGCCCGGAGCATGGATCGAAAGTTATGAGATGGCCATGGAACTATTGGAGGTCAGCGACGCAGCAATGGCTAAGTACTTCACCATGATGTTGGATGGAACGGCCCGGTCTTGGTTAAAGGGTTTGCCGCCCAATTCCATTAGCTCATGGGCAGAGCTAAAGGCCCGGTTTATCCAGAACTTCAAGGACACTTGCAAGCAATCTGTGTCAATTATGGACTTGACCAATTGTAAGCAGGAGGAGGGTGAATCCACAACTCATTGGGTGCGTCGGGTCAAGAAGATAATACATTCATCTGATAAGATGGATGCCGGCTCTGCGGTCCTCATGTTGGAGAAGAACTGCCGCTTTGAGCCGCTAAGACAGAAACTGGGGCGCCTTAAGCGTGATTGCAATGACATGGGTACGCTGATGGCAGCTTTAGTCAAATACGCCGACTCTGATAGTACCAAGGATCCCGCGTATGATGAGGAAAAGACAGGGAAGGGAAAGAAGAACGGCAATGGAAAGGGTCAGCAGCATAACCTGATGAATCAAGGAGGCAACAAGCGTAAGGCTGAGGGTAACCCGGAGTTTGTGGCCAATGCCAATGCGCAGGGTAACAATCAGAGACGTAAGGGTAAACTGCCCCCTCGGTCTGGCGGGTCAGGCCCATCTCTTGAGTAGTTACACAATGAGCCTTGCCCGAGGCACGGCACCCGGGAACGACCCGCCACCCACTTATGGAAAGATTGCACGATCATGAAGGCCTTTAAAAATTCCAACACGTTTGATAGCAATCATGGGTCGGGCGGCGGCTCAGGAGCCGGCGGCTTTCATGGCCCGGGCGGTGGTTCAAGTTCCGGCAGGGACATCAAGGCAGTTATAATCAATAGCGATCCGTCAAGGGGACAACAAAGAAGCGCAATCGGGTTATCAAAGCCACCCGAAGCAGCTGAATAGTGGGCAGTATCACGTATTCACCACTAACTTGTGCAAACGTGACTAGAAGGTTCATAAGAGGGCCATGAATTCTGTTGAGCCAGCGGTTCCCCGTTATTTGAGGTGGTCAGAACAGCCCATTATATGGAGCAGGGAAGATCACCCCCTCCGGGTTGATAATCCGGGTCAGTTGGCCTTGGTGGTAGCACCTCAGGTTGGTGGATATAAATTCACTAAGGTACTCATGGACGGAGGTAGCAGCATCAATATCCTCTATTATGAGACCTTTCACTGCATGGGATTGACTGATAAGGACTTGAGGACGTCCAACACTGTCTTTCATGGAGTGATGCCCGGTAAGTCGGCTTACCCAGTTGGCAAGATTGAACTGGAAGTGGCCTTTGGAGATGAGTATGATTCTAGAGGTGAGAAATTAACTTTTGAGGTGGTCAAAATCAAGAGTCCATATCATGCTTTGTTTGGTCGGTCGGCTTACGCTAAGTTCATGGCACGGCCTTGTTATCTTTATCTGCAACTTAAGATGCCGGGTCACAAGGGCACCATCGTCGTGCATGGAAGTTGGAAGGTAGCCCTGGAATGTGAGGAGGGCGACGCGGCTTATGCTGAGTCTGTTTGTGCAGCAGAGGAGCTGAAATTTTATCAAGACAATGTTGACCCAGCAGATATGACCTCTCTAAAGAAGCCAACCGCCGAGCATGACCCGGCGATGAAGTTTAAGTCGGCTGATGAAATCAAGCTTGTTGATTTCACTCCAGGAGATTCGTCTAAGCAGTTCAGTATCAGTGCCAATTTGGATCCTAAATAGGAAAGCACGCTCATCGAGTTCATCCGTGAGAACCGAGACATCTTTGCATGGAAACCTTCTGACATGCCGGGTGTACCGAGAGAACTCGCTGAGCACACTCTCAATATTGATCCGAAGTATAAGCCGGTCAGACAGTTTCTTCGACGGTTCAACGAAGAGAGACGGAAAGCTATTGGAGAGGAAGTTGCCCGGCTCTTAGCGGCTGGGTTTATTGTGGAAGTTTTTCACCCGGAGTGGTTGGCTAACCCGGTGCTTGTGCTCAAGAAGAACGGCACCTGGCGGATGTGTGTGGATTACACGGACTTAAATAAGGCTTGTCCGGCTGATCCCTTTGCTCTCCCCCGTATTGATCAAATCATTGATGCTACGGCGGGTTGCGAGCGTTTGAGCTTTTTGGATGCTTACTCCGATTATCATCAGATCAAAATGGCAGTTAAGGACCAGGAGAAGACGGCTTTCATTACTCCGTTTGGAGCCTTCTGCTATGTATCTATGCCATTTGGGCTCAAGAGTGCTCAGGCGACTTATCAACGATGCGTACAGAACTGTCTCCACGATCAGATTGGGCGCAATGTTCATGCCTATGTGGATGACATCGTGGTGAAGTCCAGAGAGAAGGAAACCTTGATATCTGATTTAAAAGAGACCTTTGATAATCTCCGGGTTTATAAGATGATGCTTAACCCGGCAAAGTGTGTATTTGGTGTACCTGCAGGCAAACTTTTGTGTTTCCTGGTCTCAAACAGAGGCATTGAAGCTAATCCGGAGAAAATCAAGGCAATTACCTCTTTGGCTAAACCGGCATGCATCAATGATGTTCAGCGACTGGCGGGTCGTGTTGCTGCTTTAAGCCGGTTCATAAGTCGGTCAGGTGAGAAGGCCCTACCGCTGTATCAGATGATGAAGAAAACGAACACTTTTGTCTGGAGTGATGCTGCTAATGCTGCCTTTGAAGATTTAAAGAGGCAGTTGTCTGAGCCGCCGGTCCTTGCGGCTCCCGTTGATAAAGAGTCGTTGCTGTTATATGTGGCTGCTAACTCACGAGCTGTCAGCGTTGCCATCGTGGTGGAGCATAAGGAGGCTGGCAAGGAGCATCCGGATCAACGGCCGGTTTACTACATCAGTGAGGTGCTCATTGAATCTAAGCAGAGGTATCTGCATTGGCAGAAACTTGTTTACGGAGTGTTCATGGCAAGCCGGAAGCTGAAGCAGTATTTCCAAGGTCATCCTATAAAGTGGTAAGTTCTGCCCCCTTGGGAGACATCATCCAGAACAGGAAAGCCACAGGACGAGTCGCCAAGTGGGCCATTGAGCTTGGGCCTCACGGTTTGAAGTACATGCCACGCACCACTATTAAATATCAAGCCTTGGTGGATTTTATCAATGATTGGACGGAGTTGCAGGCACCTGAGGAGAAGCCAGATAACACATATTGGACTATTCACTTTGATGGGTCCAGGCAGTTGGAAGGCTCGGGGGCTGGAGTTGTTTTAACTTCCCCCCGAGGTGACAAATTTTGTTATGTGCTCCAGCTTATGTTTCCTTGTACTAACAATGCAGCTGAGTACGAGGCCTTACTTCATGGTCTCAGGATGGCCAAGGAGATGAGTTTGAGCCGGGTAAGGTGTTTGGGTGACTCAGATCTTGTGGCTCAACAAGTGTCAGGCAAGTGGAATTCTAAGGATCCCCTTATGGCGGCTTACCGTCGTGAAGTTGATGATGTGGCTGGACATTTCAAAGGTTATCAAGTGGAGCACATTGATCGAAGGAAGAATGAGGCGGCTGATGCTTTAAGCCGGCTGGGATCTCAGCGTAAGTCGGTGCCGCCTAACACCTTTCTCGATGTTTTGCATAATCCTTCTGTCAAGATACCTACAGAGGAAGAACTAGCAGTGCCAGACCCGGAGGCACAGCTGGTGGCAGCCCTGCACATCATCCCGGATTGGACAGTGCCATATTTGGCCTATATGACCCGGGGAGAGTTGCCTGAGGATGAGACTTTGGCGAGACAAATCATCAGGCGATCCAAATCTATGACGATTGTTCATGGCGAGTTGCATCACCACAGTGTCACTGGGGCTTTTCAATGTTGTGTGTCACCAGCGGAGGGTCAGGAGATACTTCGAGAGATCCATGAAGGAGACTGTGGTCATCATGCCGGCTCAAAGTCTCTTGTTGCCAAAGCCTTCCGTCATGGTTTCTATTGGCTGACGGCTCATGCTGATGCGGAGGATCTGGTTAGAAAATGTGACGGATGTCAAAAATTCTCACGACGAGCTCATGTGCCGGCTCAAGAGTTGAGGATGATTCCAATTACTTGGCCGTTCGCAGTATGGGGGCTTGACATGGTTGGACCTTTCAGAGGTCTAAGGATAAAAAGACACACCTCTTGGTGGCGGTGGATAAATTCACAAAGTGGGTTGAGGTAGAGCCGGTCAGTAAGTGTGATGCAGCCACGGCGGTCCAGTTCATGAAAAAGGTGATCTTTCATTTTGGTTTTCCACACATCATCATAACTGATAATGGTACTAATCTCTCCAAGGGTGCCATGGAAGAGTTCTATCAACGAGAACATATCCGGCTTGATGTTTCGGCTATTGCTCACCCTCAATCTAATGGTCAAGCAGAGAGAGCTAATCAAGAAATCTTGAAGGGTATAAAACCCCGGCTCTTGGTCCCCTTATAGCAAACTCCGGGTTGTTGGGTGGAGGAGCTACCCTCTATACTTTGGAGCATCAACACTACGCCTAACAGGTCTACAGGTTATACACCTTTCTTCATGGTGTACGGAGCAGAGGCAGTCCGCATGGCGGCTTACGTTGAGGCTGATAACGACAAAGCTCGTCAGGATGCACTTGACTTGTTGGATGAGGAGCGAGACTTGGCAATAGCCCGCTCGGCGATTTACCAGCAAGACATGCGTTGTTATCATAGCCGCCGGATTAGAAGCAGAGCCTTTCAGGAAGGCGACTTAGTGCTCCGGCTCATCCAGGATCAGTCTGATATGCACAAGCTATCCCCTCCTTGGGAAGGACCCTTTGTGGTCAGCAAGAATCTGAACAACGGGTCATACTACCTCATCGATGTTCGAGAGCACAAAGACTCACGTAAGTCGGAGGAGGAGACACGCCGGCCATGGAATATCGCTCATCTTCGGCCTTATTATACCTGAGCCCCCGGCTCTCAATATGTATATATTTTGAAGATGTATATATTATATAAAGCAATAAATCAGGACCTCTGTCCTTTTCACCTTCAAAGGTTTATATGTCTTTTTTATCAGGTGGTGGAAACAACCAACAGGGAGCGGATCATATCTGAATTCGGCTTTCCCTTTGGTCCGGCTTATGATCATATCTGAATCTAGCCATGATCACTTGGGGGCTTCTTGTTCAAACATAGGTCGTATTCGAACCAAAGAGAACATAGCTGTCGATACCCACTTGATCGGCATACTGCCAAACCCACTTGGGGGCTTCGTGACATCCAGGATCTCATCCGGGACTCCGAACAACATTCGGTAACCACATACAAACTTCCTTTATAACCCTAGCGTCATCGAACCTTAAGTGTGTAGACCCTACGGGTTCGGGAACCATGCAGACATGACCGAGACGTTCTCCGGTCAATAACCAACAGCGGGATCTGGATACCCATGTTGGCTCCTACATGTTCCACAATGATCTCATCGGATGAACCACGATGTCAAGGACTCAATCGATCCCGTATACAATTCCCTTTGTCTAGCGGTATTGTACTTGCCCGAGATTCGATCGTCGGTATACCGATACCTTGTTCAATCTCGCATTGGCAAGTCTCTTTACTCGCTCTGTAACACATCATCACATGATCAACCCCTTGGTCACATTGTGCACATTATGATGATGTCCTACCGAGTGGGCCCAGATACCTCTTCGTTTACATGGGTGACAAATCCAGTCTCGATTCGTGCCAACCCAATGACACTTTCGGAGATACCTGTAGTGCACCTTTATAGCCACCCGCCACGCGTTGTGACGTTTGGTACACCCAAAGCATTCCTACGGTATCCGGAGTTGCACAATCTCATGGTCTAAGGAAAAGATACTTGACATTAGAAAAGCTTTAGCATACGAACTACGATCTTTGTGCTAGGCTTAGGATTGGGTCTTGTCCATCACATCATTCTCCTAATGATGCGATCCCGTTATCAACGACATCCAATGTCCATGGTCAGGAAACCGTAACCATCTGTTGATCAACGAGCTAGTCAACTAGAGGCTTACTAGGGACATGGTGTTGTTTATGTATCCACACATGTATCTGAGTTTCCTATCAATACAATTATAGCATGGGTAATAAACGATTATCATGAACAAGGAAATATAATAATAATAACTAATTTATTATTGCCTCTAGGGCATATTTCCAACAATTTGATGGCTTGGAGATCGTATCCTCGGGCCAAATGGATGTGGAGAATAAAATCCTCGATCCACACCGCGTGATCAGTTGTTTCGTCGTATGATTCAATATTGACGGGCTTGAACCCCTCGAGGAATTCGTGATCCAGTACTTCATCTGTAAAGCAGAGAGGGTGTGCGGCGCCTCTATATCGGGCCGCGTAACGGCTCACCTCCGATGCAGTCCGTCTGTGGTTATTGGCCCGGGTGTGACTAGGTTTGTCGCGTCCGAATAGGTAGCCGTCATCCTGAGTCGGGAGGCGTCCCCGCGATCCGTAGATTGATCTGGTGTGTCCTGCTCTACTGTCCAGATCCTACCGAAGGTCGTATGTATGGTACCGGGTTGTTCTGTCCCTGTTTTTACGAGGCGGTGGGGCGGGCTGTTGTTCGGCCTGAGTTGCGGTTTTATCCCGACCGCTGGGTGGTTGGTCTGCTGCACTATCCCGACCGCTGGGTGGTCGGTCCGCCGCACTATCCCGACCACGTGGTGGTCGGTCCACATTGCGTGAGGGAGGTATGGGATCTGGTGCCTCCTCATCGAATTGGGGCAGCAGTCTGCACTTTGGGTAACTCTTGGTTGGGTGCTTGAGGCCGCATTCTTCGGCTGCCAGGACATCGGTCCATCTGTCAATGAGTAGGTCTTGATCGACTTGTAGCTGCTGCTGATTTTTCTTTAGGCTTCTTGCAGTAGCTATTAGCTGGCGCTTGAAGCGCTCCTGCTCGAGGGGTGCCTCGGGCACGATGAAATCCTCGCTGCCGAGGCTCTCCTCATCCTCGAAGACTGGACGATAACTATCATCGTCCGGGTTATTGGGTATGGCCTGTTTATCAGGTTTATCTTGCCTGTTGTCTTGTTCCTCCTGTTCGGATGCAGCTCCGACAGGGTCTTCATTGTTTTCGGCATTGCCCAGAGTACTATTTTCTCCGGTGCCCATGTTGCCATCCTTTGAGCGGCGAGGCTTAGAACGGCGTTTAGGGCACCGGCGCTTGGACTATGTCTCAGAAGGTTTATTCATGACTGGATCTTCTTTGTCATCGTCGCTAGCTTTTTTAGGTGTGTCGACCATGTACACATCATACGAAGAGGTGGCCGTCCAACGTCCAGTGAATGGCGGGTCTTGGCCTTGCTCCTTGTCGGCATCATCATCCATACCGTTGATGCCTTCGGAGCCATAATCAAGCACGTCAGTTAAGTCATCGAAAGTGGCTATGAAGTGGGTGGCGGGTGGGAAGTAAAATTCCCCATCATCAGCCTCTAGCTCGAACCGAACATAGTTTGGCTGTGACTCCCTCTCCAAGGATAAATTCTTTAAAGAGCTTAGGACATCACCCAAAGGTGAGTGCTGGAAGATGTCTGCAGTGTTGAATTCGAAAATAGATAACCGATCCAACTCGGTGTCCGCAGGCGTACATGGTTCGGAGTTTATAGCCGGAGACGAGTCCGGAGTTCCGTTGATGCAAATATTGCAGGGTTTTGAGTCTGTGTGTGGTTCCAACACCGTGGACTCTATGGCCTCGGATGGCACGATCTGCTCCGGCTCTAAGGCCGTTGCGGCGACAGGAACTATCTATTGGATGTGATCCGATGACAGATTTAAGTCATGTTCATCGGAGCGAGGGGGAGCGATCGCCGCGGTCTCAAATCCATTGAAGATCAAGTCTCTACGGATATCCGCAACGTAGTTCAAGCTTCCAAATCTGACCTGATGGCAGGGGCGTAGCTATCGACCTGCTCCAGATGGCCAAGCGAGTTAGCCCACAGTACGAAGCCGTCGAACATGAAAATCTGTTCGGTGAGAAAGGTTTCTCCTTGGACAGCGTCACTACAGACGATCGAAGGGTCCATCAAACCTTTCGTCGACGACACAGTGGAACTCTCAATGAAAGCACCAATGTCGGTGTTAAAACCGGCAGATCTCGGGTAGGGGGTCCCGAACTGTGCATCTAGGATCGATGGTAACAGGAGACAGGGGACATGATGTTTACCCAGGTTCGGGCCCTCTCTATGGAGGTAATACCCTACTTCCTGCTTGATTGATCTTGATGAATATGAGTATTACAAGAGTTGGTCTACCATGAGATCGTAATGACTAAACCCTAGGAGTCTAGCCTGTATGACTATGGTAATGAATGTATCCTATCCGGACTACGCCCTCCGGTTTATATAAACACCGGAGGGATCTAGGGTTACATCGAGTCAGTTACATAAGAAGGAATCTTCATAGTTGATCGCCAAGCTTGCCTTCCACGCCAAGGAGAGTCCAATCTGGACACGGGTGCAGTCTTTGGCCTTCGTATCTTCATATCCCATCAGTCCGGCCCATGGATAATAGGCCGGACGCCCGAGGACCCCTTAGTCCAGTACTCCCTCACCCGCCGCAAGCATCAACACTCATCGGACCGCATACATCGATATGTATTATTTCCAATAAGTCAGTGGCTCGCTCCATTGTTCCAGAGAACGGAGTCTTAGTCATCTTGCCCATGAGGCATGATTCGCGAGCATCAAGTGATTCCAACAGTCCATCAGCATGGTGTTTCTGCATGTGCTTTACACCAATATGACCTAAACGACAATGCCACATATAAGTTGCACTATCATTTTTGGCTTCAATATTACGAATATGTGTATCATTACGATCGAGATTCAATAAACCATTTATATTGAGTGTATGACCATAGAAGGTTTATTCATGTAAATAGAACAACAATTATTCTTTGACTTAAATGAATAACCGTATTACAATAAACATGATCCAATCATATTTATGCTCAACGCAAACACCAAATAACATTTATTTTAGGTTCAAAACTAATCCCGGAGGTAAAGGGAGTGTGCGATGGTGATCTTTTCAACCTTGGAATCACTTCCAACTCACATCATCACCTCGCCTTTAACTAGTCTCTGTTTATTTTGCAACTCCCGTTTCGAGTTACTACTCTTAGCAACTGAACCAGTATTAAATACTAAGGGGTTGCTATAAACACTAGTAAAGTACACATCAATAACATGTATATCAAATATACCTTTGTTCACTTTGCCATCCTTCTTATCCGCCAAGTATCTAGGGCAGTTCCACTTCCAGTGACCATTTCCTTTGCAGTAGAAGCACTCAGTTTCAGGCTTGTGTCTATCTTAGGGCTTCTTCATGGGAGTGGCAACTTGCTTGCCATTGTTCTTGAAGTTCCCTTTCTTTCCCTTTCCCTTGCCCTTTTAATTGAAACTAGTGGTTTTGTCAACCATCAACATTTGATGCTTTTCTTGATTTCTACCTTCGTCGATTTCAACATCACGAAGAGCTCGGGAATCGTTTTCGTCATCCCTTGCATATTATAGTTCATCACGAAGTTCTAGTAACTTGGTGATAGTGACTAGAGAACTCTGTCAATCACTATTTTATCTGGAAGATTAACTCCAACTTGATTCAAGAGATTGTAGTACTCATACAATCTGAGCACATGCTCACTGGTTGAGCTATTCTCCTCCATCTTGTAGGCAAAGTACTTGTCAGAGGTCTCATACCTCTCGACTCGGGCATGAGTCTAAAATACCAATTTTCAGCTCTTGGAACATCTTGTATGCTCCATGGCGTTCAAAACATTTTTGAAGTCCCGGTTCTAAGCCGTAAAGCATGGTGCACTAAACTATCAAGTAGTTTTCATACCGAGCTTGCCAAACGTTCATAACGTCTGCATCTGCTCCAGCAATAGGTCCGTCACCTAGAGGTGCATCAAGGACATAAATCTTCTGTGCAACAATGAGGGCAATCCTCATATCACGGACCCGGTCCACATCATTGCTACTATCATCTTTTAACATAGTTTTTCTCTAGGAACATATCAAAAATAAACGGGGAGCTACATCGCGAGCTATTGATCTACAACATAGTTATGCAAATACTATCAGGACTAAGTTCATGATAAATTAAGTTCAATTACTCATATTACTTAAGAACTCCCACTTAGATAGACATCCCTCAAGTCATCTAAATGATCACGTGATCCATATCAACTAAACCATGTCCGATCATCACGTGAGATGGAGTAGTTTTCAATGGTGAACATCACTATGTTGATCATATCTACTATATGATTCACGCTCGACCTTTTGGTCTCAGTGTTCCGAGGCCATATCTGCATATGCTAGGCTCGTCAAGTTTAACCCGAGTATTCTGCGTGTGCAAAACTGGCTTGCACCCGTTGTATGTGAACGTAGAGCTTATCACACCCGATCATCACGTGGTGTCTCAGCACGAAGAACTGTCGCAACGGTGCATACTCAGGGAGAACACTTATACCTTGAAATTTTAGTAAGGGATCATCTTATAAAGCTACCGCCGTACTGAGCAAAATAAGATGCATAAAAGATAAACATCAAATGCAATCAAAATATGTGACATGACATGGCCATCATCATCTTGTGCCTTTGATCTCCATCTCCAAAGTACCGTCATGATCTCCATTGTCACTGGCATGACACCATGATCTCCATCATCTTGATCTTTATCAACGTGTCGTCACATGATCGTCTCGCCAACTATTGCTTTTTGCAACTATTGCTATCGCATAGTGATAAAGTAAAGCAATTACATGGCGCTTGCATCTTATGCCATAAAGAGACAACCATAAGGCTCCTGCCAGTTGCCGATAACTTTACAGAACATGATTATCTCATATAACAATTCATATCTGATCACTTCTTGACCATATCACATCACAACATGCCCTGCAAAAACAAGTTAGACGTCCTCTACTTTGTTGTTGCAAGTTTTACGTGGCTGCTATGGGCTTAGCAAGAACCGTTCTTACCTATGCATCAAAACCACAACAAATTTTCGTCAAATGTGTTGTTTTAACCTTCAACAAGGACCGGGCGTAGTCACACTCGATTCAACTAAAGTTGGAGAAACTGACACCCGCCAGCCACCTGTGTGCAAAGCATGTCGATAGAACCAGTCTCGTGTAACCGTACACGTAATGTTGGTCCAGGCCGCTTCATCTAATAATACTGCCGAACCAAAGTATGACATGCTGGTAAGCAGTATGACTATTATCTCCCGCAACTCTTTGTGTTCTACTCGTGCATATAACATCTACGCATAGACCAGGCTCGGATGCCACTGTTGCGGAACGCAGTAATTTCAAAAAAATTCCTATGCGCACGCAAGATCATGGTGATGCATACTGATACGTCTCCAACGTATCTATAATTTTTTATTGTTCCATGCTATATTCTATTCTGTTTTAGACATTATTGTGCTTTATTATACACTTCTATATTATTTTTGGGACTAACCTATTAACCAGAGGCCCAACCCAGAATTGTTGTTTTTTGCCTATTTCAGAGTTTCACAGAAAAAGAATATCAAACGGAGTCCAAACAGAATGAAACCTTCGGGAACGTGATTTTTGGAACGAACGTGATCCAGAGGACTTGGACCCTACGTCAAGAAAGCTACCAGGAAGGCACGAGGTAGGGGGCGCGCCTACCCCCCCGGCGCGCCCTCCACCCTTGTGGGGCCCATGTTGCTCCACCGGCGTACTTCTTCCTCCTATATATATATATACCTACGTACCCCCAAACTACCAGATACGGAGCCAAAAACCTAATTCCACCACCGCAACCTTCTGTACCCGTGAGATCCCATCTTGGGGCCTTTTCTAGATCTCCGCCGGAGGGGGCATCGATCATGGAGGGCTTCTACATCAACACCCTAGCCTCTCTGATGATGTGTGAGTAGTTTACGTCAGACCTTCGGGTCCATAGTTATTAGCTAGATGGCTTCTTCTCTCCATTTGGATCTCAATACAATGTTCTCCCCCTCTCTTGTGGAGATCTATTTGATGTAATCCTCTTTTGCGGTGTGTTTGTTGAGACCGATGAATTGTTGATTTATGATCCAGTTTATCTATGAACAATATTTGAATCTTCTCTGAATTCTTTTATGTATGATTGGTTATCTTTGCAAGTCTCTTCGAATTATCAGTTTGGTTTGGCCTACTAGATTGATCTTTCTTGCAATGGGAGAAGTGCTTAGCTTTGGGTTCAATCTTGCGGTGTCCTTTCCCAGTGACAGTAGGGGCTGCAAGGCATGTATTGTATTGTTGCCATCGAGGATAACAAGATGGGGTTTCTATCATATTGCATGAGTTTATCCCTCTTCATCATGTCATCTTACTTAAAGCATTACTCTGTTCTTTTGAACTTAATACTCTAGATGCATGCTGGATAGCGGTCGATGTATGGAGTAATACTAGTAGATGCAGGCAGGAGTCGGTCTACTTGTCACGGACGTGATGCCTATATACATGATCATACCTAGATATTCTCATAACTATGCTCAATTTTGTCAATTGCTCAACAGTAAGTTGTTTACCCACCGTAATACTTATGCTCTCGAGAGAAGCCACTAGTGAAACCTATGGCCCCCGGGTCTATTTTCCATCATATTAATCTTCCAACACTTAGCTATTTTTATTGACTTTTGTTTTACTTTGCATCTTTATCATAAAAATACCAAAAATATTATCTTACCATATCTATCAGATCTCACTTTCGTAAGTGACCATGAAGGGATTGACAACACCTTTATTGCGTTGGTTGCGAGGATTTTATTTGTTTGTGTAGGTGCGAGGGACTCGTGCGTGGCCTCCTACTGGATTGATACCTTGGTTCTCAAAAACTGAGGGAAATACTTACGCTGCTTTACTGCATCACCCTTTCCTCTTCATGGGAAAACCATGGCAGTGCTCAAGAGGTAGCAAGAAGGATTTCTGGCGCCGTTGCCGGGGAGGCTTACGTGAAGTCAACTCAAGATTTGACTCCCGACAATGAGCCATTTCTGGCGTCGTTGTCGGGGAGTCTACGCACAAGTCAAGACATACCAAGTACCCATCACAAACTCATGTCCCTCGCATTACAGTATTTGCCTCTCGTTTTCCTCTCCCCCACTTCACCTTTGCTGTTTTATTCGCCCCTCTTCCGTTCGTGTTTTTCGTTTGCTTGTGTTGCCATGTGCCTTCTATGTGCTTGCATCTTTGCTTGCTAAAAATCTATTGATATGGATCCTCATACCCTTGCTAATCTTTTTAAGAAATCCAATTATGATGAACAAATTTCTAGTGATTTGGGTGCACTAGATTATCTTTATGAGGTTTTGCTTGAAATTCATAAATCTGAAAATTGTGATGAAGAAATTTATGAAGAGATTCACGATAGCTCCTTGAATAAAAAGCATGATTGCAATGATTTTACTATAAATTCTCTTGATTTCAATCATGCTAATCGTATGCAAAACCCTAAGCTTGGGGATGCTAGTTTTGCTATGTCTACTACTTGTTGCAATGATCATGATTGGGGTGATTCTTCTTACGATCTTGAAAATTTATTTAAGCCCCATGATGAATATGAGATTGATAATAACGTTTGCAATAATATTGAAAGTGGGTTTGGAAGAGCGTCAACTTTAGATCCCACATATTTGGAGAATGTTCAATCTTATGGTATTTTTGATAAAAGTGGGTTTGGAGAGGTCATGACTTTAGTTAATGATAATCCCACTATTTTGGAAGAGTGTCAACTTCGCATGCATGTGGATCGTGTTGAGAATATGTTATATGATAGCTATATTGTTGAATTTTCCTATGATCCTACATGTAATTATTATGAGAGAGGAATGGTTGTAGAAATTTTCATGTTACTAAATTACCTCTCGTCATGTTGAGATTGCTATCGTCTCTTTCTTCTTCCTTGCATATGCTAATTTTTGCTTGATATGATAATTTTTTTGCTTATAAAATGCCTATGCATAGGAAGTATGTTAGACTTAGATGTGTTTTGCTATATGATGCTCCTTTTGTGCTTCAATTCTTGTCTTTCATGTGAGCATCATTGAACTCTCAATGCCTAGCTAGGGGCGTTAAACGATAGCGCTTGTTGGGAGGCAACCCAATTTTATCTAGCCTCTGGTTATATTTGTTTTTATGTTTTAATTAGTGTTTGTGCCAAGTTTAACCTATAGGATCTTCTTGGATGATAGTTATTTGATCTTGCTGAAAATTCCAGAAACTTTCTGTTCACGAAAATAATTGTTAAAAATCACCAGAACGTGATAAAATATTGATTCAAATTGCTGCTTATAAATAAACAAATTGTCTAGATCTTCCTATTTTGGCTGAAGTTTTTGAGTTCCATAAGTTTGCGTTAGTTACAGATTACTACAGACTGTTCTGTTTTTGACAGATTCTGTTTTTCGTGTGTTGTTTGCTTATTTTGATGAATCTATGGCTAATAAAATAGTATATAAACCATAGAGAAGTTGGAATACATTAGGTTTAAAACCAATATAAATAAAGAATGAGTTCATTACAGTACCTTGAAGCGGTGTTTTCTTTTCTTTCGCTAACGGAGCTCACGAGATTTTCTGTTAAGTTTTGTGTTGTGAAGTTTTCAAGTTTTGGGTGAAAGATTTGATGGATTATGGAACAAGGAGTGGCAAGAGCCTAAGCTTGGGGATGCCCATGGCACCCCAAGATAATCTAAGGACACCTAAAATCCAAATCTTGGGGATGCCCCGGAAGGCATCCCCTCTTTCGTCTACTTCCATCGGTAACTTTACTTGGAGCTATATTTTTATTCACCACATGATATATGTTTTTCTTGGAGCGTCTTGTATTATTTGAGTCTTTGTTTTTTAGTTTACCACAATCATCCTTGCTGTACACACCTTTTGAGAGATACACACATGATTCGGAAATTATTAGAATACTCTATGTGCTTCACTTATATTTTTTGAGCTATATAGTTTTGCTCTAGTGCTTCACTTATATCTTTTAGAGCACGGCGGTGGATTTGTTTTATAGAAACTATTGATATCTCATGCTTCACTTATATTATTTTGAGAGTCTTTAAAACAGCATGGCAATTTGCTTTAATTATAATATCATGAGAAATTTGATACTAGATAATTGTTTTGAGATATAAAGGTGGTAATATCATAGTTGTGCTAGTTGAGTAATTGTGGAATTGAAAATTACTTGTGTTGAAGTTTGTGATTCCCGTAGCATGCACGTATGGTGAACCGTTATGTAGCAAAGTCGGAGTATGAGGTATTTATTGATTGTCATCCTTTGTGTGGCGGTCGGGATCGCACGATGGTTAACTCCTACCAACCCTTCCCCTAGGAGCATGCGTAGTAGTACTTTGCTTCGAGAGCTAATAAATTTTTGCAATAAGTATATGAGTTCTTTATGACTAATGTGAGTCCATGGATTATACGCACACTTACCTTTCCACAATTTTCTAGCCTCTTCGGTACCGTGTATTGCCCTTTCTCACCTTGAGAGTAGGTGCGAACTTCGCCGGTGCATCCAAACCCCGTGATATGATACGCTCTATGACACATAAACCTCCTTATATCTTCCTCAAAACAGCCACCATACCTACCTATTATGGCATTTCCATAGCCATTCCGAGATATATTGCCATGCAACTTTCCATCGTTTCGTTTATCATGACACGCTCCATCATTGTCATATTGCCTTGCATAATCATGTAGTTGACATTGTATTTGTGGCAAAGCCACCATTCATAATTCTTTCATACATGTCGCTCTTGATTCATTATCCCGGTACACCGCCAGAGGCATTCACATCGAGTCATATTTTGTTCTAAGTATTGAGTTGTAATTCATGAGTTGTAAGTAAATAAAAGTGTGATGATCATCATTATTAGAGCATTGTCCCAAGTGAGGAAAGGATGATGGAGACTATGATTCCCCCACAAGTCGGGATGAGACTCCGGACTAAATAAAAAAAGAGGCCATAAAAAAAGAGAAAAGGCCCAAATAAAAAAAATGAGAGAAAAAGAGAGAAGGGACAATGTTACTATCCTTTTACCACACTTGTGCTTCAAAGTAGCACCGTGATCTTCATGACAGAGAGTCTCTCATTTTGTCGCTTTCATATACTAGTGGGAAATTTCATTATAGAACTTGGCTTGTATATTCCAATGATGGGCTTCCTCAAAATGCCCGAGGTCTTTGTGAGCAAGCAAGTTGGATGCACACCCACTTAGTTTCTTTTGTTTGAGCTTTCATACACTTATAGCTCTAAGTGCATCCGTTGCATGGCAATCCCTACTCCTTGCATCGACATCAATTGATGGGCATCTCCATAGCCCGTTGATTAGCCTCGTTGATGTGAGACTTTCTCCTTTTTTGTCTTCCCACATAACCCCTACCATTATACCTTATTCCACCATAGTGCTATATCCATGGCTTGCGCTCATGTATTGCGTAAGAGTTGAAAAGGCTGAAGCACGTTAAAAAGTATGAACCAATTGCTTGGCTAAAACCGGGGTTGTACATGATATGAATATTTTGTGTGGGGAAGATGGAGCATAGCCAAACTATATGATTTTGTAGGGATAACTTGCTTTGGCTATGTTATTTTGATCAGACATAATTTCTTGGTTAGCATGCTTGAAGTATTATAGTTTTCATGTCAACATCAAACTTTTATTTTGAATCATATTAAATCTGAACATTCGTGCCACAATAAGAAGAATACATTGAAATTACTGTAGGATCGAAAGTATGTCTAGAGGGGGGTGATTCGACTACTTGACCAAATAAAAACTTATCCTTTTCCCAATTTTAGTCTTTGGCAGATTTTAGCTATCTTAGCACAAGTCAAGCAATCTTAACACAATTCAAGCAAGCATGCAAACAGTACATGAGCAACGGAAAGTAAAGCATGCAACTTGCAAGAATGTAAAGGGAAGGGTTTGGAGAATTCAAACGCAATTGGAGACACGGATGTTTTTGTCGTGGTTCCGATAGGTGGTGCTATCGTACATCCACATTGATGGAGACTTCAACCCACGAAGGGTAACGGTTGCGCGAGTCCACAGAGGGCTCCACCCACGAAGGGTCCACGAAGAAGCAACCTTGTCTATCCCACCATGGTTGTCGCCCATGAAGGACTTGCCTCACTAGCGGTAGATCTTCACGAAGTAGGCGATCTCCTTGCCCTTACAAACTCCTTGGTTCAACTCCACAATCTTGTCGGAGGCTCCCAAGTGACACCTAACCAATCTAGGAGACACCACTCTCCAAGAAGTAACAAATGGTGTCTTGATGATGAACTCCTTGATCTTGTGCTTCAAATGATAGTCTCCCCAACACTCCACTCTCTCTCACAGGATTTGGATTTGGTGGAAAGAAGATTTGAGTGGAAAGCAACTTGGGGAAGGCTAGAGATCAAGATCCATATGATAGGAATGGAATATCTTGGTCTCAACACAAGGGTAGGTGGTTCTCTCTCAGAAAATGTGCATTGGAAGTGTAGGTTCGTTCTGATGGCTCTCTCCATGAATGAAGAGTGGGTGGAGGGGTATATATAGCCTCCACACAAAATCTAACTGTTACACACAACTTGCCAAACTCGGTGGGACCGAATTGTTAAACTCGGTCGGACCGATTCAGCAAATTTAGTGACCGTTAGGATTTTCGGTGGGACTGACATGCAACTCGGTAGGACCGATATGGTTAGGGTTAGGGCATAACGTAATCTCGGTGAGACCGATTACACAAACTCGGTGGGACCGATTTTGGTAATAAGCTAACCAGAGAGTTGGTCAGGTAAACTCGGTGGGACCGGTTCGCTCATTTCGGTGGGACCGAAATGTTACGAAAAGGAAACAGAGAGTTTACATTGCAATCTCGGTGGGACCGATCGCTCATCTCAGCGGGACTGAAACATTACGAAGGGAAACAGAGAGATTACAATCCCATCTCGGTGAGATCGAGATCCCCATTGGTGAGACCGATTTGCCTAGGGTTTGTGGCAGTGGCTATGACATCTGAACTCGGTGGCGCCGGATAGAAAGAATCGATGGGGCCGAGTTTGACTTTAGGTTTAGGTCATATGTGGATGTGAGAAATTAGTTGAGGGTTTTGGAGCATATCACTAAGCACTTTGAAGCAAGAACCTTATTAAGCAACACCTCATCCCTTCTTGATAGTATTGGCTTTTCCTATAGACTCAATGTGGTCTTGGATCACTAAAATATAAAATGTAGAGTCTTGAGCTTTGAGCTTGAGCCAATCCTTTTATCCTTAGTATTTTGAGGGGTCCACTTTTCTCATCCATGCCATGCCATTCATTGAGCTTTTCCTGAAATATTTATCTTGGAATAATGTTAGCTCAATGAGCTATATGTTGTTAGGAATTACCAAAACCACCTAGGGATAGTTGCACTTTCAATCTCCCCCTTTTTGGTAATTCATGACAACATATAGATCAAAGCTTCGACAAATGATAATAAGAGTGAAAAACATTGGCGCTTTGAGAAGTATGTGATAAGCAAGAGCTCCCCCTAAATTTGTGCATAGTTTAAGATTTGCTTTGGACTGCAAATGCACAAAGAGTTAGGCTCATGGGTTACTCTTCCATGTCACATACATCTTGGTGGAGCGCTCAAAACAATAGAATACATGCACTCATCACCAAGCAAAGTGAATGATCATATAGAGATAAAAGGATAATGTCATCCAACAAGCATTAATGTAGCATATGATCAAACACATGATCATCCAAGTATCACATGCATGTAAAGTATCTCAATCAAGCAAATAAAGTTCAACCACCAAAGCAAGAGAGAATAAAAAGCAACGCTCTCTCTCTTGAAGCCTATGATCTATACATTTTTCTCCCCCTTTGGCAACAAGTTACCAAAAAGTTCATAGAAAATGCATAGCACTAAATCGTCTCTCAGGCTTGATCGTCAGGTGGTGGTGTAGACAAAACGCCAAGGATGAAGTCATCAGGTGATGTGGATGGAGCTGGTGGAGTAGGTGCTGGAGCTGGTGGCACTGAAGCTGTAGCTGGTGCAGAAGTGGCTCTGGTGTCTGTCGCTGGCACTGCAGCTGACCTCTGAGCTCTAGGCACTCTGGCAAATGCCTTAGTGGTTGTCTTGCCCTTCCTCTCCTGCATATCATCCTGAAGTTGCTCAACAACAGACTGGATCTCAGTTACCTTCACATCCATGTCACAGAACTTCTGCTCCATGATCCTCTCCAGGCTCTCCTGGTTTTGAGTCAAGGTGGCCAGCCCCTTCTCAATCCTCAGAGTGGATGCAATCAAGTAGCCAAGTTGATCCTGTTTGCTCTTCAAGAAGTACTGAGATGCCTCTTCCATTGTTAAAAGCATCTTGGCAGCCTTCTCAGTCCTTGTCTTCTCCTTCTTCGCTTGTGCTTGCACAGAAGATGGTTCATCTTCATTCATAACCACTTGGTTGTCCTCAAAGTCTAGATAGATAGGCATGTGCTCCTTGTCCAACAAGTATGTGCCAGCGCCCATCTTGGAGTTTGCTACCTCTTGAGCACTGCGTTGGATTTCCCCGAAGAGGAGAGGACGATGCAGCAAAGTAGCGTAAGTATTTCCCTCAGTTTTTGAGAACCAAGGTATCAATCCAGTAGGAGGCTACGCACAAGTCCCTCTTACCTGGACAAAACAATAGCTCCTCGCAACCAACGCGATTAGGGGTTGTCAATCCCTTCACGGTCACTTACAAGAGTGAGATCTGATAGAGATGATAAATAATATTTTTGGTATTTTTGATATAGAGATGCAAAGTAAAAATTAAAAGGCAAAGTAAAAACTAAGCAAGTATTAAAGTGATGGAGATTGATATGATGAGAATAGACCCAGGGGCCATAGGTTTCAGTAGTGGCTTCTCTCAAGAGCATAAGTATTCTACGGTGGGTGAACAAATTACTGTTGAGCAATTGACAGAATTGAGCATAGTTATGAGAATATCTAGGTATGATCATGTATATAGGCATCACGTCCGAGACAAGTAGACCGACTCCTGCCTGCATCTACTACTATTACTCCACTCATCGACCGCTATCCAGCATGCATCTAGAGTATTAAGTTAAAAACAGAGTAACGCCTTAAGCAAGATGACATGATGTAGAGGGATAAATTCATGCAATATGATAAAAAACCCATCTTGTTATCCTCGATGGCAACAATACATTATGTGCCTTGCTGCCCCTTCTGTCATTGGGAAAGGACACCGCAAGATTGAACCCAAAGCTAAGCACTTCTCCCATTGCAAGAACTACCAATCTAGTTGGCCAAACCAAACGGATAATTCGAAGAGACTTGCAAAGATAACCAATCATACATAAAAGAATTCAGAGAAGATTTCAAATATTGTTCATAGATAAAATGGATCATAAACCCACAATTCATCGGTCTCAACAAACACACCATAAAACAAGATTACATCGAATAGATCTCCACGAGAGAGGGGGAGAACATTGTATTGAGATCCAAAAAGAGAGAAGAAGCCATCTAGCTACTAGCTATGGACCCGAAGGTCTGAAGTAAACTACTCACACTTCATCGGAGGGGCTATGGTGATGATGTAGAAGCCCTCCGTGGTGGATGCCCCCTCCGGCGGAGCTCCGGAACAGGCCCCAAGATGGGATCTCGTGGATACAGGAAGTTGCGACGGTGGAATTAGGTTTTTGGCTCCCCCTCTGATCGTTTGGGAGTACATAGGTATATATAGGAGGAAGGAGTACGTCGGTGGAGCAACAGGGGGCCCACGAGGCAGGGGGGCGCGCCCCCCACCCTCGTGACCACCTCTTTTTTGCCTTGGAGTAGGTTCCAAGTCTCTTGGATCACGTTCGGTGAGAAAATCACGTTCCCGAAGGTTTCATTCCGTTTGGACTCCGTTTGATATTCCGTTTCTTCGGAACACTGAAATAGGCAAAAAAACAGCAATTCTGGGTTGGGCCTCCGGTTAATAGGTTAGTCCCAAAAATAATATAAAAGTGGAAAATAAAGCCCAATATAGTCCAAAACAGTAGATAAAGTAGCATGGAGCAATCAAAAATTATAGATACATTGGAGACGTATCAGGCATCCCCAAGCTTAATTCCTGCTCGTCCTTGAGTAGGTAAATGATAAAAAGAGAATTTTTTGATACTTTGGCATAATTTCAATGTAAATCTTCTTAATTGTGGTATGAATATTCAGATCCGAAAGATTCAAGATAAAAGTTCATATTGACATAAAAAATAATAATACTTCAAGCATACTAACTAAGCAATTATGTCTTCTCAAAATAACATGGCCAAAGAAAGTTATCCCTACAAAATCATATAGTCTGGCTATGCTCCATCTTCCCCACACAAAATATTTAAATCATGCACAACCCCGATGACAAGCCAAGCAATTGTTTCATACTTTAACATTTTCAAAACTTTTTCAATCTTCACGCAATACATGAGCGTGAGCCATGGATATAGCACTATATGTGGAATAGGATGGTGGTTGTGGAGAAGACAAAAAGGGAGAAGATAGTCTCACATCAACTAGGCGTATCAACGGGCTATGGAGATGCCCATCAATAGATATCAATGTGAGTGAGTAGGGATTGTCATGCAACGGATGCACTAGAGCTATAAGTATATGAAAGCTCAACAAAAGAAACTAAGTGGGTGTGCATCCAACTCGCTTGCTCACGAAGACCTAGGGCATTTGAGGAAGCCCATCATTGGAATATACAAGCCAAGTTCTATAATGAAAAATTCCCACAAGTATATGAAAGTGACAAAATGAGAGACTCTCTATCATGAAGTTCTTGGTGCTACTTTGAAGCACAGGTGTGGTAAAAGGATAGTAGCATTATCCCTTCTCTCTTTTTCTCTCATTTTTTTATTTTTTATTTGGGCCTTTTCTCTTTTTTTATGGCCTCTTTTTTTCATTTTTCTCTTTTTTTTTTGTCCGGAGTATCATCCCGACTTGTGGGGGAGTCATGGTCTCCATCATCCTTTCCTCACTTGGGACAATGCTCTAAAGAATGATGATCATCACACTTTTATTTTTCTTACAACTCAACAATTACAACTCGATACTTAGAACAAAGTATGACTCTACATGAATGCCTCCGGCTGTGTACCGGGATATGCAATGAACAAGAGTGACATGTATGAAAGAATTATGAACGGCGGCTTTGCCACAAATACGATGTCAACTACATGATCATGCTAGCAATATGACAATGATGGAGCGTGTCATAATAAACGGAACGGTGGAAAGTTGCATGGCAATATATCTCGGAATGGCTATGGAAATGCCATGATAGGTAGGTATGGTGGCTGTTTTGAGGAAGATATATGGTGGGTGTATGATACCGGCGAAAAGTGTGCGGTATTAGAGAGGCTAGCAATGGTGGAAGGATGGGAAAAAAGTGTGTATAATCCATGGACTCAACATTAGTCATAAAGAACTCATATACTTATTGCAAAAATCTAGAAGTTATCAAAGTAAAGTATTACGCGCATGCTCCTAGGGGATAGATTGGTAGGAAAAGACCATCGCTCGTCCCCGACCGCCACACATAAGGAAGACAATCAATAAATAAATCATGCTCCGAGTTCATCACATAACGGTTCACCATACGTGCATGCTACGGGAATCACAAACTTCAACACAAGTATTCTTTAAATTCACAACTACTCAACTAGCATGATTCTAATATCACCATCTTCATATCTCAAAACAATTATCAAGCATCAAACTTTTCTTAGTATTCAACGCACTCAAAAGAAAGTTTCACATATCTTGAATACCAAGTATATTAATATTAAGCAAATTACCATGCTATTAACGACTCTCAAAATAATCTAAGTGAAGCATGAGAGATCAATAGTTTCTTTAAAACAAATCTACCACCATGCTCTAAAAGATCTAAGTGAAGCACTAGAGCAAAAATTATCACGCTCAAAAGATATAAGTGAAGCACTATGAGCAAAACTATCAATGTCGGTGTCAAAACCGGCGGATCTCGGGTAGGGGGTCCCGAACTGTGCGTCTAGGCGGATGGTAACAGGAGACAAGGGACACGATGTTTTTTCCCAGGTTCGGGCCCTCTCGATGGAGGTAAAACCCTACTCCTGCTTGATTAATATTGATGATATGGGTAGTACAAGAGTAGATATACCACGAGATCAAAGAGGCTAAACCCTAGAAGCTAGCCTATGGTATGATTGTTGTTCGTCCTACGGACTAAAACCCTCCGGTTTATATAGGCACCAAGAGGGTTAGGGTTACGAGTCGTTACAATGGTAGGAGATCTACATATCCAGATCGCCAAGCTTGCCTTCCACGCCAAGGAAAGTCCCAACCGGACACGGACGAAGTCTTCAATCTTGTATCTTCATAGTCCAGAGTCTGGCCAAAGGTCATAGTCCGCTATCCGGACACCCCTAATCCAGACTCCTCAAGAGCCCCTGAACCAGGCTTCAATGACGACGAGTCCGGCGCGCATATTGTCTTCGGCATTGCAAGGCGGGTTCCTCCTCCGAATTCTTCATAGAAGATTTTGAACACAAGGATAGTGTCCGGCTCTGCAGAATAAGTTCCACATACCACCGTAGAGAGAATAATATTTACACAAGCTCAATCTGCTGACGTATTCCGCAGCGTGACATCACACCACGGCCAAGCCTTTATTCGAATCATTTTCACTGTCCCACCTCAGCGCGTTTAGCAAGGCGGTTTCCTTGGCACGTCTTGTCAAAGCAGAGATTGTGTCCCCTTATTCCGGGATTCTCATCAATACGGGCATGGGTAACCCAACCGCGCCATTGATCGCGGTGCTTGGGAGATAAGCGAGTTTTATCAGGCCGGTGGGGACGCATAGCTTTGTCCGTCCATATAAGGGGATAAGGATCCACCTTTTCACACACACCTTCTTCCGCCTTTGCTCATCCATTTCCGCGCACTCGAGCTCCAGCGCCCAAGTCCGCACATCCTACCTCAACCTTCTCCAACTATGTCTGGAGCGGGAGGCAAGTGTATGACCTCCTCCGTCACGGAGGGGCACATCAAAAAGCTGCGGAAGGCCGGATACTTGTCCGACGACATCGCGCATCGGCTCCCCGACAAGGGGCAGCTCATCCCCACCCCCAGGCCCCATGAGAGGGTGGTGTTCCTCCCCCACTTCCTCCGCGGACTAGGGTTTCCACTTCACCCATTTTTCCGGGGGCTCATGTTCTACTACGGCCTAGATTTCCATGATCTGGCCCCGGATTTCATCCTCAACATCTCGGCGTTCATCGTCGTGTGAGAGGCCTTCCTCCGCATCCAGCCCCACTTCGGCTTATGGCTGAAGACCTTCAATGTCAAGCCGAAGGTAGTGGGCGGCCGTCAAGCGGAGTGCGGAGGTGCCATGGTGGGCAAGATGGCCAACGTCCTATGGCTCGAGGGCTCCTTTGTGGAGACCATAAAGGGGTGCCAATCGGGGTGGTTCTATATCACCGAGTCGCGCGACTCTAAATGGGCGGCGGCCCCCGAATTCCGATCTGGCTTCCCTACACGGCTCACCTCATGGAAAGAGACGGGCCTGACATGGGGTAATTTGGAAGAGCTGACCGGACTCCAAACCTGCGTCCGAAACCTGGTGGACAATAAGCTCAAGCTTGTCAACGTAGTCCAGGTTATGCTCATCCGCCGGATCCTCCCATGCCAGCAACGGGCCTTCAACTTGTGGGAGTTTGATCTCGCACAACACCGAACCTTGAGCCGGCTCTTCGACACTACGTACGAAGATGCCTGGAAGGTGATGTTCAAGGGTGCTGAGGCTCCCGCATCCGCTACCGAAGATCGCGGATTCAGCTCGCGACATCAAGCCAGCGAGGTAAGCTATTTTACCCTTTACTGGACTCTTTTTTCATAGTTTGACTCTATGCAGGATCTAAAACTCCCTCATCTTTGACAGGACTGGCAGAAGACGTCCGGACAGATCGACTGCCCGGCTCCCTTGCCAGAAGACCCAGCGGACGCCCGGTTGACGGGGCTGCTGGTTCCGGCACCTTACGTGGTGCCGGAGAAGAAGGCCAAGAAGAAGGCCATGGGAACTCGAAGGAGTTCCCGGCGCCAGGTGTTGTCAGACTCATCGTCCGATGACTCCGAGGCGGACTCCTCCCGCGAAGACGAGGAGGATGAAAAAGAGGCCTCTCCCCCAGCGGGGGGAGAGAAGAAAAGGAAGGTCGCCCCAACTGGGGAGGCCGGAGGGTCCAAGAAGGGAAGGACCCTTCCTCCGGACTACACCACCAACGCCGACGACGGCGAAGAGGGGTGGTCACCGAGGACCAAGCCCCTGGCGAAATCGTAAGTGTCCGGACACCAGAATAACTCATGGCGTTCCATTTGTCGCACATCATCTTATAACGCCGAATATAACCATGCAGCCCGCCCAAGGACGGGCTCGACGGAGACGAAGCGGTTCCTCGGATTAAATCGGATGTGAATAGCACCTCACTTCCGACCGCCTCGTCTCCTCCCCGCCATGGATGACGCCTAGGTGGAGTCCCAAAGGGCCCAACCAGGAGGAGGTGGCCTCGAGGCGCCGCAAGGCGACCTCCGGACTCCGGCGCAAAGGGATAAAACCCAAGGGCTTCAAGTTGACCTGTGCCGGACTCCGCATCGAACCTTGAGTGGTTTGAGTCCGGCAGCGACCCCTTCGTAAGAAGGGCAAGGCTATGACGCCGGTGACCTCCGCCCAACCGAGGCACCGGATAATTTGATGGAGGCGCTTAACGGCGCTTCCATCGACGAGGAGCACCGCACTATTATGAGTGTGGTGATCCAGAAGTTCGATCCGCCAAGAGCGGGCTGATCAAGCTAATGCCAGCCTTCTAACGAGGCTTTGAGATATGTATTTAAGATATATGAAAATATTACCGCATAGACAAGAGCCCTCGATGCTCAGTTTGGTGTTCGGAAAGAAAAAGCTGAACTGAGGATCTAAAAGATATACGCAGGAGTCTAACATAAGTATGTCAATATGGGAATGCAGGTTGCGTTGCTGACCTCTGCCGCACTGACTGCGGAGGTTGATGCATTGAAGCAGAGCCTCGAGCGGTCCGAGAACGAGCTCGGCCTTGCCAAAAAGCAGCTCGAGGACAAGGAAGGTAAGTAATACCTTATAGGAGTGCTTAAAAGATGTGGTTGCAAAAAATGACGGGAATAACATGAATATTGCAGGGGCCACGAACGAGGTGGCGACCCTGAAGGAAGTGGTGTCCAAGGCCGAACGCAATGCGGCCTGTCGGGGAAGCTGATCATAACCCACGAACACCTATGGGACCGGCGGACCGAGTCCCTTTTGGTTCGGTGGGGGGCGGAGGATGCACGAAGAGCAGATCGAGGCGATGCACATGAGCAGTTTACCCAGCTTCGGAGCTCTCCGGAGAGATAATACTCCTACTGCTGCTTGTCTGATTATGTTGTGTTCTTGCTAGGGAGCACAGAGAGCTACAAGACCTAGCGTGTGTGTGTAATTTCGAATGAGTCGAACCTCGTCTACGTTGCGCATGGGCCTCCTTTTATAGGCTCAAGGGGTCACCAACAGGTGGCAACGTAGACAAGGGCAAAATGGGAAAATGAGTTGCGGTTGGTACAGCTACTTTGTACAGTGTATTCTACCTAACTCTGATGGCAAGGGACAAAAGCAATAAATGCTCATCCATGTTGCCTAAACAGTGCAGAAAGGGACCGTCAGGGGCGCCACCGCTCGCCACGATGGCAACCCTGTCAGCGCCGCTTATCGCTGCTCTCCGCTGGCTGCACAGCCTCTTGACACGCGCGCCTGGAATGACACACAGCCTTCTTTAATTGGAAAAGCGGAACGTCCGCCCCCTCTCCCTCCTTATAAACAGGAAAAACAGGGGCAGGTCGCCCACCTCGCCATTTGCTGTCCCATCTCGAAAACCACCGCCGCTCCTCCCTTCTTCTCTAGTCTGGAGAGAGCAACGCTCCGCCCCCCATCGCCACCAGCGCCATCAACGCCGTCGGTCTCCTCCACCACCTATGCCATGGCTCCGAAAGCCGACAAGGGGAAGAGCGTGAAGTCGGCCGAGGCGCAGCGGCTCGCGGCGCTGCGAAAGGAGCGGCCCTCTTCCCCCCCAACTTGACGCAAAGGAGCCGAGGAGGGCTACTACCTCTTCGGTCGACGGAGACGCGGCACATCCGCGCATGAAGGTACTCTCCACCGCCAAGAGAGTCGGCGAGCGGGTACCCCTTCTTGGCGCTCTTTTCTATGCGGGCTCGCCCGCCTTCTCGAAGTTCTTCTGCGATATCATGAACACCTACGGGTTTCGCCTCCTTGATTTCACCCCCAACGTTGTCGACCATGGCGGTTTTCACACCTCTGTGAAAACTTTGTCGGAGTCCACCCAAACGTAGCCCTTTTCCGCCACTTCTTCATGCCCCGCGTCGAGAGAGGAGAGCCACTTGCGGAGGGATTGCTTGGATCTCCGGGATCGGCAAGAAACAATCCTATCCGGAAGGAGAGCTCCGTAGCAAGTGGGAGGAGTGGAGAGCCGATTGGTGTTGGATCGTTGAGGAGAACCCGCAGCCTTTTTCATCGCCCAGCGCCAAACTCCCATAGTGTGCGGCAACGATTGGAGCAACTTGCGCTGGAGGATGCTAGGTTGAAGATTGTCAGGACCGGATTCTGCGCCTCAGTTTGCGGACTCACTTTGAGGCGCAGCTTGGCGAGATTTCTTCGCCGCACAGACGCTTCCCTTGCGGGAGAGGAGGAGACCTGCTTGGGAGTTCCAAAACCCAGCGGATATCATGAGGCTGCGCCGGCCTCAACTGGAATTTCACCGTCTTGGAGTTGGACGCAATGCTTCGAGTTGTTCAAGCATGACCCGATCACCCGAATGGTTCATGTTGCCAAGGGAGTCGCTCCATTGTGCAACAACTCTTCGCCGACGCATCCGCGCCATGATGCCGCGCAGCGATTCACATGGGATCGCTCCAACCTGGCAAGAGCTGCGGAAGACGTCGCGGCGGCAGTTCTTCGATAGCTTGGAAGAAGTGCCGATCCGCCCCGACGAGTAGAAGTGGCTCACCCACGACACCACCGACGCCGAGATGCAGCGACGCCACCAGCCGGAGGAGGCAGCACACTTCTTGCTGCGCGGGCGAGTCGGGTTCACCGTGGAGGAGGCAGAGGCAGCAGAGGCGGCAAGCCTTGCCGATCGAGAGGAGCTTGCCGGCGAGGAGGAGCAGGCCGAGCCCGAAGTTGAGCCGAGCAGGTCTGCCGAGGGCGCCTCCTCCACACCTTCAAGTAGCTTGTCATGAGCGGAGCCCGCAGCCCCACCAAGAAGGCGTCTCCGCAAGGCCGGGAAGTGACGGGCGGCAGACGGGCTAACAGCCGCAGCGCTGCGGCGACGCTGGCAGCTCCAGCGGCAAGCATTGTTGCCTGGGAGCGCCCACACCGCTGCAATAACCGAGGCGGATCCTCTCGTGCCACGCTGCCACCCCGCCAAGCGGTCAAGAGAACCTACTCCTCCGCCGCAGCACGGAGGCGAGCCGAATTGATCTCTCCGCGCCAGCTCCGGACGAGGAAGAAGAAGAAGAGTAAGCGTCTATGTTGTTCTTGTATTTCTTCAATTTGGTTGCTTTGTCTTGTATCTGATTTGCTTCATTCTGAACTCTTTCCTTTTCAGGACGCTGACCCAGAGAGCGTCGAAGAGGGCCAAGACCCCGGTGGTTGTCATCGAAGATGATCCCCCCGTGGCAACAGGAGGAGCGTCTGAGACCCCCTTGCCGGACACGGCAACCCTTCCTCAAAGCAGCCCCCAGCACAGCCCCCAGCGTAAGTATATGGTTTATTTCGTACTGTTCGGTGTGCGTGGGTGCTCCTTCTTTGCCGATATCTGACTTGTTGATTTGTGTAGGAGCAGAGCAGCCTCATCAGGAGTGCCCGGAAGCCGCTCCTGAAATTCCTTCTGCTTCAACTACGCCGCCAAGGGAGAATTCTCCGGCAAGGGAGCGTTCTCCGGCAAGGGAGACTTCTCCGACGAGGGACAGCACCAGTGATCCTCCGGTGATCGAGACCATGGCTGCAGATCCCATTGCAGGTAATCCTCTTGCTTGAAAATTTCCCTTGGGTTCTTTTTCTTCTGTTCTTCTTTTCGAACATTTGCTTGACTGTTCTTTCTTTTTCTGATCGTCAGACCCATCTGCCGGAGAGCCGATGGAGATTGAGGTCGCCGGCGAGGAGGACGCGCGCGGCAACACTGACGACGTCGCCACCGTGGAGGAAGAGGCTGGCGCCGATGGGTCTGCCGGCAAGGAGGCTGCCAAGGCTGCTGCCGCAAAGGCTGGTGAGGGGTCTGGCGATCGCACTGACAACCCTGAGGTCGCAGGAGCGCTAGGCGCTACGCCGACTGCCGATCCCTCCACCACCGGTGCAGCTTCAGGCTCCGAGGAGCCCCAGCCCGGCGCCTATCTGAAGGCCGGCGACGGCGTCTTCATCAAGCTCCCCTGGGCGTCGAGCTCCAGGGCGCCGGTCGAAGGGGAGACCTTTGACGAAGAGCTGCTCGCCTCCGCTGGGCTGTCGCTGGTTGACGTGCCAAGCAGCAGCAGCGGCGAGTCTGAGGAGGAGCAGCTACTGAAGAAGCTGTTGTCGCTCTACCATGCCCGACAAGACAAGTTGGAGTCCCGGGAAGCACTTGTCGCGAGGGCGGGAGCAGACATGGAGAAGCGCGCAGAAGAGCTCCGGGGCGCCAACCAAGAAGCTCTCCGGAACATAGCAGAAGAGCGGGAGCAACTTGCTGAAGAGCGCACAGCCTTCATCCTTGAGAAGGCTGAGGTCGAGGAGCAGCAGCGGCTCACCGCCGAGAAGCTATCTGCGCAAGAAGGCGAGTTGGCGCAGCGGAAGATCAACCTTGACAGCTATGAGGAAGAGCTTGCCGCGCACGAGCAATCAATTGGCGGAGCCCTCAAGGAAGCAAAGGACGCTGCCGCAGCTGCCGAGGCCGCCAAGAAGGAGTTGGAGATTTAGGTGACGAGCTGGAGGCCAACCTCCGTAAGAGCGGGCGAGGAGCTTGTCTTATTTGAAGCACGAGGCGAGAAGGACGCCTACACTCTTGGCAAGCAAACCTTCATACTCTGCAGTATTGTTTGTTGCTTGCTCCTTGGGAAAGTGCATTTGGATTATGTACTTGAGGTGTTCTCCGGTGGGTGTGATAAGCAGCACGCCGGCACCGGCGCCTTGCAGCGAGAAGGCACCATCAAAGTACATCAGCCATTCCTTGCCTGCCTCCTTGACGGGATGCTCGTCTCGAATTTCTTCGTCTTGCGTTGGCGCCCATTCTGCTATGAACTCGCCAAAGTGCCTGCTTTGGATAGTTGAAGTGCTTTCAAACTTGAGGCCAAAGCTTGACAGTTCCAAAGGCCCACTCGACAATCCTGCTGTTGCTTCGGATTTTGCGGTATCCTCTTCAGATGAAAGCGAGTGACAAGCTGTGATCTCATGTGCTTGGAAGTAATGGCGCAGCTTTCGAGGCCATGAGGAGGCCGAAAAGCAATTTCTGCACACAGTACCTTGACCTAGCCCCTCAGAAGGGAACCGACAAAGTAAACTGGCGCTGCACCATCCTTTTTCGTGCATCTTCTCGCACGTCTGCGCAGATCCGTCCTTGTCGGGACCAGAGCTTGTCGGTGAAGCCCCCGCTTGTCGCTGGATGCATCCGCCCTGGTTGCGGCTCATCATCGCCTCCCTTTCCGCTACTAACGCAGCACTAACCACTTGATTGGTTGCCGCTATGTATAGCAGCAACTTCTCTTATGCCTAGGTGCGACAAGTATTGGAGTGGAAGGCAGTACCTCTTTAAGTCTGCAGCGCAGCCTCCGCTTCGAGTCCATTTCATTGGACCCGCCTTTTCAAAATCTTGAAAATGGCGGTAGCGCTCAGCAGAACCTAGAGATAAACCTGCTTGAGAGCAGCCACGCAACCGCAAGTCTTCGTACATCCTTGACGCGCTTTGGTGCTTCAATCTGCTCAATGGCCTTGATCTTGTCGGGATTGGCTTCAATTCCCCGCTGAGACACGAAGAACCCGAGAAGCTTGCCGGAAGGGACTCCAAACACGCACTTCTCGGGGTTGAGCTTGAGGTTGATCTTACGCAGATTTGCAAAGGTCTCATCTAAATCTTGAACCAGAGTTGCTTTGTCCTTGCTCTTGACCACTATGTCATCCATGTAAGCTTCTACATTTCTGTGCATTTGCGGCTCAAAAGCGTCATGGACTACTCTTGCAAACGTTGAACCAGCATTCTTTAGCCCAAAAGCCATCCGTACAAAACAGTATGTGCCACATGGGGTGATGAATGCGGTTTTCTCCTCATCCTCTTCTGCCATGAAGATCTGATGATATCCTGAGTATGCATCAAGAAATGAAAGCAAATCACATCCAACCGTGGAGTCAACAATCTGGTCGATGTGTGGCAAGGGAAATGGGTCTTTGGGACAAGCTTTATTAACATCTGTGAAGTCGATACAAAGTCTCCATTTCCCATTTGCCTTTCGTACAACTACCGGATTGGCCAACCACGTGGGATGGAGCACTCCTCTGACAAGGCCTGCTGCTTCCGACTTCTTGATTTCTTCTGCTATGAATTCTTGGCGCCCACCGCTCGCTTCTCGACTTTCGCTTGACGGCCGCGATGAGGATAGACAGCTAGGTGATGCTCAATTACTCTCACAGGAACACTGGGATGTCGACGGTTGCCATGCAAACACGCCGACATTCGCCCGCAGGAAAGCAATGAGCGCGCCTTCCTATTTAGGGTCGAGAGTGGCACTGATGGTGAAGGTACCACCAGTGCCGTCTTCCTTGGCGGGCACCTTCTTGGTCTTTGGCGGAGCTGCCATCGTCTTCTTGCACTTGCCGGTGGAGCTCGATGGTGCGTCCTCGACGGTAGCGCAGCACTCCGAAGAGGTGCGCTTGACGGAGTGGGCATCAGAGCTCTTGCCGGACTTGGTCTTCTTCTTCCCCCCGGGAGCTTCAGCGGCAAGTGACTTGCTATCTGTTGTGGCTGTTGCTTCCCGGTAGATCTTGTCGGCGCAGATAAGAGCATCCTTCTTGTAGCCATGTACAGAAATGACATTTATCGGGCCTGGCATCTTGAGCAAGTTGTATGCATAATGAGAGGCTGCCATGAACTTGGCGAATGCTGGACGGCCAAGTATTCCATTGTAAGGCAATGGAAAATCAGCAACGTCGAACGTGACCCTCTCAGTCCTGAAGTTTAGCTCGCTGCCAAATGTTACTGGCAGCGTGATCTTCCCTTTCGGCTTGCTCCTTCCTGGATTGATTCCTTGGAATGTGCCAGTCTCTTCGAGCTCGCTATCAGGGATCTGAAGCTTCTGGAGCACCGCGGAGGAAATCAGGTTTAAGCCGGCCCCGCCGTCAACTAGCATCTTGGTGACCTTGAGGTTGCGGATAGTTGGTGAGACCAACATCGGCAAGCACCGACCGCAGATTATGCGATCGGGTGGTCCTCAATATCAAAGATGATAGGCGTCTTGGACCATTTCAGGGTTTGCGTGACTCTACGGATGGTTCTCGCTGCATTAACCTCCCGCATCCATTGCTTGAGTTGGCGGTGAGAGGTATGCAGAGAAGCACCGCCGTCAACGCAGGGGACCTCCGTGGCTTTCTGAAATTCCTGCTCATCGGTTTCGTCGTCTTCCATATCTTCATCTTCATCGTCGTCTTCATCCTTGTCGCGGCCGCGGGGAGGTCTGTCTCCTTGCTGCTGCTTGGCCTTGCCGCGGCGTCCTCCCCGGCCGGGTCACTTCTTGCCAACTCCCCCAGCACCTTCCTGGGCCTTCTCCTTGTCGCGCCCCTCGTACTCAGCCTTCTGCTGCTCAACAAGCTGCTCGACCTTCTTGCAGCTCTGGAGGTCATGGCCCTTGGTGCGGTGGATCTTGCAGTACTGTTTGTTGGAGCTGTCCTGCTTGTCGGCGGCCGCCACAGCTTGGCGGTCGGTGCCAGTGGCAACCTCCTTGCCGGAGCCACCAACTTTAGCCTTCTTGGCGGTACCACCGTTGCCGGACTGCTCGACAACTAGCACCTCTTTGTCCTTCTTCCTTCTGTTGTTCCGTCGCCGGCTCTTCTTCGCCGGGGCGGTCTCCTCACTATCAGATCCTGCTTCAGATTTTCTCCAGGAGTCTCCTCCTTCCTCAAGACGATGCACACTTGTCGCCAAGGCATACAGCTCATCGACGTCCTTGACTTTGCACATCGCCATCTCCTCCCTCATCCTGCGGTTCCGCGACGTTCTAATGAAACGACCGATCACCTTGGCGGGTGGACATCGGGATGTTGTAGTGCACACGGCTGAATCTCTGAATGAACTTGCGCAGGACTCTCCTTCCTTACAGGCGGCGGTGAAGGTCACTCTCTTGGCCATGAGGTTTGTGGTCACCGTGAAGGCGCCGACAAACTGATGGCATAGATCCGCCAAGAAGATATGGATCCGTCCGGCAAGTGCATGAGCCAAGATCTCGACATTGGGCTTGAGTACCGCGGGAAGTAGTTGGCGAGATCTTGTCGTCTCATCCCCGCAGCTTGCACCGCAATGGTGTAGATGCTGAGGAACTCCGACGGATGCGTCCTGCCATCGTACTTATCTCGCAGATCTGGCTTGAAATTCTTCTCTTTGGGCCATCGACTTGCCGCAGCTCACGAGTGAACGCAGGGCAACTATCGCAGACTGCAAGTCGCTGGTTCTTCGGGCGCATGCATATCGACAAAGGGGCCCAAAGCGCTGGTCGATTGACGTCGCGCTTCTCTTGGCGCTTCGGCGCGGGTTCGAGCGTCTTCTTGTTGTCGTTCTTGAAGAACTTGGCGCTGATCACGGCGAGCTCGTGGATCCGATGACACGGTGGAGTCGCTGTCGAGGTGGATCCGGCGAGCTGGTGATCTTGGCCTTCGGGGTGGAGAGTGCATGGTTGTTGCACCCCCACACGTTTCGTCGCCACCGGCTCGTGCCTTGTCGTCTTGCCGCGGCAGCGATGCAGTTGGTTGCCGCGGAGCGTCGCCGTTGGCAAAGCCGATGAGACTCTGGATGGTGGCCCTCCATTCGTCGACCTTGTCGGCCGTTGGAGGGTAGTCTAGAAGCAGTTGAGCTCTCGCCAAGGCTTCCGCTGGAGTGGTGGGTGGCAATGGCGAACGGCGCGAGGAGCGGGATATGCTCGGGCTTCTATCTATGTTAGAAGGAGCAGCATCCCGTCCAGCGACGCATACGCTTCGCGCCAAACATCTTTGGTGTTCACGCTGGTCTTGAGGGCCTCGGGATCCTCCAGCTTGGCCTTGATCCAACGGCGTATGGTACTATGAATACCATATTTGTCGGTCCCGCGCCTCTGAGATGGGCGCGTGCGTGTCTGGACGCCGAGGTCTGCGCGGCCTTGTCCTTGGACTTGGCAGCGTCGTGAGCTCCCTCGTCGACGCCCATTCTTCCACCGGCGTCTTCCCCGCCACCCGTTGGCCCTGGTGGTGGGTTTGACGGGGACGGCTCTGCTGCCGCTGAAGCCTTCTTCTTCGGTGGCATGTTGATGAAGATGATGAAGATGTTGCTCGTGTGAACGCCGGATCGGGTTCACACAGCCGACGCTTTACGGGCGTGCCAAGGATGTCGGGGAAGCTGATCGTAACCCACGAACACCTATGGGACCGGCGGACCGAGTCCCTTTTGGTTCGGTGGGGGGCGGAGGATGCACGAAGAGCAGATCGAGGCGATGCACACGAGCAGTTTACCCAGCTTCGGAGCTCTCCGGAGAGATAATACTCCTACTGCTGCTTGTCTGATTATGTTGTGTTCTTGCTAGGGAGCGAGAGAGCTACAAGACCTAAGCGTGTGTGTGTAGTTTTGAATGAGTCGAACCTCGTCTACGTTGCGCATGGGCCTCCTTTTATAGGCTCAAGGGGTCACCAACAGGTGGCAACGTAGACAAGGGCAAAATGGGAAAATGAGTTGCGGTTGGTACAACTACTTTGTACAGTGTATTCTACCTAACTCTGACGGCAAGGGACAAAAGCAATAAATGCCCGTCCATGTCGCCTAAACAGTCTGCGAAAAGGACCGTCGGGCGCCACCGCTTCGCCACAATGGCGACCTGTCGCCGCCGCTTATCGCTGCTCTCCATCGCTCCACAGCCTCTTGACACGCTACCGAATGACCCCATGGCGACATCGTTGGCGGATGAGCTGGAGCGGAGATAAAGAGTAGTTGCTTGCGCGCAAGCGCCTTGCCGCATGTTGAATCCTTGTCGCGTCCAGGAAGCTTGTCGCTCATCGAGCCTTCCCGGCAAGCTCCTCTTGCCGGGGTCTTGTCTTCTGCGTGCCTTGAGTGGCCTTCCCGGCAAGCTCCTCTTGCCGGGGCCTTGTCTCCTTGGCTTAAATACTTTGTTCTTGAATGGCTCCAAAGGAACCATGGAGGATCTTGGTGGTCACTAGGCAAGCCCAGCCGCGGGGTGCTGCAACTGCTCGTGCACGAGTTTGGGATACTAGGGTACCCCTACTCTAGTACACCGACACGGCCGTGGAGCGCACTGAGCGAGAGAAGCAGGAGGCGCGAGTAGCGGAGGTGCGGCAAGAGCTCCAGGCTCTCGTGGAAAAACACGAGAGTTTGGAGCGTGACTCAAAGACTCGAGAGTCCGAGCTCGCCTCGGCCCTTGAGAGCGCCAAAGCCGCTAAGGCCGAAGCCCAAAAAGCCCTCCATGAAATTGAGGCAATGAAGAAGATAGCGGCGGGTAAGGCATTCTTTATGCAAAGCAAGCATGTGAAGGTGAATTATCTGTTACTTACCCGAATCCGGAGCTCTCCAGGAGCATTCGCAGATCTGCCCTCAGATGTGTCCGATCTTGCCGCATTCTACCGAGCCGAGGAGGAAGCTCGACGGAGAAGGTGTTCGGTCTCAAGATGCCGAGGCCGGACACCAGTGCTTATAGCGACCAGTTGAAGCAGCTGGTCGAGCTCCA
Source organism: Aegilops longissima (assembly GCA_021605205.1). Taxonomy (NCBI): domain Eukaryota; kingdom Viridiplantae; phylum Streptophyta; class Magnoliopsida; order Poales; family Poaceae; genus Aegilops; species Aegilops longissima. The sequence continues at coordinate 748,024,795 of CM038677.1, forward strand.
TAAGGCGGTCGAACAGGCCATGAAGGGCCTCATAGTTGGCTGTGGCCTAAGGAAGCCATGCACAGGAGCTACTTGGGCTGGTGAAATGGTGGTGGGCCTTTGTCCATGGGTTGAAGTCGTCAAGCGCTCCGTCTGCATCGAAGGTGCCCGTAGGGCCCTTGCCCGTGCTAAGGTGCACTAGGGCAAGATGGACGCTGAGAAGCTTGTGACGGACGGACCACCACCGGGCAAGGAGCATCGCAAGCCTGAAATGTATTATGAGGGCATCCTGAAGGTGCCCGCCTTATAGCGGGTGAATGCTCCAAAGATGTAATTTTTGAGTAGACTCGCATTTGTTATCCTGTACGCTGAAAACTTGTTCATATGAGCTGAGCAATACTGTTGAATTTTAAATATTACCTTCTGTGCGGCCGTTAATTAAATTTGAGAGATGGCGAGTCATCGGCTTCAGCCCCCATGCCACGAGTGCTGGGATGTTCAGGATAAACTTGAGCGCTCTTGTTCCCATTCTAGGGTCCTTCGAGGGAGGCGCTCAACGCAACGAACAAGGCAACCGGACTATAATGCTTGAACACTCTCACTTAGCCATAGAATTCTATAATTTTAAATTTGGTGAAGCCCCGGTATTCGAAAGACCGATTTCGGGGCGCTATCCACGCCTAGGCCGGACAATGCCGACTCCTCGCTCTAAGCGGCATAAGTATTTAGGGACTTCGAAAACCTCTCGAACAGCGACCGGCTCTCGCCTTATCATGACGGTCAGTTTTAGCTTTCTCCACTGAGGTGCTTAACCCAGCTCAACCGGGGCACAATCTCAGTGGTTCTCCTAGCGCTACCTTAGCCGATATAACGGAACATAAGGTACCAAACATGGGAGCCGGGCAAACCCAACTATTGACCCAAGACCTGATTCAGAGCCGATGCATATAATGCTATAAGTTCGGGGTGCCGCACTTGTGAAAGTGTTCGGACTTATCACACCATATTGTGGGGTACTTAAGCCCCTGGTGTATTGCCCGTACCAAAGTGTACGGTTGCACAATGTCATAACTGAACATATATATAGAGAGAAAAAAGGAATTCAATAATAGGCGAAGCTATGTATTGTTTATTCAAAGGGATGCGAAGAAGCGAGCGATACAAATAGTCACGATAAGCAAGGGGACGGACTTTTAACATGTCCCCCTCGAGGGTAAGCTCGGGATGGTATGTAAAAGCAGGTATACTGCTCATAATAGAGACCACTGGACACTCGACGTAGCTTTCTGCTTCCCTGGTTGTTGCATCGTGTGTTCGGCGATTCTGCTGCCGGACAGGGCTTTGTGAGAACGGAGTCCTGAAAGTAAAAAAAAGAAAAGAAAAGAATGACATAATCGGGAGCCCCTGGTGCGGTTGAGCCGCATTCTGTGCATGTCGTGGTCATGCCCCTCCCCCTATGTTCATGGTATTTCCAGAGCATAATTATGTACGCGTAGTACTGGTTTCGCAATTTTGCGAGGGCTGGGGTTTGGGCCGCATTGCTATACGTGCTCGGAATGTGCCAGGCGGTCTTGTTGTAGGTTACTCCGGGCGTGCTTGACGGTGTCCGGATGTTTAATAGTCGGACTCGAGAATTGCCTTAAGAGGCTGCTTTGTACTTCCGCCGCGAGGGCCGCCATATGCTCCTCCGTCCGGAGAGAGCGTTCGGTGTATCCATTGACCGTAATGAATCCTCGAGGACCTGGCATCTTGATCTTGCGATATGCGTAGTGCGGCACCGCATTGAACTTTGCAAATGTTGTTCGTCCGAGCAGTGCGTGATAGCCGCTGCGGAACGGGACTATGTCAAAGATTAACTCCTCGCTTCGGAAGTTATCCGGGGATCCGAAGACCACTTCAAGTGTAACTGAGCCTGTGCAGTTGGCCTCTACACCTGGTATGACACCTTTAAAGGTCGTCTTCGTGGGTTTAATCCTTGATGGGTCTATGCCCATTTTGTGCACTGTATCCTGGTAAAGCAGGTTCAGGCTGCTGTCGCCGTCCATTAGGACTCTAGTGAGGTGAAATTCGTCAATAATTGGGTCTAGAACCAATGCGGCGAATCCGCCATGGCGGATGCAAGTGGGGTGGTCCCTTCGACCAAAAGTGATCGGGCAGGAAGACCACGGGTTGAACTTTGGGGTGACTGGCTCCATCGCATGTACGTCCCTTAGTGCATGCTTCCGCTCCCTTTTGGGTATGTGGGTTGCGTATATCATGTTCACCGTCCGCACTTGTGGGGAGCCCTTCATCCTCTATTGTTCGTGGCGGGGCTCCTCCTCGTCATCGCTATGTAGCCCTTGTCATTGTTTTCGCATTTAACTTGCTGCTGCTTGAACACCCAACAATCCCTGTTGGTGTGGTTGGCTGGTTTTCGAAGTGCCGTGTATCGCCACAGTGATCGAGTATTCGGTCCAAATTGGACGGGCCGGAGTATTTCTTTTAAATGGCTTTTTCACGACCGGTTTAGAGCCTCGAATCCGGCATTGACTGTCGTATCCTCGGCATTATTATCGTTAATGCAGCGCTTGTGCTTGTTGCGACGCGACCGCCATCGCTGTCCTTGGTATTGAATTACGGGGCTCTTGGTCATGTTGTTACTACGAGCTAGCCATTGTCCTCTCCCGCAAAAGCGGGTCATGAGTGTTGTGAGGGCTGCCATGGATTTGGCTTTTCCTGTCCTAGGTGCGGGCAAGCCACTCGTCGCGGATGTTGTGTTTGAAGGCTGCAAGGGCCTCTGCATCCGGACGATCGGCGATTTGATTTTTCTTGGTTAGGAACCGTGTCAGAATTGTCCGCCGATTCCTCCGGCTGCTGAATTATGTGGTGAGGTCATCGGCGTCCGGTGGTCGCACATATGTGCCTGGAAATTGTCAAGGAATGCGGCTTCGTGTCTTCCCAACAACCAATTGACTCTGCTTGGCAAGCTGTTAAGACAATGCCGGGCTGGTCCTTTAAGCTTGAGTGGGAGGTATTTGATGGCGTGTAGATCATCACCATGGGCCATGTGGATCTGAAGGAGATAGTCCTCGATCCAAACCGCAGGATCTGTTGTGCCATCGTATGATTCAATGTTTATGGGTTTGAAACCCTCAGGGATTTGATGATCCATCACTTCATCTGTGAAGCATAGTGGGTGTGTGGCGCCTCTGTATTGGGCTATATCACGACGTAGCTCAAATGAGCTTTGTCTACTGTGTTAGGCCCGTCCGGAGTTGCCATATCCGGCGTGTGAGTTGTAAATCACGTGTCGGTCGTAAGCACGCCGATCCGTAGATCGATCTTGTCTGCCTTGCCTTGTCCTCCAATATATCTCGCAGGTCGGCGCATTTCCCGCGCCTTTGTATTTTTTAGTGGCGCGGGGTGCGGCTTGAGTTGAGGGCCGAGAGGCCTCTCATGTCAGCGCCACGAGGTGGCGGTCACCGTATCATGCCTTGGTGATGTAGGTTTGGGTGCTTCCTCCTCTAATCGGGGTAGCAGCCTGCGTTTTAGGTAGCTCTTGGAGGCGCTCGAGTTCATACTCTTGCCACAAGGACTTGATCCATCTGTCGCCTAGCAAGTCTTGGTCAGCTCTAAGTTGTTGCTGATTTTCTTGAGGCTGCTTGCCGTGGCCATAAGCCTGCGTTTGAAACGCTCTTGTTCGACGGGATCCTCGGGCACGACGAATTCGTCGTCGTCGAGGCTTGCCTCATCTTTGGAGGGAGGCATGTAATTATCGTCCTCTACCTCTCTATCTGCCACTCTCTCACGAGGGCTGGCTTCTCCATCCTCCTGCGCTGAATCCTGCTGGAGGGGGTTGTCTTCAACCTTGTCTCGAGGTGTTATTGTCTCCGTGCCGGAATCACCGTTTTCTTTGTGGCGGGATTTAGAGCGGCGCCACGACTTGGCGCTTAAATTTGTTTCTTGGAGGGTCATCCTCCGCTAATCCATCGCCATTCCATCTTTTGGGATGTCCACCATGTATATGTCGTATGGCTAGGTGGCCTTCCAGTGCCTCGTGGGCGCTGGTTCTTGGTCGTCTCTGCATCGTCGTCCATCTTGTCGATGTCTTGAGTCGAAGTCAAGCATGTCGGTTAAATCATCGACGGTGGCTCTGAAGTGGGTGGTGGGTGGGCTTTGAATTTCTTCGTCGTCGCATCCCAACCTTCGACCATAATCCGGCGAGGCTCCGATAAAAGAGAGACTTTAGTGAGTTCAGGATGTCGCCAAAGGGCGAGTGCTGAAAGATGTCCGCGGCAGTGAATTCCATGATCGGCGCCCAATCGGAGTCGATTGGCGGGGGCGCGGAAGGCTCGGAGTCCGGAGAGGAGTCCGGCACCTTGGAGTCACGAGTTTCGCAAAGGACGGGGTAGGTGTACGGCTCAATCGCCGTAGAGATCGCAGCCCCCGAGGCGGTGTCCAGCCACCCATCCTCGATCGGCACAGTCAGCTCCGAGCTAAGGGTCGGAGCGGACACTGGTGCGGCCTCCAGGACACTGTTCGGCGGCATAGCTAGATCATGCCCCTCGTGACAGTGCGGCACGCTTGGCTGTGGATCGAACCCGTCGAAGATCAAGTCTCCGCGGATGTCAGCCGTGTAGTTCAAACTTCCAAATCTGACCTGGTGGCCAGGGGCGTAGCTTTCAATATGCTCCAGATGGCCAAGCGAATTGGCCCGCGGTGCAAAGCCACCGAATACGAAGATCTGTCCAAGGAGAAAAGTCTCACCCTGGAGCTCATCGTCGTTGACGATCGGAGGAGCCATCGGGCCTAAAGATGACGACACAGAGGAACTCTCAATGAAAGCACCAATGTCGATGTCAAAACTGGCGGATCTCGGGTAGGGGGTCCCGAACTGTGCGTCTAGGAGGATGGTAACAGGAGACAAGGACACGATGTTTTTACCCAGGTTCAGGCCCTCTCGATGGAGGTAAAACCCTACTCCTGCTTTATTAATATTGATGATATGGGTAGTACATGAGTAGATCTACCACGAGATCAGAGAGGCTAAACCCTAGAAGCTAGCCTATGGTATGATTGTTGTTCGTCCTCACAGACTAAAACCCTCCGGTTTATATAGGCACCAAGAGGTTAGGGTTACCTGAGTCGGTTACAATGGTAGGAGATCTACATATCCGTATCGCCAAGCTTGCCTTCCACGCCAAGGAAAGTCCCATCCGGACACGGGACGAAGTCTTCAATCTTGTACCTTCATAGTCCAGGAGTCCGGCCAAAGGTCATAGTCCGGCTATCCGGACACCCCCTAATCCAGGACTCCCTCAATCAAGCTCAAAAGATATAAGTGAAGCACATAGAGTATTCTATCAAATTCCAATTTATGTATGGCTCTCTCAAAAGGTGTGTACAGCAAGGATGATTGTGGTAAACTAACAAGCAAAGACGCAAATAATACAAGACGCTCCAAGCAAAACACATATCATGTGGTGAATAAAAATATAGCTCCAAGTAAATTACCGATGGAAGTAGATTTAAAGAGGGATGCCTTAGGGGCATCCCCAAGCTTTGACTTTTTGGTGTCCTTGGATTATCTTGGGGGTGCCATGGGCATCCCCAAGCTTAGGCTCTTTCCACTCCTTGTTCCATAATCCATCAAAATAATTTACCCAAAACTTGAAAACTTCACAACACAAAACTCAATAGAAATCTCGTGAGCTCTGTTAGAGAAAGAAAACAAAAGACTACTTTAAGGTACTGTAATGAACTCATTCTTTATTTATATTGGTGTTAACGCTACTGTATTCCAACTTCTCTATGGATTATAAACTATTTTACTAGCCATAGATTCATCAAAATAAGCAAACAACACACGAAAAACAGAATCTGTCAAAAACAGAACAGCCTGTAGTAATCTGTAACTAACGCAAACTTCTGGAACTCCAAAGCATCTACCAAAATTAGACGACCTATACAATTTGTTTATTGATCAGCAGCAATTGGAATCAGTTTTTTATCACGTCCTGGTGATTTTTAATAATTCGGGCACTGAGCACAAAGTTTCTGGAAATTACAGCAAGATCAAATAACTATCATCCAAGAAGATCCAATAGGTCTAGCTTGGCACAAACACTAATTAAAACATAAAACCACATCTAAACAGAGGCTAGATGGATTATTTATTGAATAACAGCAAGGAAAAATATTGGGTTGTCTCCCAACAAGCGCTTTTCTTTAAAGCCTTTTTAGCTGGGCATTGAGATTTCAATGATGCTCACAAGAAAGACAAGAATTGAGGTACAAAGAGAGCATCATAAAAATGTGACAAACACACTTAAGTCTAACATAATTCCTATGCATAGGCATATTATAGGCAAACAAATTATCGTAGCAAGCAAAAACTAGCATATGCAAGGAAGCGGAAAGGAACAATAGCAATCTCAACATAACGAGAGGTAATTTAGTAACATAAAAATTTCTATAACCATATTTTCCTCTCTCATAATAATTACATGTAGGATCATAAGAAAATTCAACAATATAGCTATCACATAACCTATTCTCAACACGATCCACATGCATGCGAAGTTGGCACTCTTCCAAAATAGTGGGATTATCATTAACTAAAGTCATGATCTCTCCAAGCCCACTTTTATCAAAAATTTCATAAGATTGAATGTTATCCAAATATGTGGGATATAAAGTTGACACTCTTCCAAACCCACTTTCAATATTATTGCAAACAATATTATCAATCTCATATTCATCATGGGGATTAAATAAATTTTCAAGATCATAAGAAGAATCACCCCAATCATGATCATTGCAACAAGTAGTAGACATAGCAAAACTAGCATCCCCAAGCTTAGGGTTTTGCATATTATTAGCAAAACTGACATCAAGAGAATTTATAATAAAATCATTGCAATCATGCTTTTTATTCAAAGATCTATCGTGAAGCACTTCATCACAATTTTCAGATTTACGGATTTCAGGCAAAAGCTTATAAAGATAATCTAGTGCATCCAAATCACTAGGAATTGGTTCATCGTAATTGGATCTCTTAAAAAGATTGGCAAGCGGATGAGGATCCATAGATATTAGCTTCTCTGTTTAGGAATAAATACTCAACTATTTCAACCAAGCGAGAAAACGAGCCAAGAAAGACATCAAGGCGAACGGAAAAGAGAGGGCGGATAAAACTGCAAGGGTGAAGTGGGGGAGAGGAAAACGAGAGGCAAATGGCAAATAATGTAATTCGGGAGATAGGGATTGTGATGGGTACTTGGTATGGTGCTTGACTTGCTCTTGCGTGAGCTTCCCCAGCAACGGCGCCAGAAATTCTTCTTGCTACCTCTTGAGCACTGCGTTGGATTTCCCCGAAGAGGAGAGGAAGATGCAGCAAAGTAGCGTAAGTATTTCCCTCGGTTTTTGAGAACCAAGGTATCAATCCAGTAGGAGCCTACGCACAAGTCCCTCGTACCTGCACAAAACAGTAGCTCCTCGCAACCAACGTGATTAGGGGTTGTCAATCCCTTCACGGTCACTTATGAGAGTGAGATCTGATAGAGATGATAAATAATATTTTTGGTATTTTTGATATAGAGATGCAAAGTAAAAAGTAAAAGGCAAAGTAAAAACAAAGCAAGTATTAAAGTGATGGAGATTGATATGATGAGAATAGACCCGGGGGCCATAGGTTTCACTAGTGGCTTCTCTCAAGAGCATAAGTATTCTACGGTGGGTGAACAAATTACTGTTGAGCAATTGACAGAATTGAGCATAGTTATGAGAATATCTAGGTATGATCATGTATATAGGCATCACGTTCGAGACAAGTAGACCGACTCCTGCCTTCATCTACTACTATTACTCCACTCATGGACCGCTATCCAGCATGCATCTAGAGTATTAAGTTAAAAACAGAGTAACGCCTTAAGCAAGATGACATGATGTAGAGGGATAAATTCATGCAATATGATAAAAACCCCATCTTGTTATCCTCGATGGCAACAATACAATACGTGCCTTGCTGCCCTTACATCCTTTGGGAAAGGACACGCAAGATTGAACCCAAAGCTAAGCACTTCTCCCATTGCAAGAACTACCAATCTAGTTGGCCAAACCAAGCGGATAATTGAAGAGACTTGCAAAGATAACCAATCATACATAAAAGAATTCAGAGAAGATTCAAATATTGTTCATAGATAAACTGGATCATAAACCCACAATTCATCGTCTCAACAAACACACCGCAAAAAGAAGATTACATCGAATAGATCTCCACGAGAGAGGGGAGAACATTGTATTGAGATCCAAAAAGAGAGAAGAAGCCATCTAGCTACTAGCTATGGACCCGAAGGTCTGAAGTAAACTACTCACACTTCATCGGAGGGGCTATTGTGATGATGTAGAAGCCCTCCGTGGTGGATGCCCCTCCGTGAAGCTCGAAATAGGCCCCAAGATGGGATCTCATGGATACAGGAAGTTGCGGCGGTGGAATTAGGTTTTTGGCTCCCCCTCTGATCGTTTGGGGGTACGTAAGTATATATAGGAGGAAGGAGTGCGTCGGTGAGCAACAGGGGGGCCATGAGGCGAGGGGGGGCACGCCCCCACCCTCGTGACCGCCTCTTTTGTTCCTTGGAGTAGGGTCCAAGTCTCTGGATCACGTTCGGTGAGAAAATCACGTTCGAAGGTTTCATTCCGTTTGGACTCTGTTTGATATTCATTTCTTTGAAACTTTGAAATAGGCAAAAAAAACAGCAATGCAGGCTGGGCCTCCGGTTAATAGGTTAGTCCCAAAAATAATATAAAAGTGGAAAATAAAGCCCAATATAGTCCAAAACAGTAGATAAAGTAGCATGGAGCAATCAAAATTATAGATACGTTGGAGACGATCGAGTTAATCAGCTCACGGATCGTGGGGCATACCCACAACTTCTCTTCGGTCGGCAGCTGTCCTCTTGATAGTTTCAACTATAAGACTCATGACCTTGAACTTTTGTGGCACATCAAATAAGTGTAGCAGAGTTATTGCATGGCCTCGATCATGTTGTGATCACTGACTTGGGCAGAGAGAGTGTGCACGAGGATCAAGTTAATGGTTGGCAGTCTGACGATGAAGGTAATGTCTTGATCCAAACTTGTGTGATTCTATAGCAAACATCTGGGATCTCCTTGTACATATGTGCCGTAGTGTTGTGATCCATCTTCTTCTTGGCATAGACATCCAAGTCATCCTCTTCCTCCTTAGGTGCATTGATCAGATTAGCCCATTCTTCAATTGATGATTGGTACCTAGTACCTTCAGACATCCATACTATCCTGCCATCTGGATAGAAATGTGTTGTGGAGTAGAATTGCATTATTAGCTCATCATTCCATTTTGTGAGCTTCTGCCCAACAAAGTTTGCCACTCCACAAAATTTGAAGCATCATACACACCAAGATAGTGTTCTTCATTCTCCTTGATGTATTCCCAGTTCACCCATCTCATGTCACACACTATTGGCTTCTTGTCCAGTAGAATTGTCTCATAGAAGTCATGTTGTTCCTTTGTGTGGAACCTGTAGTCTATAGCAGTTCTCCTTCTGGTGGCATATGGATCTGACTCTCTCCATAGCCTCAATCCCGAGTCCTTCCTGATCTTCATGTTCTCAGCTACAGGATGGGCATCATTATGATCTGGAATTTTAGGCTTCAATTTTCTCAAAACATGTGACTCATCTTCTTCTTCTTCAGCAACAGTTTCAGGCACTGGGGCCTTGTTCTTCTCAGCAGCTGGAATGTTCCTGGTACTCCTCTTAGGTGCAGTCTTGGGTTTGGAGGCAGCCTTGGGTGCTACTTTGGGCTTTGATGAAGCAGCCCCTGACCTAATGGCATCACCCATAAGCTTCTGAGCTTTGGGTCTTTGGTGCAACATCCTCTTCTTCTTCCTCCTCTTCCATCATGGAAGGCTTTCCAATTACTCTGGCCATGGTCTTCTTGACCCTTTCCTTCCTCTTCTTCCCTTCTGCAGCAGCCTCTTTGGGTTCAGCTTCCAAAGATGCTTGAGTGGAGGCTCTGGCTTTACACATGGGATGTCTTCCTGCTGGCCTTTTGGTCTTTAGACCTGGCTTAGTTGCTGCAGCTGAGCCATATTCTTTCTTGAGCACCTTATTCTTGGAAGTGGCCTCATCCTCAACAGCCACATAGTCTTCATCCTCAGATTCTGAGGTCCTCTTCTTTCTGGCCCTGGTGGCAGCTTTGGGTAGGTTGCTTGGGGTGCTCCTGCTGCCCTCATCATAGCTGCTAGAGGGACTAGTCCCCTCACTCATGTGAACCTCCTCCTCTTCCCTGTTCTGGCTGTCACTTTGATCAGACATACTGCAAACACTGACAACAGACACTGTGAGTAGATATAGATGAGATAGAGTGGATGAGCATCATAAAATACAGAGGTTTTTGCAAAAGAATGAGTCAAAAACTTAGTTTTAGTTTTCCACAGAAAGCATTTCGGATCTACCAATTTGTAAACTCGGTGATACCGAAGCAGCTTTTGGAACCTAAACTAGTGAACTCGGTCAGACCGAGTCGCAGTTCGGTGGCACCGAGACTGCTAGGGTTTCACAAAGTCCTGAACTCGGTCACACCGATTTGCAATTCTCGGTCAGACCGAGAATTACATGTGCAATGGCCTTAGCCAAATCGGTGGTACCGACTTCTACAACTCGATTGGTCCGAGATGGTTTCGGCAGAAACCTAACCCTAAATTTTCAATTCATCTCTAATCTACGGAGTGTTTTGACTGGATAAGATAGTTTCAATCGTGGCAAGATTCATGGCAAACACAATGTGTTAGGAATCAGATAGGGATAGCATAGTGATCGAGTTCATACCCTAGTTCGGCGATGAACTCGCTACGGCGGCAACGGCGGGGATGATTCCCGCTGACGGCGGCGGAGACTAGCAGCAGGAGGCAACTGGCGACGAGGAGGACGATCCGGAGACCCTGGAGGCAGAGCAGGCTGAGCGCGGGCAAAAGAGTTCAGAGAAAATTTCCAAAATTTTGCCCGTGGGTATATATAGCCCGACCACATCGGTGTGACCGAGTGGAACAACTTCGGTGGCACCGAGATGCATAATCGCAAGCGATTCTGACAACTCGGTGTGACCGAAAAGTTCAAATCGGTTGCACCGAGATTGAAAACCTATATCGACTTAGTGATCTCGGTATGACCGAAATGGATGAATCGGTCAGACCGAAACACACAAAGAAGTTTTGGAAGTTTAAGTCTATGACGAATTGGGGACTCCGAGTGCTCCTCACACAGAGTGGTTTGAATCTGACTTGATCAAATTTTGTGATGTAGCATGAATAGAGTTTGAGACGAGAAAAGCATAGATAGCTAGAGAAGGTTCTTAGGAATTCTTGTCCATCCACTTGGCAGAAGAAAAAGAAAACAATCAATCAAAACAACGAGTGGATGTCCTCGAATGAGTAAAATATGCAACCAACATGCTCACACAATAAAATGGCAAATGAAATATGTGGCGAATCATGCACAACCAATTCTAGCATCTATCAAGCAATTGTCGATGACTAGGTCATCTATATATGAGTATATTGACTTAGGAGTCAAATGAGAACATTTGATCATAGGTCATACTCATCGTTTAAGCTCAAGTGGGGTTACCACTTTTACATAATGCATTGTTGTGTTCACACCATTAGAGTTGCTTTGACTCAATTCTTAGAGTAAAGCTCCCCCTAGATGTGAGATCCCCCCTTAGAGGGATGAACTAACCTTGGGTTTTGTCGATGATGACTTCATGCAGGTGTTGAAGATGTGGATGCTCAATGTTGATGTAGATCATTTGGAGCAATCCTTTGGAGTGAGTTGCACTTTCAATACCTACACGGGTTAGTCCCACAAGGAACAAACAAGGATATTCATAGACATAGAGTGATGCACACACAAGATAATGTTTATGAGAGCATTAGGTTACCTTGTCCCTTGTCTTACCAACAAGAGGGTTTGCGACTTCTTGAACTAGTGCAAGATGTGGAAGTTGATTGCACTTGTTCTTGCCAAAATGATATGAGTGAAATATGTTGGCGGAGTCACCCTCAAGAACTCTCTAGTTCTTCTTCTTCGGGATCCACATCATCTTGATGGGAATCCTCGGAGTTGTAGTCATACTTGATGAAGTGGAACTTGATGTTGTTTTGGGAACCCACTTGACCAAGGCCTTAGGAGCTTCTTCAAATGCATCAATTTCTTCTTGAAGCTTGTCCTTGCCTTTTTGCTTGTGGTCTTGTGGTGGAAGATCATCTTGAGCTTGTGTCCCTTTGAAAGAAGTAGGATCATACTTCTCTTGTTGAGGAACAAACTTCGTCTTGGGGTATTTATCTTCTTCCCACTCAACTCCATTGGCATTGAACTTTCGTTCAAAACCAACACCTTGATTCTTCTGGTGCCTTCCTTGCTTGCGTACAATTTCCTCAAATTGCTTACTCCCGGCAAGGCTCTTGTAAACACCTTTCTCTATAATTCCCTTCAATAAGCTATTTTCTTGCTCAAGTGTAACTTGGCTAAGAGAATCATTAGTGGAATCAAGAGAACTACTAGAAGCAACAACATTGGATTTAGCATGATTATTGTTACTACTAGAGGAAGAATCCTTCTTGTTCTTGTTACTAGACTTGACTTGAGGCATGTAAGTAGATAAGAGTAAACGCTTGGCAATGTAAGAAGAACTTTTCTTGCGAAGATCATCATTGATTGCCTTTAAGAACTCATGCTCTTGCTCAAGGTTGAGCTTTTCAAAGCGTATCTTCTCATGAGTCCTTAAAAGTTCTCGATGATCTCCTAAGATAGTTTCATGAGCTAACTTAAGAGTGTTTAGTTCTTTAGTTAGAAGCTCAATCTTATCCTTATCATTGTCATTCATTTTATCTTGATTAGCATGATTAATTGACGTTTCATCATAGTATTCATCACTAGAGTTGTCAACAAGTAAATCATCATCACCTAACAAGTCATCTTCATCACTATTGAAATCAACATACTCGGGGTGTGTTACCTTTGAACCTTTGGCCATGAAGCATCTTCCAATTCCTTCGTTTGGTGAATCAAATATGTCGTAGGAGTTGGTTGATACAAGTGCTAGACCGGCAACACCTTTCATCTTGAGTATATTCAGAGTCGGAGTGATAGCTTCTCTCGGAGTGATATTCGGAATCGGAGCCGGATACCCATTCACCAACATGAGCTTGATGTCTTCGTTTTGTGTAGCTCCTTGATGACTTGTCCTTCCTTTCCGAATCCTTGCTTCTCCGTGAGGGTCTTCGTTCATAACGATCATCTCTACTCCTTCTCTCTCTTGGTGGTGATTCTTCTCTTCTACTTCTTCTTTTTGGAGAATCTTCTCTTCTTTTGTAGGGTGTCGTACACTCATTGGAATAGTGTCCGGGTCTTCTACAATTGTAGCAATTACGCTCTCGACTAGAAGATCTTTTGTCATTGTAGGACCTTGACTTGGAGCTTCTCTCTTTGCCTCTACTCTTGTAGAATTTGTTGAAGTTCTTCACCATTAAGCTCAATTCTTCATTGAAGGTTTGTTTCTCACTTGATGATGTGGGGGCTTCACATGATACTTTGTAAGCACCACTTGATTTGTTGTGAAGTTCCTCCTTATCCTTGAGTGACATCTCATGAGCAACAATTCTTCCAATGACTTCCGTTGGCTTGAGATCTTTGTAATTGGGCATCATTTGGGACAATGTGCACACGGTATCATATTTTCCATCCAAGGCTCTTAGGATCTTCTTGATGATGAATCTGTCGGTCATCTCTTCACTTCCTAAGCCGGCAATCTCATTTGTGATAAGAGCAAGCCTAGAGTACATTTCAGCGACACCTTCACCATCCTTCATTTTGAACTTGTCAAGTTGACTTTGAAGCACATCCAACTTGGATTCCTTGACGGAGTCGGTACCTTCATGCATATCAATCAAAGTATCCCAAATTTCCTTTGCATTCTCAAGGAGGCTGATTTTGTTGAATTCTTCGGGGCACAATCCGTTGAAGAGGATATCACAAGCTTGAGCGTTGTATTGCAGCATCTTCAACTCTTCCACGGTAGCTTCACGGTTTGGTTCTCTCCCATCAAAGAATTCATCTTGCAAGCCAATACACACAATAGCCCAAACGGCGGGGTTATGTCCAAGAATATGCATTTTCATCTTATGCTTCCAACTAGCAAAATTAGTACCATTAAAGTAAGGACATCTACGATGATAATTTCCCTTGCTAGACGCCATACTCTCCTAGGTTGTGAAACCAAGGCTATGACTACCAAAAGCTATGGAAATCAAAGCAAATGGAGACCAAAGCTCTAATACCACTTGTAGGATCGAAAGTATTTCTAGAGGGGGTGATTAGACTACTTGACCAAATAAAAACTTATCCTTTTCCCAATTTTAGTCTTTGGCAGATTTTAGCTATCTTAGCACAAGTCAAGCAATCTTAGCACAATTCAAGCAAGCATGCAAAGAGTATATGAGCAGCGGAAAGTAAAGCATGCAACTTGCAAGAATGTAAAGGAAGGGTTTGGAGAATTCAAACGCAATTGGAGACACGGATGTTTTTGTCGTGGTTCCGATAGGTGGTGCTATCGTACATCCACGTTGATGGAGACTTCAACCCACGAAGGGTAACGGTTATGCTTGAGTCCACGGAGGCTCCACCCACGAAGGGTCCATGAAGAAGCAACCTTGTCTATCCCACCATGGTCGTCGCCCATGAAGGACTTGCCTCACTAGCGGTAGATCTTCACAAGTAGGCGATCTCCTTGCCCTTACAAACTCCTTGGTTCAACTCCACAATCTTGTCGGAGGCTCCCAAGTGACACCTAGCCAATCTAGGAGACACCACTCTCAAGAAGTAACAAATGGTGTGTTGATGATGAACTCCTTGCTCTTGTGCTTCAAATGATAGTCTCCCCAACACTCAACTCTCTCTCACAGGATTTGGATTTGGTGGAAAGAATATTTGAGTGGAAAGCAACTTGGGGAAGGCTAGAGATCAAGATTCATATGGTGGGATGGAATATCTTGGTCTCAACACAAGGGTAGGTGGTTCTCTCTCAGAAAATGTGTATTGGAAGTGTAGGTTCATTCTGATGGCTCTCTCCATGAATGAAGAGTGGGTGGAGGGGTCTATATAGCCTCCACACAAAATCTAACCGTTACACACAACTTGCCAAAACTCGGTGGGACCGAGTTGTTAAACTCGGTCGGACCGATTCAGCAAATTTAGTGACCGTTAGGACTTTCAGTGGGACTAACATGCAACTCGGTAGGACCGATATGGTTAGGGTTAGGTCATAACGTAATCTCGGTGAGACCGATTACACAAACTCGGTGGGACCAATTTTGGTAATAAGCTAACCAGAGAGTTGGTCAGGTAAACTCGGTGGGACCGGTTCGCTCATTTCGGTGGGACCGAAATGTTACAAAAAGGAAACAGAGAGTTTACATTGCAATCTCGGTGGGACCGATCACTCATCTCGGTGGGACCAAAACGTTACGAAGGGAAACAGAGAGATTACAATCCCATCTCGGTGAGACCGAGATCCCCATCGGTGAGACCGATTTGCCTAGGGTTTGTGGCAGTGGCTATGACATCTGAACTCGGTGGCGCCGGATAGAAAGAATCGGTGGGGCCGAGTTTGACTTTAGGTTTAGGTCATATGTGGATGTGAGAAAGTAGTTGAGGGTTTTGGAGCATATCACTAAGCACTTTGAAACAAGAACCTCATTAAGCAACACCTCATCCCTTCTTGATAGTATTGGCTTTTCCTATAGACTCAATGTGATCTTGGATCACTAAAATATAAAATGTAGAGTCTTGAGCTTTGAGCTTGAGCCAATCCTTTTATCCTTAGTATTTTGAGGGGTCCACTTTTCTCATCCATGCCATGCCATTCATTGAGCTTTTCCTGAAATATTTATCTTGGAATAATGTTAGCTCAATGAGCTATATGTAGTTAGGAATTACCAAAACCACCTAGGGATAGTTGCACTTTCAATTATTCCAAGTAGCATTCCACATCAAAAAATATCTTTTTTATCATTTACCTACTCGAGGACGAGCATGAATTAAGCTTGGGGATGCTTGATACGTCTCCAACGTATCTATAATTTTTTATTGTTCCATCCTATATTATATTCTGTTTTAGACAATATTGGGCTTTATTACAAACTTCTATATTATTTTCGGGACTAACCTATTAACCGAAGGCCCAACCCAGAATTGCTGTTTTTTTGTCTATTTCAGAGTTTCGCAGAAAAAGAATATCAAACGGAGTCCAAACGGAATGAAACCTTCGGGAACGTGATTTTTGGAAAGAACGTGATCCAGAGGACTTGGACCCTACGTCAAGAAAGCTACTAGGAAGGCACGAGGTATGGGACGCGCCTACCCCCCAGGTGCGCCCTCCACCCTCGTGGGGCCCATGTTGCTCCACCGACGTACTTCTTCCTCCTATATATACCTACGTACCCCCAAACTACCAGATACGGAGCCAAAAACCTAATTCCACCGCCGCAACCTTCTATACCCATGAGATCCCATCTTGGGGCCTTTTCCGGAGCTCTGCCGGAGGGGGCATCGATCACGGAAGACTTCTACATCAACACCATAGCCTCTCCGATGATGTGTGAGTAGTTTACCTCAGACCTTCGGGTCCATAGTTATTGGCTAGATGGCTTCTTCTCTCTCTTTGGATCTCAATACAATGTTCTCCCCCTCTCTTGTGGAGATCTATTCGATGTAATCTTCTTTTGCGGTGTGTTTGTTGAAATCGATGAATTGTGGGTTTATGATCAAGTTTATCTATGAACAATATTTGAATCTTCTATGAATTCTTTTATGTATGATTGGTTATCTTTGCAAGTCTCTTCGAATTATCAGTTTGGTTTGGCCTACTAGATTGATCTTTCTTGCAACGGAGAAGTGCTTAGCTTTGGGTTCAATCTTGCGGTGTCCTTTCCCAAAGGTGTGATGGGTGCAGCAAGGCACGATTGTATTGTTGCCATCGAGGATAACAAGATGGGGTTTATATCATATTGCATGAGTTTATCCCTCTACATCATGTCATCTTACTTAAAGCGTTACTCTGTTCTTTTGAACTTAATACTCTAGATGCATGCTGAATAGCGATTGATGTGTGGAGTAATAGTAGTAGATGCAGGCAGGAGTCGGTCTACTTGTCGCGGACGTGATGCCTATATACATGATCATACCTAGATATTCTCATAACTATGCTCAATTCTGTCAATTGCTCAACAGTAATTTGTTTACCCACCGTAATACTTATGCTCTCGAGAGAAGCTACTAGTGAAACCTTTGGCCCCCGGGTCTATTTTCCGTCATATTAATCTTCCAACACTTAGCTATTTTTATTGCCTTTTATTTTACTTTGCATCTTTATCATAAAAATACCCAAAATATTATCTTATCATATCTATCAGATCTCACTTTCGTAAGTGACCGTGAAGGGATTGACAACCCCTTTATTGCGTTGGTTGCGAGGATTTTATTTGTTTGTGTAGGTGTGAGGGACTCGTGCGTGGCCTCCTACTGGATTGATACCTTGGTTCTCAAAAACTGAGGGAAATACTTACGCTGCTTTACTGCATCACCCTTTCCTCTTCAAGGGAAAACCAACGCAGTGCTCAAGAGGTAGCACATATCAACGAGAGGGGAGAGTGTAGTCCACGTACCCTCGTAGACCGTAAGCGGAAGCGTTATGAAAACGCGGTTGATGTAGTCGTACATCTTCACGATCCGACCGGTCCTAGTACCGAAAGTATGGCATCTCTGCGATCTGCACATGTTCAGCTCGGTGACGTCCCATGAACTCTTGATCCAGCTGAGTGTCAAGGGAGAGCTTCGTCAGCACGACGGCGTGATGACGGTGATGATGAAGCTACCGGTGCAGGGCTTCGCCTAAGCACTACGACGATATGACCGAGGTGGATTATGGTGGAAGGGGGCACCGCACACGGCTAAGACAATGATCAACTTGTGTGTCCACGGGGTGCCCCCTCCCCCATATATAAATGAGTGGAGGAGGGGAGGCCGTCACTCTATGGCGCCCTAGGGAGTCCTACTCCCACTGAGTAGGATTCCCCTTCCAAGTAGGAGTAGGAGAGGAAGGAAGGAGGAGAGAGGGAGGAAGGAAAGGGGGGCCGGCCCCCTTCCCAATTCAGATTGGGCTTGGGGGCGCGCCCCCTCCTAGGCCGCCTCTTCCTCTCTCCCACTATGGGTGTTAATCACATGGTGATGTGAACTATTGATGTTAAATCACATGGCGAGGAAGGCTCCACTTTGTGCGCTTGCTCTTGCGCTTTAGCTTAGGACCGGCGGCTTGGTTGGCGAGCTCGTCCTCGAACAAAGGCTCCACTTAGATGTCGCACTCGTCCTCTTCCTCTTGCCCGTAGTCGTCCGGGAACTCGTGGTCGAGGGGGAAGCCGTCCAGGTCGATGCCGACCTGATCACGCATGAAGGCCGCCTGATCGGGATCATAGCCAGCGGCCGCGTGAACGCCCCGCGGTCGTCCTGGCTTTGTGTCTCGTCGGGATCGTAGCCAGCGGCCGGCGCACCGCTCTCGAAGATGAGGTTCTGCATGTAGTTCTCGTCGACAGCGGATGATATTTCCTCGAACAGGTTGCGGGCGTCCGGGGGCACGCCGGCCGGCGTCTGCCGCGCGCATTTCCTCGCGCCGCCAGATGACGAGCCACCGGCCACCGGGATGGCGTTGAGGTCAATGGGCGCGGGCGCGGGCATGGAAGGCACGACCACGCTCACGTCGGGCGAGCACTCCTCGGATAGGCGGGAGGCCTGCGGGTAGACGTGGAAGCCGGGGATCGGGTTGCAAGCCGACGCAGCTGGGCGAAGTCGGACAAGACCATCGAGAAACGCCGACGAGCGGTCTTGGCCGCGGCGATGATGGCTTGGCGAGGCCGTCTGGCTAGGGTTTAACTCTAGCATGTAGAGCGCCTCCGTTGCCCGCGACACGCGGCGTTGGTGACCTCTGCTGCTGGCGGCGACGGCGGCGGCCTGCGCGACGGCCTCATCCCTCACTTCCGCGGCATGCCTCCGGCCCTTCCTTTTGGCCGACTCCCTTGCCCGATGTTCGGGCGTTAGCGCCTTCTTTGGCTTGGTCGCGGCGGCGGTCTTGCGCGGGGCACGAGGCTTGCATTTCCCGGAGGGGCGCGGCGGACGAGGCGAGGGAGGCGCGGCGGCGGCGTCGAGGTCGATGGCGTCGTCCATGGCTGGTTGGGGCGGGGGCCTTGGGCGGAGTGTTTTTAGGAAAAAGGGGAAATGGTGGTGGTGCCACCGACCCGCGGAGCCGGGGAGAGGAGTAAGCGCAGCGTCCGTCTCGTGTCGCGCTGACGCAAATCCGCTCAAATTGTGCGGGAATGGGTCGCCATCGACGCGTAAGCGAACAGCGTCCGTTTGGGTCGGGCGTTATGCCGCTTTTTCATTCGTGCGCATACGACGCTACCGACCCAAACGGACGGCGGCGGACGAAATGGGTCGCCCCATTGGAGTTGCTCTAACCCTTGGGACCTATGGACGGTGGTTTTCAGGGTAGTTTTGTCAGCATGTTGTTTGACGTGGTAGATAGCTCAACAAATAAAAAATATAATCTAAAATAACCCACTTGTCAATGGGTACTGCTTGTAATTATTCATATTCGTCTCTTTCGTCCAACACCTCTCCTCCTCATGTTCAACTCCACGAAGAGCTTAAAAAGAACAAGCACATGTCTTCTACTCTTTGTGGACTGCGTCGTCAAGGCCTCTATGTTGGCTCTGAAAGAAGAATTGCATCACCATGAGCATGGCGTTGCAACAGAGCTGGCTCTGCTCCGTCCGCAATCATCTCGCCTTGGGCAAGGAGGGGGGCGATGAAGACAAGAGGAACATCGAGATCCTCGATCCAGAGCACTGAACTCCCCTTGCCTACCAGCCCCAGCCAGCCGGCATGTCCTTCCCTAATGAGCAAGTAGTAAACTAACATTCGTAGATGGATTGGTGCTATGAACGAGAGGGAAGTGCCAAAGAGGGAATCTTGTTTGTGTGTTAGGAGCGCAGGATCTACTTCGTGATGGGAAAGAGATATACAAGTACACACACAACTCCTACGCATGCCTCGATGGCAAGATCAAGCATGGGAAATTATAAAAGTTATGGTTTGTAGAACATAATATCAACACTATTACGTGTATCTCGATTCCCATGTGGAAAGAGATATCATTTGATGCATATGATTAAAAAAAATCATTAAGTCTGGACTAACCTTTTTTTCCTTTAATTGAAATGTGATGAAATGTGAATAATTTACCTCAAAAAAGGGGAAATGTAAAGAATTTACTCTTATCCTACACATGAATACGAATCCATTACTTTTTGTATGGTAACACGTGTCTCATTCATGTCATAAGGATCATAGTATAAGCCATGTATATATAATTTCAAAAAAAATAAGCCATGTATATATCGACTTGACAATACCGATCAAATAGCGGAACGCTAGGCTTTACACAAAGGAACGAGAACCAAGAAGTAAAATTACAAATAAGACCGAAGAAACCTTTGAGATTGACACCAACACCCGTCACCTGTTTCTGGCACAACCACAACAGCCACCAAAGAAAAAAATGACGGTTCACCTTCACACCCAAGCTAGACGCGGCTCCATCGCTGATATACAACTTTGCGGGCCTCCAAGGTGGCTTGCCAAAGGCGAAACCATTACCGTTGAATGAATTAGACCGGGACAACACCCCGGACACACCATCGAACTCCAGATCTCGCACCCGCACATGACTAAAATGTCGGAGGAGGAAACCATACCCGCCACCGACGTATCACGAATCCAGCACACGGTCCACCATCTTCCAGATGTCACTGATGCAGACCACAATCTGCATCCGCTCCTGGAGTACCTCGTAAGCTTCGCATCGACGCTGGAGCAAACGTTGTCGCAACGGCGGAGCCTGATGACACAGGTCCACCACGAGGAAGCCACCGCCAAATCATCCTTGCTTGAACAGATTGGATTCCAAATCCATCCCCAACCATAGGACCGATTGCCTCACCGGAGTGGAAGAAATTTTATTCATCGCCGCCATCGTTGTCGTCGAAACCAAAACGATGAACAACCTAAAAAACTAAACTGCTTTGGCCAAAAACTATCCACCCGCATGGATCCCGCGACCCCTCTCACGATTGAGGTCGTCGGCAGAGAGGAGCCGCCGGAGAACGGCGGCGGAGGAACTCCCTGGCAGCGCTCGCTGGCTAGATCGAAAAATAACCATTGGTATAAAAGTCCATTACTACAAACCAAAGGGCTCCAAATAAAAAGTTTCTTACAAAACTTCTACAATATTTTTTAAATTCCTAAAAAACCCTGTAAATCAAAGGAAACCATAGAACTCCTATAAAATTCCGGTAAACCACATGTGCTGGAGTTGCTCTTTTTTTAGGGTTCAAAGTGCAAGATGTTTCGTCAATTCTAACCGGTGCTTGATCTGTACCATGCGTTCACGATCAACGATCCTGGTGCCTGGATCGCATGATCGCGCCTATAGGTGGCCAACGGTAGGGATATTGGTAAGCCCGGTAGCACGGCCGGCCCGTGTAGCACTGACGGCCGACACGGGCACTGTACGGCGCGACGACACAGGCCTAACACGACACGAGTTCGACGCGACACGACGCGTGCTAAAGCAGGCTAGGGCCCAAGACGTGGCATGCCACGGCCGTGCTCGGGCTCGAAGGTGAAAGCACGCAAGGCGACGCAAGACGGCCCGATTATCTTTTTTTTTAATTTTTTATGTATCCTAATGTGATCCAACAGGTAAAAATAGGCTAAAAACGTCCAGTGCACAAAATAGGAGGCAGATTAGCGGGCCTAGTGGGCCGACCCGATTAGCATATGGGCCGTGCCTGGGCTGCAGGCTGCAGCACGCGGGCCGGCACGGCACGGTCCGTATAATAATCGTGCCTTGGCGGGCCGGGCCGCGCCACACACAATTAGGATGGGCCGTGCCGGGCCGGGCCGGGCCGGCCCGTTTGGCGCCGGGTGTCCTGATCCGCATAGGCATCGCCCTCGCCTCTCCGCCTCCGAGCCCGGCCCTGCCCTGCCTCTCTCGAAGTCTCGTGTTAAAAAAAGCCCGACCCTGCCTCCAGCGGACACCAAACCCTAGCCATGGCGACCGTAGCAAACCCTCCCGCGGCCCTGCCGTCGGCGCCCCCGCCCTCCTACCCCGCCACCGCCGCCCACTGCGCCTCATCTTCCTCCGCCGCGGCCGAGGATGACGACGACCTCTACGGCCGCCTCAAATCGCTCCAGCGCCACATGGAGTTCGTCGAGATCCAGGAGGAGTACGTCAAGGACGAGCAGAAGAACCTGAAGCGCGAGCTGCTGCGCGCGCAGGAGGAGGTCAAGCGGATCCAGTCCGTGCCCCTCGTCATCGGCCAGTTCATGGAGATGGTCGACGGCAACAACGGCATCGTCGGATCCACCACCGGCAGCAACTACTACGTGCGGATCCTCAGCACCATCAACCGCGAGCTGCTCAAGCCGTCGGCCTCGGTCGCCCTGCACCGCCACTCCAACGCGCTCGTCGACGTGCTGCCGCCCGAGGCCGACTCCAGCATCTCGCTGCTCGCTTCGTCGGAGAAGCCCAACGTCCTGTATTCGGTGAGTTGCTCATGGATTCCTCAGATCCGTATGTACCCCGAGGAATTTTGTTTACCTTGTCTGTCTGATTCCCCGTGGGGGGTAATTTTTTAATTCCAGATTTTAGGGATCTATTAGTCCCCCATAGCGATTGTTGTTCCATCGTGGTATTTGATATCGGTGTATATTGTTGTTAGGATAAACATTTTATTTTCTCCACACGGTGTCGAGGGAATTTACTTAGTATTTTCAGTTCTCAGTTCACCTCACACATCACACAACCAGCGACCCAGAGAGAGGAAGAGCGTTAACAGTAGTGAGTGGCAGACAGAGAACACACAGAGCCAGCCTGGGATATACAAGTCAGATTATCTGGAAGGGGCTGTGCTATATTATCGACCATGTTACACAGTAGAGCTGAGTAGATGTTGGTACATTCTATGCCTGTATTGCTTAATACAGCATAAATTAGTACAAGCAAAGAAACGTCAGAAACATACAGACTTCATCTTCAGTAGAAGCTCAGCCAGTCAGTCTTGAGGTTTTCTTACTTCAGCATCTGTATGTCCGTGCAGTGATTTGATCATGTCTTATTTTCCTATCCTTAATGTTAACCAAGATTGAGAATTGTGTGCATAACATGACCTGAACTTTTCATTTTATTATGTAGTTTGTATCTTTGTTACTGTTACTTACTGCAGTTATTTCATAAAGCAAATAAAAGAAATTCATTAACAATTTGTTATGTTGTGATTATGTCCAGGACATTGGAGGATGTGATATTCAGAAACAAGAAATTCGGGAGGCAGTTGAGCTACCATTGACACACCATGA
This sequence comes from Aegilops longissima, assembly GCA_021605205.1. Lineage (NCBI taxonomy): Eukaryota > Viridiplantae > Streptophyta > Magnoliopsida > Poales > Poaceae > Aegilops > Aegilops longissima. The sequence goes on from CM038677.1 coordinate 748,048,323, forward strand.
GTTGTACAAGCAGATTGGTATTGATCCTCCAAGAGGGGTGCTTCTCTATGGTCCTCCAGGCACTGGCAAGACCATGCTTGCTAAAGCTGTGGCACATCACACAACTGCTGCTTTTATCAGAGTGGTTGGTTCAGAGTTTGTGCAGAAGTACTTGGGTGAGGTAAGATGCGGATAGTTGTAACATTTATTTATTAACCTTGTTTCTCCATTTAGTTGTCCTTTCGTTGTTACAAAAATTATTGCTCGTGTTAAGCTATGACAATGTAATAGATGCCTAGGTTGTTAGGTTTCCTTGTTTATACGCTCAAGATTCCCAGTTTGCAAAAAAAAATAAAAAAAATTGCACTTGTTTTTAACTGAAGTTTTTTTGTGGGAGATCTGTTAACACAAGGAGATAAGAATAAAACTACCTAAGCAGTGCCTGTGAACATCTGATACAACCTCCTTTTTGTTTGTATTCTGTATATATCTTGCATGCAAATTAAATTATTACTCTATATGCATTACCAAGGGAAGTAAACTAATGTGAATATAGCCTACAATTCATGCTGTCAGTGATATTAGTATGCTTCTGAATGTTTCTGGTATCAAGTTGTTCATACATCCTTATTAGGGTTTACACAAGAATTTGGTGTGTGAAGCTTTTCTTCTGTTTTTTACTTATCAGTTCTTTTGTTGATGCATTGCATCATTTATCTCATCTTAGGGCCCAAGGATGGTTCGGGATGTATTCCGCTTAGCTAAAGAGAATGCCCGGCTATAATATTCATTGATGAGGTTGACGCTATAGCAACTGCCGATTCGATGCTCAGACTGGAGCTGACCGAGAAGTTCAGCGTATTTTGATGGAGCTGCTCAATCAGGTAAAGTTGCTAGCTATAATAAATTTACTGGACCTCAAGTTATCTGCCACTTCTAATCCTTAAAAAAATGCATTTGGAACATGCATATAGTCATATAGATGTAAATGAAGAAAAAGACACTGACTTACATTGCAAAGCTCAGTTGTTTAATTCCGACGATTTTACAAAATCTATACATGCTCTTGGGATTAATATCTGTCGGTTTTTAAGGATTGGAAGTAACTTCCTGAAAAGGCTATTGTTAAGACTATGACATGCAACTTTCTCATGCCTCGAGGTGTAGTATCTCATTGTCAATTTTGTATGCAATGCAGATGGACGGATTTGATCAGACAGTGAATGTGAAGGTTATAATGGCGACCAATCGGGCAGATACTCTAGATCCCGCTCTGCTGCGTCCAGGAAGACTGGACAGGAAAATTGAGTTCCCTCTGCCAGACCGGAGGCAGAAGAGGCTTGTTTTCCAAGTAAGTTTCTTTGTTAATGCTTATTTGCTATGCTTTTCAAAGATGTTGCTGATACTTCTTGTTTGGAAAATCTTCTCTATATTACATAATAATTTGAATGTAGTAGTTTGTATTGATGGTCTTGTATTTCATAGTTGCACTTGCAGTCATTATCTTTAGAGCTTTAAATGGTTCTCAAACATTAATCTTTAAAAAATGTTGCTTAACAAGACACATCTTTTGGTTGCACTGGTGATTTTCTGTACCATAGTTATTATGGATAAATTGACCTAGAGCTCTGACTATTAATTAATTAGTTACGAGCTTGCATTTTATAAACAATAGTTTTAGCTATTAAAAATCTTAATTTCTTGGTCCTTCCTAAGATTATATGTTTGCCTGTGCATTTGGTAATTATGATGGCCTCCCTCCTTCCTTTCAGGTTTGTACTTCTAAAATGAATTTGAGTGACGAGGTTGATTTGGAAGATTATGTCTCCAGACCGGATAAAATCAGCGCTGCAGATGTGAGTACCTTTTCATTATTTTGAAGAGTCTTTAGATCTTCACTTGGTCCTAGTGCATCATAAGAAATTTCATTGCCTCTGATTAATTAGGTCATGATAACAATCATTTAAATCCTTTACCCTTCAAGTTTATCATAGTAAACGTACCTTGTGCCTGCCTTAGATTCGATTCATATCGACACCTATAATTGCAGTACTAACGCCTTATTATACATGTTATTATGTAATTGCTGGAATCCTGTTTAATACTCATCGTGTCGGTTCTTTTTCAGATAACCGCTATTTGTCAGGAAGCTGGCATGCATGCTGTTCGGAAAAATCGGTATGTTATTCTCCCCAAGGACTTCGAGAAGGGTTACCGAACCAACGTCAAGAAGCCTGATACAGATTTTGACTTCTACAAGTGAGGCAACGAAGTGTTAGGGATGAATTGTGGATAGTCAGCCTCTATGTGACATTAATATCCTTGTATCCTGCATGCCCCTAATCTATTTGGACAGATTCAACTACTATTTTATTTTGTGTTTCTAGTTGGAAAAGTATAAAGGGCGTGCACGTTCAATCTCACGAGTGTTGTAAGCTACTTGTCTGTCAAGTTTCGCTTGACCATTGCGCGCTTGTGGTCGATGTTGTGATTGTCTTCCCCAGGAAAACTGGAACACTGTTTTTAAATTTAACTTTTCCATGTTGGACCAACTTTATACCCTTGTCGCTGACTTAGTATTGAAGTTGTACTATACCTCGGTCCTGGTTTATTAGTCCCAATTGTACTTTGTGTCAAATTTTGGCCATAAATTAAACTAACGAAATGTTCATGCATGTCACAAAAAATTATATCATTGAAAACTATGTTCAAATACGAATCCAACGATATAATTTTATTAACATGCATTAACACTTTATTAGTTTAATCTTTGTCAAAGATTATTAGTTTAATCTTTGGTCAAACTTTGACACAAATTACAAAGGGGACCAATAAACCAGAACAGTGGGGCAGTAGTAATTAAGTGTCGGTCATGGTGAAATGGAGGAGGCGGCCGATGAAGGAAGCCTATAGGGGTGAGTGCACCGGCGATGGGGACGCGGGGAAGGGATGAAGGAAGCCTATAGGGGTGAGTGCACCGGTGATGGGGACGCGGGGAAGGGTGAGGGCATCTCCAGCCGTTTGGCCCCCAGGAGGCATTTTTTTCGCCCCTTGGGGGGCTGCCGGCGAAAAATTTGACCTGGGGGGCGAAAATGTTCCGCTCGTTGCATCCCCACGAGCAGTGTTGGACTCCCACGAACAGAGCGGCATTTCGTCGAGCATCTTGCCCGCGGCGGCGTCCGACTACCTCCTCGTCTCGCAGCTAGAGCAGGTCGCGCCCGTCTTGGCATTGACATTGACCTTGAGCCCCTTGGCCGCGAGCAGGTCGAGGCGCGCGTCGTGGGTGCCGGTCGTCTTCGCCGCCGCCGGAGACGCGCTGCTCGAGCTCGGCATGCCCGTGCTCCTCGTGTGCGGCATCGACAACGCCCTCGTGCTCCCGTTCTGCGTGGCTCGCGCCCTCCCTGCCCCGCCGTCGCGTTCGACGCCGCCGGGAAGACTTTGGGTGCGGTCTTTGTGGCACCGGGCGTAGCGTGGTGAGCTCGCCCGACCACGCACGGAGGTGGGCGCGGCTGGCCGCCTGCCACACCCCGCGGGCGCGGCGAAGCTCGCCCGGCCACACCCCGGCTCCCCAAGAAGCTCGCCGACACGCCACGCCCACGCGTCGCCCGGCCTCCCATACAGCATTGCCGGTCGTGCCGTCGAGGGTGGTGCCGCCCGTCGTGGCTCGTCGTGGCCGGGCCGCCCGCCACGGCGCTCGGGCCTCCTCCTCGTTCATCTCCAGTCGCCGTGAAGCCTCACCATCCGAGGCCCCAGTCCCACCGGCTTGTTGAGCGGGCCGCCCTTGAACTTCGGCGGCGGCAGCAGCGCCGGCCGACTGGTCGCCGGAACGCCCACTCAGCGGACGCGGAGGAGATGGGCTGGATCTTGCGAGGATGGTGGCCATGGCGCCCAAGCGAGGAGGAAGGAGATGGTCCGCGAGCCCTGCCCCGGCCATGCATGCACGCTGTGTGGAAGAAAGGGAGAGGAGAGGAGAAAGAAAATAAAGAAAGGGGAGGAGAGAGGAGAGAGAGGGGAGAGAGGGACTGACGAGTGGCCCTGTGCATGCAAAAGTCATCTGCCGGCGTCCCCAGCTGCCCCTCGGGGGGCTGGGTTCGGGGTGGTAGCGCCGACCGTAAATAACGCGAAATCCGGCGAAAAACGTGTCTCTGGGGTCCGAGTGGGGCGTTTTTTGCCCGCCGGCGTCCAAAAAAATGCCTTGGGGAGGCTTTCTGGGGGGCCGGCTGGAGATGCCCTGAGTGAGGTGGCGCTGACTAAGGGAATGTGGTTTATATACCTGTGGCTGACTTGCCGCGTGCAGATGGGAAACGCAATGACGACAGTTAATTGGCGCTCTTCTTGGTGGAATAGCGGATATGGCATTGACAGAGTTGGAAGCGGCAGTCGTACAAGTTTTTTTTTGAGAGATCTCGCCATATTTATTCATCCAAAACCATGGTCATAGGTACAAGGTTTGGGTCATGAGGATTGCCCAACCACACATGCCTACCTACGCCTAGGTTACAAGCAAACTTGGCAAGATTATGAACCTCAAAATTAAAATTTCTACGTTTGAAAATAAAGGAACTGGAATTGAAACTATTACAACGCCTTATAATTTCATGTACTACTATAGCCGCATTTGGACCTCCTGTCCCCTTTGTAATATCATTCACCGCTTCTTGGCAATTTGATGCAACACAAATATTTTGAACGGCCAAGTCATCTGCTAACGATAATGCTTCACGACATGCAAACGTCTCCAGGATTAAAGGGTCATTGATCCCTCGGAAAACCACAGCCGAAGATCCTAAATATTGGCCCGTTTGATCTCTGCACAATGCCGCAACTGCTCCTCCGTGTTGTGATCTCACAACAGCAGCATCTACATTAATCTTCACAGAACCATTGAGTGGTGGTAACCAGCGTTTAGGCTGAGCCGGAGCTGATGCTCTTTCCTCCCTACGTCCCTCTCCACTTTCAAGTTGACCCAGTTCAGAAAGAAAATTGTCCACAAAGCGAATGGTTTGCTGAGGGCTCTGGAACAACGACTCATACACTGCCTTGCGTCTAGCATACCAGATTGACCACAAAGTGACAACCATCCTTGTGAAGCTCGCCTGATCAAGTTCGTCGCTGAGCTCAAAAAGCCAAAGTCTAGCATTAGGTTCTGCATTTACTGTCATGCGAGAGACAAGATCATCGTCGGTCAGCGCCCATATGCACCTAGACATAGTGCAAGAGACGAGGGCATGCCTCCATGAGTCTTGACACCCACAAAGCGGACAAGCATCCTGTACTGACATATTTCGCTTCTTCAAGACACCAGTGGTGGGAAGTGAGTGGTGTGCAAGTCGCCATAAAAATATACGAACTTTAGACGGTACCTTCAACTTCCACAAAGAACTCCAAGATTTTTTATCCCTGTGAGTGTTAGATGATCCACCTCGTCCTTCTAACCAATCCTCTCGCTGCAGTTTCGTTTTGAGTAAGAACTTATATGCCGAAGCCACTGATAATTTCCCTTTCTTGTCCGGGTACCAAGCCCAAAAGTCCTCTGTATTATTAGTGCATGTGGGTATCTTTAGTATTGCATTCGCATCTATGGGTAAGAAGACCGAACGCACCAAAGCTTCGTCCCATCCTGCTGTTGCTGGAGACAGCAGTTCTGAAACCATTTTCGGTGGATTCGCCACCAGGGAAGTGATCGGTATTGGCGTAGTTTCCTTCGGGATCCAGTTGTCGGTCCAGATGTTCGTGCTTTGACCATTGCCAATCCGTCTAATTACCCCTTGCTTGAGCAGATCACGACCTTCGATGATCGCCCTCCAAATTTGGGAAGGCCTAGACCCCAACTCCGCTTCAAGAACATTACTTTCTGGAAAGTATGCTCCCTTCAAGATCCTTGCACTCAGGGTGTCCGGTTCTTGCATCAATCTCCAAGCCTGTCTTGCCAAAAGAGCTAAATTGAAAACCTCAAGATCTTTGAACCCGAGACCACCCAAGTTCTTTGGTCTGGTCATCAAGTCCCAAGAGACCCATGCTGGCTTCCGTTCACCTTGCTTGCATCCCCACCAAAATTTCCGTATGATTGACTTAATGTGGTCACACAAACCCCTTGGCAACTTAAAGCAAGACATCGAAAACACAGGTATTGCCTGGGCCACTGATTTAATGAGAACGTCCTTTCCACCAGCCGAGAGGCATTTACTCATCCATCCTTTAACCTTGTCCCACACCCTATCACAAGTATTTGTAAGTTCTTTTCTTGGAGTGTCCAACATCTATGGGCAGGCCCAAATATCTATCACTCAAAGATTCATTAGGGACATGTAGGTAGCCCTTAACGGCATTGCGAACTATTTCCGGACAGCCCCTACTGAAAAAAATTAAGGACTTATCTCTGTTGATATGCTGCCCCGATCCATGCAATATCTATCCAATAGGTTTGAAACCTCTTCCGCTCCATCAACACTCGCCCTGAAAAACAGCAGGCTATCGTCCGCGAATAAAAAGTGGTTCACTGCCGGAGCCGACGGTGCCACCTTAATGCCGCTGAGCTGGGACAACTGAATCTGAGATTTTAAGAGGCACGAAAGGCCCTCTGCTGCTAACAGAAAGAGGTATGGAGAGATAGGATCTCCCTGTCGGATACCTCGTGTTGGGTGAAACACTTCTGACTTGACGCCATTAAACATAATCGAAAAAGACACTGAGCTCACCATATTCATGATTACTTGAACCCACGGTGCAGCGAAGCCCAGCTTCTCCATGATTGATCTAAGATAACTCCACTCTACACGATCATATGCCTTCATCATATCTAGTTTCAGTGCAGCAAAACTGTTACTTTTGGCTCTGTTTCGCTTCATAAAATGCAGGCATTCATACGCTGAAATAATATTGTCGGTGATTAACCTCCCCGGTACAAACGCTGATTGTTTCTCAGAGATGATGTCCGGAAGAATCTGCTTTAGACGGTTTGAAAGTACCTTCGAGGCAATCTTGTAGAACACATTACATAAGCTGATAGGGCGAAATTGAGAAAGCAAAGTGGGGTTGGATACCTTGGAAATAAGTACCAACAGTGTGTCATTAATGCAACCTGGATTCTCTTCACCCTTCACAATACCTAGTACAGCCGTTGTCACCGCATCTCCGCAAATGTCCCAGTGCCTCTGAAAAAAATGTGCAGGGAACCCGTCTGGGCCCGGAGCTTTTGTCTGGTAGAGCGCCGTTTTTACCTCCTTGGCATCATAAGGGGCCAAGAGTATGTCATTCATTGCCGGTGTTACCTTGACAGGAACATGTTCTAATACTTCAGCCACTCCTTGTACTCCCTCCGAAGTATACAGGTTCTTATAATATTCCAATGCAGTCGTACAAGTGTCAACCCATTGATCGGGTTGCGTGCGGGAGGGAGGAAGAGGGTGGGCTGAAACTTCCCTCCCTCGCTAGTGGTTATGGATTGAGGCCGCTTCATATTAATGCCCCCAACTTTCGAATATGAAGGCTCGCGGGCTAAATATGTAGCACACTCAATAAATTATGTAGGTCAAGGAGCACATGGTGACTTTGATAGAGTGACTTTTTTGTCCAAAATCTCTTATGTCGGTCTACCCAATACGATGGCTCTGCCAGACTTGCTCTAAGGAACACGTAGTTGTTTGCCTTCCTACCTTCATGATACAAACAAATTTAATTTTTTATTTAGAATAAAAAACAAATTCCTCTATTCTAAAACCTACTCCTAATACAACAAAACCGACTCTTAATGCAACATCCATGTTAAAGATCTTAGTTGTTGGGTACAATCTCATATGTTTGTTAAAAGACACACCTTCTGGTGAAAGGATGCCTCTTTGTTGAAGTCCATGTTTTTAGGGAAAAAATGTTGATCATGAAAGGATACATCTTTTGATAAAAAAATGTCTCGTCATAGAAAGACACACTCCTTGGTGGGAGTAAGTCCATGAAAAGACATCAAAAGAGTGAAAAGAAGCATAATAATTTTTTGGTTAACAACTTGTAAAATTCAATTTCTAACTTCCATAAAAATCAACTATTGAGATTACATTACCAATGCCGGAAAACTAATGTACGAAAATCCAAAATTTCAATTTGTCTATGCATTTCAATTGCGGAATTGCTCTACACACAACAAAATGCGAGCGATGTGCGCACGATCACCAATCCAATGAACGTTGCTCGGCCGTGGACAAGATTGCCCGACTGGATGTCATCGTCGTGGGTAAATCGTTCAGGTTTTTATTGTCCGCCTAGCACTGCTCTTTCAATTGAACTATGCACTATGCTTAAACAATACTCCCTAGGGAGGTCATGCGTGGGTTGTAGCTTGTGTAGGGGTAAAAGTGTCAACTAAAAAAATACACCTTATAATCTGATTTTTTTTCACAAAAAACTATACATCCTATGTCTAGGAACGGAGGGAGTACAAATTTTACACACAACTCGTCCATTTAAAATAAACTAGCAAAAGGGCCCGTGCGTTGCAACGGGAGATTTTTTTCTCATAATCTCCAATGACCATGATCACATATTGCTACATCACCGAGATACACTATCACTCTCAATTTCATGAAATTATGAATATTTTTGTACGTGAACATATTTAAAATCATGAATATTTTTCAAATTAATGAACACTTTTATAAATTTTCGAACATTCTCTAAAATCAAGAACATTTTTTGAATTCATGAACATTTATACTATTTGCAAACATTTTTTAAATTGTGAACATTTTTTAATTTTTTTTCTTTGATCGGCGAACATTATTAGAATGGACAAACATTGTTTTGAAAATTGGCGGAACATTTTTTCGATTTAATGAACATTTTCCGAAATGCATCAACATTTTTTGAATCAGCGAACATTCACGAGTAAACTATTTTATAAGTCATGAACAGTTTTTGAAGTTTTTGGATATTTTTCCATAGATAAACTTTTTTAAATTGGATTTTTTATACAATTTCATTAACATGTTTAATACATCAATTTAAAAAAAATCACGGGTAGAAGCACTTTTTACTTTAATAGTTAAAGTAGGTATAGATATAATAGGCATTTTCAAAATACACCATATAAAGAAAAGTATTATTCAAGGGTGCATCTTAACATAATTTTATAAATAATTAACATGCAAGACAATATCGTATTTGAAATCTACACATTTTTTTGAGGGATCTCCATATATAGCATGTTTATTTGAAGTTATTGTTTGAAAAGTTATGGTTTGAAAGAAAATATCATATTTGAAATCTACAACATTTTTTTAAAGCATTTGAATCTGTTAAAATAAAAGAAAGTTTAAAATAGAGTATCTGTGTCGAAATTGTAACATTGCAACCATGAGCTAAGCCACGCTTGGGCGAGGCAATTGTATCCTACGCCAACAGAAATTGGTAAGGAAATACAACAGCAAAAAGGGGGAGAGGCGGGACGCTCAAGCCATTACGCTAATGGCATGTTTCTGGTTTAAGAAGACCTTGTCTTTATAAATAACCAAAATTCGACGGTGATTTATGAAGGGAAAACTAATCTTTCTTTTTTTTTTTGCATTTACCGGTGGCGTAGTGGGTAAATGTTGATAACTCTGGGGCAATTTGTATGACGTACTCCCTCCGTTCGGGAATAAGTGTACTTCTACCATTTGCCCTAAGTCAAAGTTTTATAATTTTGATCAACTTTTTAGAAAAAAGTAGTGGTATATATGACATCAAATTGGTATATCATGAAAATACATTTGAAAACGAATCTGGTGATACTACTTTAGTGACATAAATACTGCTATTTTTTTCCTATAAAGTCGGTTAAAGTTTCAACTTGAAACTTAGGATAAAAGCTAGATATACACTTATTTGCGGACAGAGGAACTACCACCAGAAGCATTAGGCTCTTTATTATTATTAGGAGGAAAAGACTTAATAAAAACATCTAATCATACACAACGCGGTTGTTCTTAAACGAACATCCTACTCAATCAACGCACGAAGCACGCGGAACACATCGAACGGCCCCGGCCTCGGTCTGGACCGCTCACCACCTGAACGGCGCCAGTGCGGCGGCTTCTTTCCACTAGGCGCCGGGGGGCGAAACGGCGTGCGCGACCCACCAACCCCGGGGACGGGACCCCACCGCCCAGCCGGCCAACGATACTGCGGCGGCGGTGGGCGCGCTGCTGACCGGCGCAACTCATCGCCCGGCGTTCCTGGGGCGACTTCCTCGTCGCCGTCAACGCTCCTCCGTCCCGGTTCGTAGCTCACCAGAGCCGCCTCTCCGGCCTCCTCTGCTGCTCCTGGGCGAGGCAGCGGAGAGAGGCGCAGATGGTCCACTACTGTGTCTAGGAGTTCTTGCACAAGCGAACTGAGATGGTAATGGCGAGAGGGATGCGCACCAAGTCCAAGCGGTCTGGCCTCGAATGGTGGAGTGTTGAGAAAGAAGAAGATGAGTACAAGCGTGAGAGCAAGTGAGAGCTTCATGGCTTGAGAGTCGAGACTGCGTGCACCAAGCAGAGAGGAATGGCCGAGCAAGGCCAGAGCTACTTGCTTATATATCATCCCTTACCGGCGGTTGACACTGGGCTGGGGTTAGAGAAACTGAGAAAGGCCGGTCTTATGACCATGTGAGAATTGAACGGTTCGTCCTGCCTCGTTCGTGGTCAAGTCAAACTGCCGCGTAGTTTGATCCATCTTTTGTTTGCATTATATACTGTACCAGTACCAGACAAAGGAACCGAGAGCTCCTTTAGTTGTTCAGATGCCGCGCTCTCTGTCGCTAGGAACCAGCCACAATATGCCTTCTTTCCTCACTGTTGACTGACTCCACAGTCATTTTAGTATTGCACACGATTGAAACGCCGGATATGGGATTTTTTAAACTATTTTTTCCCGATTTTACTGCTCACCAGGAGCATTTGAACTTGGGTGGAAGTACTCCACGTCCGTTGACCTATGGGAAATACCCTTTGGATTCTGGGGGTATACACACCTGATATGGGATTAAAAAAATGAATTTATAAAAAGTCAAAAAAGTTAGAAGTTTTTAAGAATAAACTTGACTTTATTTTGCACTAGTATATAAATTTTCATGAATAAAAAGCCAGCGTTGACTTCAGGGAAAAAAGAGAAAATTTATTTGCTATTATAAGTCACATTCACACTATTTTGGCAGAAAATTTGTTTTTTGAAAAGAAGTCAATGGGGGTTTCACTTTTTGTGGATTCTTTTACAAGTACAATGGAAGGTCCAATTTATTTCAAAAAGTATTTTCAGAATTTTTTGACTTTCTATTGAATTACTATTTTTTTTCATTTCATATAGGATTTATATACACCCATAGACCAAAGGTTCATGTTCGGTGACCTTCACCGAGATTATGGTGGAAATATTACAATTTTTTAAAAATTGGATGAAGAACTAATGAAGTACTGCGTCTCTAGCCCATTCCCCATTTTCTAGTGAAACTAGCGAGGTACCGCGTCCCGAAGTAGCGGTTAACTACAAGTAATGCTAGAGCAATGGAGGATTTTTTTACATGTTCAACGGACTAGCCAACATGGATGTTTAGGATTGAACATAGGGGCAGGGAGGGGGCCCATTCCAGCTGAAATTCAGAGGGGAGAGAGGTTAGTTAGAAGGGGATCTCCGTAAAACCCGGTAAAGATAAAGGTTCATGCGTTTAGAATTATCAGTTAACTACTGTAGTTTATTTTAGGGAAAGACTTTTTCTTTGGTACACCCCTCAAGAAATGTTCACATATTTAGATGCAGATTATATGTGTAGATTAGAAGTTATCCCTTCAATAAAAAATATTAGCTAATTCTGATCTCTTGTTTAATGCATTGAGAACCCCTGCAAAAGATTAGAATTAGTTGATTGTGAATGTGCGAGAATACACTTTATAAGTAACTTTAAGATTCATGTAAACTTTTAAGGGGGGCTAATAAAGCAAAACTCTGAAGGAAAAGTGATTACTACATCTTCTAGTCTCTCCAAAGGCATCTCTAGCCCATCCACATCTTCTTTACTTCTTCGAAAAATAGCTTTTCATTCTGCATATTTTCCTTCTAGCCCATTTTTCTATAGGAGAGGCAACTCTCATTAAAAATGAGCGAGACCACGTCCTTGAAAGGGGTTTTGGCATTGATCTTAATTTGGACTTAGAAAAAAATCCTCTAAAATCACGCGACTTAGGATCAGCTTGCACAAACTCACCAACCTTCCCTCACGGAGATTTTAGCAACGACACAAACCCGTCGATTAGGTCATGGATTTGAATCCAAATTTCTAATGAGGGTTTCATGAAGCCGTCATTTTTTAAGGGGTCATGAAACCGTCATTGCTATGGAAGATATAGGACCCTTCTTCCATCGCCCTCTCCCAATCACCTAGGCAAGAGAATTGCATGATGTACAGATTGTTATTTAGCGAGTGAATTTTCACTTTTTTTTGAGTAGGCCACCCGCATATTCTTGTAGAACCAAAATGGGCGTAAGAAGTCCACCCTTTTAGCCGACAATCTCTCCCTTTCTTTTCAATTCATGAATGGGCCGCCACCCTCAATAAAAAAATGAATGGGCCACCCTGACTGCAGCCCGTTTAAGCGCCGCACGGGCGTCCGCGTGCTTCCCGCTTGCTATAGCAGCTCCCCTCGCCCCTCGTGCTGGTGACTGCTGCCCCCGCCGCCTCAGAGCCCGCAATCTCTATTAGCCCTGCCGGCCGTCGCCTCAATGCTAGCGGTCATCAACACCGCAACCTGAGAGCTTGGGCATAATTCAATTGAACTTTGCAACTCTATGATTAAACACTACAAATTACAAAATTGCAAAATTCAATTTCCGACTTCCATAAAAATCAACCGAAAATCCGACATTTCATTTTGTCTATGCATTTCGGTTGAACTTTGCAACTCTATGCTTAAACAATACAAATCTTACACACAACTCATTCATTTAAAATAAAACTTAATAAAAACATCTAACCATACACACGCAGTAAAACGCGATAGTTCTTAAACAAACATCCTACTCAACACACGAAGCACGTGGAACACATCGAACGGCCTCGGCCTCGGGCCGGACCGATCACCACCTGAACGGCGCCAGTGCGGCGGCTTCGGCACACCGGGCGCCGGGGGGCGCGACGGCTTGCGCGACCCACCAACCCCGGGCGCGGGACCCCAGCTCCCAGCCGGCTGACGATAATGCGTCGGGTTGCGCTCCTGAGGCGACGGCGTTCCTGGGGCGAGTCCCTCCTCGCCGTCGTCACCGCTCCTCCGTCCTGGTCCGTAGCTCACCAGAGCCGCCTCTCCGGCCTCCTCTGCTGCTCTACCAAGTCCGATCGGTCTGGCCTCAAACGGTGAGATGTTCAGGAAGAAGATGACCACAAGCGTGAGAGCAAGTGAGAGCTTCATCATGGCTTGAGACTGCGCGCACCAGGTAGAGAGGAGTGAGCGAGCAAGGCCAGAGGCACTGTACATGCTTATATACACCGGCGGCTGAGACTGGGGCGGGGTTATTAGTATATAGAAAGACTAATGTGAGGATTGAACAGTCATGCAGGGTTGGGTGAGTCAAACCGCCGCGTGGTTTGATCGATCCTTTGTCTGCATTATACCGCCAGAACAAGGGAATCGAAGGCTCCTCCTCCTTGGTTGTTCGGATGCCGCGCTCTCTGTCGCTAGCGACCAGTCACAATATGCCTTCTTTCTTCGCCGCTGACTCCACCAATCATTCTAGCATTGCACACGATTGAAACGCATAGCTGCACCTGCACGGAGATTTTATTAGTACTAATAATAAGTAGCAGGTGACCAGCTCCATGATTATGGTGGACATGTTGCAACTTATTTTGTGCAAATTGGTTGAAAAAGCTAGTGGAGCTAGGTTAATTACTGTAGTTTTTCTAGGAAGTTTATAGTTAGTCTCTCCTAAGGGCTTCTCTAGCTAGCCCGTCCGCAAAAGTTTTATATGGGGCAAAAGAAATTTGGTTGGGGAATTAACACCCATCTTCCCGTGAAAAAAAGAAGTAAATAATTAATTTTTCAAAAAATAGCTTTTCATTCCTCATATTTTCCTCCTCTGTCTGCCGCACGCAATGGCGGACCTACGTTGGTTGCTGGGGGGGGGGGGCTGTGCCCCAACATTGAACCAACTTGTGAAGGAAAAATATATTGAGGGCTTAGATTAAAAGGCTTTTTTAACTGTCGCACACCCCGCAGTCTGTGACGCCTTAGCTAGGCCTGGGCATTCGGTATAAACCGAAATTTCAGTTTCTACCGTTCGATTATTTTGTCAATTCGGTTAGCAAAGATGAAAACCGAAATTGACATCCCAAAATGAGAAGCCGGAGATTCGGTTAACCAAGCATTTCGGTTTGGTAATCGGTTTATACCGTAGTATTAACCAAATGTGCCCATGAATCAGTTGTGTGTCTAGGTAGCTTTCCACCTCCGCTCTATATAGACTCACTATCTACCTCATTGTGCGTGGCTGGCCAAGGTGGGACTAAACCACTGTCCACCAGCGCTATTAGCTCACTCTTATTCATTCAACAACCATCAATATTACCTCATCTTATTCGACGTCCATCAGCTCACTCTTGGACTCGGAGCTCAAATTTGATGTTGAATCATAAAAAACATTAACTCCAGCATAGGATCCATCTACACATATTGTGAATCATATGTCATCTACACGAATCTATGAGTCACTAAACTAGATCTAGAAGAAAAGGAAGGAGAAATGTACCTTGAGGTCACACGATGGAAATGGTGCCATGGCTGGACGACGGGAGGAAGGCGCAGAGTTGCGACAAAGCATGGGAGATCCTGGAACGGTTTTAGTGAATGTGACGTGGGACCAAATCATGGCGGGCTGAGCGGTGGTGGTGGCACCAAACAAAGGGGGCGTAGGGATGTGGGCTACAAGAGAAGGAAGTGTGCATCGTGAAATGTCTATGACGCCAATATTTGGATGGATGAAGAGGCTGCACCAAATCGCCTTGCCCAATCTCCAAATATGGACTCTTGTAGGCTTGATTTGGAGTGCACTCCAAAGATTATGCGATCGAGGGCTGTATCGCGGTTTTGCTAAAGAGGCCTTTTTTTGCCATAATTGTCAAATCGATGGTTATTAGGACGATCGAGCGATGACTCTGCTATGGTTGAGCCAAAAATTATGATGATCGAGAGCCGTATGGCTAGCGTTGCTCTAACTCATACTTAGCATCTCTAAATATATTAAGCCAACCTAACATTTTAATTTGAAAATAGGCCGCACCGACCATGACCCATTTAAGCGCCCCACGGCCGATCGCGTGCTTCCCGCTCTAGTGAAATTTTCTATTTGACGCATGTTACAGCAAATAGTCGATCCTCCACACATGTACGAATGAGCGGTTGATGATATATTGGGCCGGCCAGTTTAAGCAAGTTTTCTTTTCCGGTTTTGAGAACCTTTGTTCCTAACAAGTGATTTTCTGTTAGTTCTCTATTAGGGTTTTCGGTTTCCTTTTTGGTTTTTATTCCGCCGTTCATCTTTTCTTCAAAATTCACAAATTTCAATTTTTTTCAAAACTCTTTTGAAATTTGAAAATTGTTTGGAATTTTAAAAATTGATTCCATTTAAAAAAATGCTTGGAATTAAAAAAATGGTGCCTATTTTTTCAAAAGCTGTTCATTTTTTGTTTTTTCTGAATTAAAAAGTGTTTGGATTAAAAAAACTTCTTCAATATTTTCAGGTATTCTTCATTTTTTTTTTCAAAAAATGCTAGAATTTCAAAATTTGTTCACACTTCTAAAAAAGTGTTCAAATTTGAAGAATCAGTTCGTTTTTTTTGCGAAAAATGTTCTAAATTTCATTTTCTCCAAAAATTTCCAAAAATGTGCATAGTCTTGAAAAATACGTATGTTGCGCAGCTACAGTAATCATACAGTTACACCGGGACAACAATAATTGGTACAGTGCTCTCGCTGCACTGGACATCGTTACAGTCAGTGATTGTTTGATACAGCGCTAATGGGCCGGCGGACCGGCCGTGCTGCCCCTGGACGCAATAAGCGTCATATAGGAGCTCCTCTCGCTCTTCTAAAAAAAAAGCTCCCCTCGCTAGCAGCGCCCCTCACTCCTCGTCCTGGCTACTGCCGCCGCCGCACCGCCGCCGCCGCCGCCTAGGAGGCCGGAATCTCGATTAGCCCGGCCGGCCATCCCCTTAATGCTAGCCATCATCAACACCAACACCGCAACCTGAGAGCTTGGGCATGCCATGGGCATGGGATCGGAGCCTCGGCAGCAACGCCGCCGTCCCTGCGCCATCGTCACTGACCAACCCAGGCGGCCGGAGCTCCCACGAGGAGATATACATGCTCTGGTAGACTGAGCTCCTCCTAGTCCGGAGGCAAAGCTTCTCTATCCCACATCTCGGAGGGGAAGAACCGCGCGCGACAATGGCCAGGGCCGCCGACTACTACTCCCTCCTCCAGAGCTGCATGGGCTGCTTCCGGCAGGGCAGGTCCGTCCATCACAGGCTCGTCGCGTCCGCCTCTCCCCCGGACCTGCACCTCAGCACCAAGCTCGTCCTCTTCTACGCCAAGCACGGCGACGTGGCCGCCGCCCGCAGGGTGTTCGACGGAATGCCGCACCGGAGCGTCGTGTCCTGGACGGCCATGGTCTCGGGCTACTCCAGGAACGGCCGCCCCCGGGAGGCGCTGGCGCTGTTCGCCCTCATGCACGTGTGTGGCGACGCCAGGCCGAACCAGTTCACGTACGGGAGTGTGGCCTGTGCGTGCGCGGCGGCTGGGTGCGCGAGGAGCGGGGAGCAGGTGCACGCGTGCGCGGCCAAGGGGAGGTTCGTGGGGGACATGTTCGTGCAGAGCGCCCTCATGGACATGTACCTGAGGTGCGGGTCTGTGGCTGACGCGAGGCGGATGTTTGTGGAGATGGAGAGGAAGGATGTGGTTTCTTGGAATGCCTTGCTCAGGGGTTATGTCGAGCGTGGGCATTGCAGTGACGCGCTTGGGTTGTTATCCTCAATGCTGAGAGAAGGTATGTGCTGGCAACCAAATCTGCTACTCATTGCACTGCCTTGAAATGTGCGATCCCGCTCACATACTGCTATGAACACCTCAAATCTATGCCCTTCATTGTAATTGTAGTGTGTCATGCATGCCATATTTGATTTTAGTTAAAAACAATAACATGCTATACGAAAGTTGTGACTCTCTGAATGTATAATTTTTTCATAGAAATGTGCCGGACAGGGTAACCAAAATCGTTACTCATCTCTGAGATAACATTGACATAAAATCAGCACTTTCAATGAAAAAACCCACTGTTTAATTTCTGTTTGTCTTTTAGGCTTGTTAGTTTAAATGTTTGCTATACTGTCGTTTGAATATCGAAAGTGCATTTTTTCCTTGATTGTTAACCATTCACATAAAAAAAAACTTGACAGAAATGCTGCCTGACCATTTCACATTTGGAAGTGCTCTAAAAGCTTGTGGAGCTGTCAGTGTGCTCACTAACGCGGAGCTGATTCACACTTGCATAATAAAGTTGGGCTACTGGGGTGAAAAGGTTGTTATTGGATCACTTATTGATGCTTATGCGAAATGTCGGAGCATGAGAAGTGCACGAGTGATATATGACTCCATATGTGAACCAGACCTTGTGTCGTCTACTGCGCTGATCAGTGGGTACTCCATGGATAAAAACCATACTGAAGATGGGATGGAGCTCTTCTGCAAGATTTATCGTAGGGGTTTGAGGATTGATGGTGTTCTGTTAAGCTCCTTGCTTGGCATTTGTGCTAATGTGTCATGTCTCAGATTTGGGACACAAATTCATGCTTACATGTGCAAAAAGCAGCCAATGGGAGACGTGGCGTTGGAGAACGCTTTAGTTGATATGTATGCAAAGGCAGGCAAAATTTTAGATGCCAGGCGTGCTTTTGATGAAATGCCCTGCCGAAATGTCGTTTCATGGACTTCACTCATTACTGCCTGTGGGAAAAATGGTTTTGGGGGAGATGCTGTGAGCCTTTTTGAGAGGATGGTGGAGGATGGTGTGAAGCCAAACGACGTGACATTCCTTTCTCTTCTGTCTGCTTGTGGTCATTCTGGTCTGATGAGCAAAGGGTTGGAGTATTTCACTTCCATGATGAGCAAGTATGGTATTGATCCAAGAGCTGAGCATTTCAGTTCTGCTATCGACCTTCTTGGCCGTGGGGGTCAGTTAGAGGATGCATGGAAGCTAGTGGAGAATGTGGATACTAAACCCAACTCGTCAATATTGGGCGCTATGCTTGGAGCTTGTAAAACACATGGAAACATGCCTCTCGGAGAAACTGCAGCCAAGAATCTTATCAGTAAAGGTGCCGAGAGTTCTGTACACTATACCGTGCTTGCAAACATGTATGCAGAATCTAATTTATGGGAGGATGCTCAAAGTACAAGGAAATTAATGGCTGAAACATCTGGTGGCAAGGAAGCTGGTTGCAGTGTCCTCTGAAGATCAATAATAAAGTTTTGCTTTCGAAGATATTCAGATAATGGTCATGTCCTGATAGATGCACCAGATGCTTTTGAATTACCCTCAGACCTTTGTCCACAATGAACCTAACCGATCCAACATGTAGAGCCTCCACATCTTTGTAACCTATAACCGACTTCATAATCTTCCCCATTTGATTAAGCAGTGAGAGTCTAATGACTTATCAGCAGCCATCATGTTGGTTCAGGGTAAGTGCACATTGTGCTTAATATTAAAGCTTTTGTATAGTTGTTCATTTGGACACATCTGTTTGGCTACACTCCCTGTGAATGCAGATCTTGCAACTTTTACCAACTGTAAAAGTTTTGCGGATGCATGTTTGACTCATATAGTCTTGTCAGTATTCTCAATTCTGTCCAATTTATTGATTGGACAGTTACAGGCTTATGGTCTTAATCCTTTTTTTACTCCAACTTGTCTGCATCAATTGATACCTATAAGAATACTGTAAAAACATGCAGTGGATAAACCAGTTTGTTATTCCCTTCTGTACATGACTATATGGCGATACCCCGTCTTTCCACTCTACGCTAGCCATTTCTCTTTTGATGTGGGTATAAATGTTGAGTATTTTTCAAATAGGCGGATACATGATTTATGACTAATCTGTGATCCTTCCTTTATATGTTGAATCTGACAGTGCCAATACCATGGCCTTGATCTATTACATACCCTGTGTCGGTGTCGAGTGAAGCAGATCTTAAACTTTAAGGTCTCGAGAAACCAAAAGCCACCACGTTTCAGCTACTCAGTTAATAATCGAATATGTTGCCGAACCCATGTGCTGTTGACTTACATTTTGTTTGTTGAGTTGGTTTACCTAGTAAAATATGTTAATCACTACTTTTTATCTGAACTGCAAAAATATTTTTTATGTACCATTGTAAGATCTTATATTTGTTGAAAATGGCATACACTTTTTTCAGCACTGTAGCATAATACGGTTATTCTTCTTTCACATTATTTGCTTTCAAATGGCATCTGAGGATAATTATTACCAGAATCAGTTCCCTTAATAATATTAAAATAAGGGATGATAACAGCTAGCAACTTACAGTTCAAGTATTTGATTTGGCACTTTTAGGAAGATGCTGTAGTCACATCTTAAGGGTGTGGGTTACACAATCGCACGGGCCATGATGGATGGTCATCATTCATCCAATATCTGTTAGCTAAAATAGCTCGTAACTGGTAGATTACAGGCCCTTAACTTCTGGAACACTTGCCATCCCATCAATACTCCCTAGATGCCTCATCCGAGACTATTCTTCAATTCTTGTACATCTACGCTAACCACAGGATTCCTTAAATACTGATATTCAATCATGTGCCAAAGTCTTTGGCCATCTACTGGCTGCGTGATATGAGAAAGTAGTACAGCTGTTAGGGAGTGTAGGTTTCTAGAGCCACTATCCTAATACTGAGCAAAAGGCTGGCTTACTATCACTTGTGTGCAACCTAAGCAACTGAACTATAAAGCAGGCTGTGAGTTCTAGTTCACCTAAAAAATCATCAAGGAAGCAACTCCACCGCTGTAGCTAGGGGTTGTACATTGGACATGCACAGCATGGTTTACAGACTCCTCTTTGGATTTCTCCTCCCTCTTCTCCTACGACCCTCCTTAGTGTTAGGCGATCCACCAGAGTTGAAGGTTGGCTTTTACCAATACACATGCCCATATGTAGAGGTCATTGTTCGTGATGAGATGGCCAGGATCATCTCCCATGTCCCAAGCCTTGCTGCTCCTCTGCTTCGCATGCACTTCCACGACTGTTTTGTGAATGTGTGCACACACCTTTGTCTCTTCTCAACTGCTTCAGTTGTATTTAGAGATGCACTGAATTGTTTGTGACATGCAGGGCTGCGATGGTTCTATTCTACTTGATAGCATACCAGGATTACCATCCGAAAAGGAATCAGAACCGAACCTTAGCCTGCGAGGCTTTGGCACGATTGACCTTGTCAAGGCTAAGCTGGAGCAAGCCTGCCCTGGAGTGGTCTCCTGTGCTGATATCCTAGCTCTTGTGGCAAGGGATGTTGTACTACTGGTAAGAACTAGTAGTTCTGTTCATTAATTTTGGTTTATTCTTCAAGTAAGATAAGTTGACATAGTTCAGAAAATGGTGAGTATAGGATGATTCAGACCAACAGTGGTGGCAAAACCCACACATTTTTGACTGCCTTCACTAAGTTTGATCATCTTTTATGTATTTATTTCTGGAAAGTACCTGCTCTCTTGCTAAGCCAACTCTCATTTTCACTATGCAACAGACCCATGGGCCTTACTGGAATGTCCCAACTGGGCGGCGAGACGGGTTGAGATCGGTCAAGGACGACGCTCTGAACAACCTACCCCCACCCTTTTCCGATGCCACTCGTAATCTGAACCAGTTCTTCATCCCGAAGGGCCTTGATGCAAAGGATCAGGTGGTTCTGCTAGGTATATACTATTCTTCAGGAACTAAACTCAATGCATGATCTAATAAACTAGTGCGTCTTCTCTCCTAGTTTTGTGTAGCCTATGCTCTTCTGATTCTTCTCTGTTTTACTCCCTCCGTTCGGAATTACTTGTCGCAGAAATGGATGTATCTAGACGTATTTTAGTTCTAGATACATCCATTTCCGAGATAAGTAATTCCGAACGGAGGGAGTAATTTATTAGAACTTTGCCGATCCCAACAAATCTCTAGTAGCCTTCCCCAATAAAGGTGCTCGTTTGCATGCACAACTAAGCAATGGGTTAATGAAGCAAGGCCGTATGCTGTATGCACGTGCCAAGTCAACAGATCGGTTCTTGTAGTTAAACCACTGAAAAAATTACTAGCTTTGCTGATAGCACGCTATAGCGTTCTGAGCAATGTCTCGCTAAATAAATTAGTGTACAATGTCTCGCTAATAGCATATTGTGAGGCTGACGCTATTTTGCTGTAGCACGCTATTTTTTTTCCATTGAGTTAAACTACATGATGCAAAACCAAGAGTCACTTTGTTCTGGTAGAAAAACAAAGTATAACTCCTTATTCGAAAACTAGTACGTACTACATTATTTGCTATTCATTTCGCACGCGCAGAAGAGATGGGTAGAAAACCTCTCTAGTTCACTATAAACTAGCAATGTGTTGCAACTTTATTTCTGATTGTTGCAAATATTGCAGTTCAAGCTCTGCAGGAAACCATGGAAACTGACACATTCTAACTTGTTCACGCATTTTGACAGGGGGGCACACCCTCGGCACCTCCCACTGCTCGTCCTTCTCGGACCGTCTGTACAACTTCAGCGGCACGCAGATGCCGGACCCGGCGCTGGACAGGCGGTACGCGCCGCGGCTGAAGAGCAAGTGCAGGCCCGGCGACACGACGACGCTGGTGGAGATGGACCCGGGGAGCTTCAGGACGTTCGACGCGAGCTACTACCGTCACGTCGCCAGGGGGAGGGCGCTCTTCACTTCGGACGAGACGCTCATGCTGGACCCCTTCACCCGGGACTACGTCCTGCGCCAGGCGTCCGTGGCCGCCGCCGGCGGCTACCCAGTGGAGTTCTTCGCGGACTTCGTGGCGTCCATGGTGAAGATGGGGAACATTCAGGTGCTCACCGGCGCGCAGGGCGAGGTCAGGCGGCGCTGCGGCGCCGTGAACCAGATGGGCATGTAAGCCGCCGGTGGTCCGTGGTCATCAGCCCGTAAATTATCGGAAGTCTGTGGGTATTGTATAATTGATGTGTATTACGCGTGTACATTGTGTGCATCATTGTCTTTCTTCATTTGCCTTGTTTGTTTGCACGATGTATTCAGATTCAAATAAAATGTTTGCTTGATTGATTCAGTGAAATGATGTCCTCTGCCAACCTCGATGATTCGATGAACACACTACGACAGAGAGAATTGGAGTTGTATTTTTCGATTATTCTCGGCTGCGTACACGGTACACGTACAGGAAACTTGAGGCTGGGATGTGCTTTCTGGCAGAAGAGTTTACTTGGTGCCATGGATATTCTACTTCCGTAGGTCGTAGCTAGCTAGCTAATGGATTGAGCATAACAGCAAATTAAGCTAGCTCCACATGGATGGGCGTGGACCACGCCATCCACTCGTCAACTCTGCAAGCTTGACTCACACTCCTTGTACACTTCCTTTCCAGCCGTTTGGTCATTTTTCAGGTAAATTTTGTTACGGCCAGCTGTGAGTAGTAAAAAGCAGACAATTACTTTAATAATTTTATGAGACCATATATTTACAATAATCCCAGACAACTAAGAATCAGCAGGATATACCACGTGACATCCAAACAATTCAAAAAAATAAAATAAAATCAGCGAGATATATATCTTTTTTCCCCCTCGAAACCCTTTTTGTATACACCACCTTCTTTTGCTCGTGCAATGATATCATCCCAAGTTTTCCCAACCGAAAGACGAGGAATCGGAATATACCGTACACCACAGCTCAAAGAAACCTAGCTGGGTTAGCCAGCTAGCTTTGGCATCTCCATCGCTTTCTGTTCCTTGCTCTTTCTTCAAAGAATCACCACGGGCCAGTATAACACCCGAAACAACGTCGTAATCAAACCTGTGCATGCACGCCAATGCGCGCGCACGCACGCACGTAGGGCGACCAGAGACCGAACAAGGGGGCAGGGGCACGCGCGCGCGCCGCCATGCAGCCGGCGCCGACCGCCCGGGCCGCCGGCTGGCTCCACCGCCCGCTCCCGCGAGAGCGGCCGCACCTGACCCGCTGCACCAAGATCCTCTGCTCGGCGTTCCTCACCCTGCTCCTCGTCGCCGGCGTGCTCCTCTTCGTCGCCTACCTCGCCGTGCGCCCGCACCGGCCGCGCTTCCACGTCACCGCCTTCTCCGCCGCCGGCATCCAGCAGGCCGGCGGCGGCGCGGTCCTCCTCTCCGGGCAGCTCTCCATCCGCAACCCGAACCGGGACGTGGCCTTCTTCTACGACCGGCTCTACATGTCCGTGCTCTACCGCCAGTACGGCGCCGTCGTCAAGGACCACGACCTGGCCGGCGGGGCGCCCATGTACCAGCCGCCCAAGACCACGACGCCCCTCGCGTTCGAGGGCGTCGCCGTGCCGGCGGGCCCCGCCACGGCCGACATGGCCAGGGCGGCCGCGGAGGCGGGAGGCGGCGCGGTGGAGTTCACGGTGAAGGTCCGGTCGAGGATCCGGGCCAAGGTGGCCGTCTGGGGGTTCCACTGGCACCCGCTCCACGTGGACTGCGACGTGGCCGTGGGCCCCGACGGGCAGCTGCTGCCGGAGGTCCGGCAGAAGCGCTGCGACATAGACTTCTTGTAGGTGTAATCCGCCTGCATGATCGAGTACATAACAAGCGTTTAGTAACATTCCTATGTAATCTGCCGGCAAGTAATTAACATCATATACTGTTAAAAACAACATCTTCTAGTAATAGGTTATTAAGAAAAACCAAATCCTTGATTGTGGGCCCATCACCTGTTGCTTCTCTGTATAATGCCATTGCCTCCTCCATGACCTTGGGTTGTGATAAAAGCCATGCTCTTCTCCTCATTGATGGATGAGTTCTGAATAAGAATAAAGAGAGCAAATCTGCCAACGCCGACTCCCCGTTCATCCTTCCTGCCTTGTCAAAGAACGAAGGGGCAGCGTGGGGATCGAAACCAGCAGCAGCCAGTAGCATCATTCCAATGTAGTCCGCCTCTAGCTCATTCCTACAATACGGAGTAGTACATGTAATGTAATTAACATCATACATTCGTACTCTTACAAAACAACATCTTCTAATTAACACGAAGTAAATACTTGCATGCATAAACATACTGGGTTAACTTAATGTTTTTGTAGGTTTTTTTATATGTTTGTTTCTAGTTGGTTTCAGCTACTCTGGATTGTCCATAGTTTTTGAAAACCCTAAGTTTTGCCCCTCTTTCATTTGGTAGGGACACCAAAGGAAGAGGGGCAACATTAAGAGTTTCCAAAAACTAGGGATAATCCTGAGTAGCTGGAAGCAACTAGGGACAAAAACATACACAAACACATTGTTAAGATGCACGTATGAACAATGTGGTGTTAAAAGAAATAATGAAATTGATATACCTGCGTAACAATGGTGCCATGAGGAGGTGGGTTGGGAACCACAACCTGAATATTTGGATCATCTCAGACGAGTGCATCGCAATAACATGTCCAACCTACATATATATATATAGAAATCAATAAACAATACTATCGGCATTGAAAATTAACAACCTTAGTAATCCAAAACGAACGAACAAACAAACAAACATATGTATGTACCTCATGCGCGATGACGGTGGCAATCTCAGCATCCGTGCTGAAATGATCAAGTAATCCTGTGTAGACTATAATCTTACCACCGCCAAAGCATCCTCCTTTTTTGATGTTGTGTTCGAGAACTATCACCTCCCAATTGAACTCCTCGATCCAATCCAGACACGTCACCATGTGTGGTCGTTCCTGTCCTCGCTGTTCTATCTTGCTCTTGATGGACAAGCCACGGCGGATGGCGCGAATGATCTTTGAGCCAATGGCGTGGACACGAACACTCTGATGGTGGTGCGGGTCTACGATCTTGGAGGCATGCTCCTTCTTGAAATCGGCAAAGGAGATCTCTGCACTCAAGCTCGCTCCCTTGGGAGAGAAGATGACCTTGTGAGTGCGGTTGGTGTAAGGCACAGTCTCGACAACATATTCACGGTCGATGATCTTCCTTGCGCCTTTGCGAAAAATTCGGGGCGGCACAATTGCTGTCATGGCCCTCCGCAGCATGTGGGAGTACCCGCGAAGAGCCAAGTGACTGGTCACCGACCTCCAGAGGGAAGTGCAATAGTCCTGAGGAACACGCAATGCCATAGACATAGGTTGAAAGAAGGGTTGCAGGAGACGGAAGGCTTCAATGAGGAGGGAGCGCAAGCTCATCAGGCACGAGTTCATGATTTCTTGGTGTGTTTCTCTATATATAGGCGGCTTATCTCTGTTTTCTCGAGACAAATACAACAACCTCCTACGTGCGTGTGTAAACTCGTACGTGCGCGCGAGGCTCTATTATTTGGCCGCTGCTCATCGCCGTAGAGCACGAGTCGGATACTTAACGCCCTTCCGTTTCGGGAACCATATGTGCTTTTTTTTTTACCATGCAAAAAAAAAAAGATTAGGCTGAAACGGAATACATCTGTCTCAAATTAATTATCTTAATTGTCTTATATATAGACTCAAAAAGAAAAAAAAAGATTTGTCTAGATATGGATGGACCTAACACTAAAACGTGTAGCTAAATACAGTTAATTCGGGACAAATGGAGTATTAGTTACTGATGGGCTGCACATGCCACTTTCAAAAGCATCGCGTGACGATACTGATGAAATTCTTACGCTGACATACATACACCCATGTTCCCTGCCTCAAAAAAAGAAAAAAAGAAATACACCAGTGTTAACTCACAACTCCAACTTGCTGCACGGATCCTGAGGCATCTTAGAGCATCTATAGCCGGACCCTTATATTGCCTATATACGTTCGGCAGATGGTCCGGTCAATGACCGGTCAAGAAATTGTGACCCACTCATACCCCTCATAGTGGGTCTATATATCTCGGATGGATATAGGGAGGCCCGGATGCGCCCGTACACGTCTGCCACGTCGAATTCGACCCATGCCGGCCCACCCTGACCGCATAAATATCTCCAACCTATTCATATCCGGACATAGCCATTGCCTCTCCACTCCACTTTGAGTTCACGTCACTCCGCCTCCGGCTCCTTTCCCGCGAGCTCTAGTCTCCTCCGGCATGGTAGCAAATCCAACTCTATCGACTAGGACATCATCTCATGCAGGAACGAGAAGGAAATGGCCGTCCGCCTGGCCCTCCATCGCTCCTAGGAGGAATCCGTCCAACCACAGACCGAGTCGATCCAGCTGGAATTCATTGCGTCTGTGCAAGCGGCGTTTAGACCCGCCCACGCCGGTAGCTCGAGGCGCGTGACCGTGGTGGATGGCCGCGGGCTGGCGGCACAATCCTTGCGGTGGAGCCTCGTCCTATGACGTCGGGCTTCGAGTTAGAGGTAAATGTCGGTAGGTGGCCCAACCGTGGATGCGTAGAGGAGCTGTGTGACATTTCGGCTTAATAGGAATGGTAGGCTACTGGTACAACAAGGTGCCTGGCTTGGAGCAATTTGAGGATGGGTGTCAACCCGGGAAGTTGATCTGGGTGCGCACCAATGAGGACAAAGTGCGCAGGAAAGGCTACCCTTGATCTGTGGCACCAGTCTAGATGGTGGCAATCAGGCACAACAACTACAAACCGTTGGGTGAACCTGGTGGGGGCATTATAATTGGTATCAAAGTCAACCCTTGCGGTTACACGAGGGTGCACGGGCATGTGGCGCATGGCGCGTGTGGCCCATCATGGCACACGACATGAGAAAATGTATCAGACTAGACGCATAGACGTGTGTCAAGAGAGAACGTTCTTGTTAGGCCAACAAAGACGTTGACTGCTGTGAGTGGGGATGTATGTGGCATCCTATCTTAATAGTAAACAACCACATGAACCAATCGGTTTGGCTGGGGCATTATGATACGTCTCCAACGTATCTATAATTTATGAAGTATTCATGCTATTATATTATCTGTTTTGGATATTTATGGGCTTTACTAAATACTTTTATATTATTTTCGGGACTAACCTATTAACCGGAGGCCCAGCCCAAATTGCTGTTTTCTTGCCTATTTCAGTGTTTCGAAGAAAAGGAATATCACACGGAGTCCAAACGGAATGAAACCTTCGGGAGAGTTATTTTTGGAACCGAAGCAATCCAGGAGACTTGGAGTAGACATCAGGGAAGCTTCGAGGTGGCCACGAGGCAAGGAGGTGCGCCCTACCCCCCTGGGCGCGCCCCCACTCGTGGACCCCTCGTGGCTCCCCTGACTGACTTCTTTCGCCTATATATATATCCATATACCTTAAAAACATCGGGGAGCAGAATAGATCGGGAGTTCCGCCGCCGCAAGCCTCTGTAGCCACCAAAAACCAGCCGGGGCCCTGTTCCGGCACCCTGCCGGAGGGGGGATCCCTCACCGTGGCCATATTCATCATCCCGGCGCTCTCCATGACGAGGAGGGAGTAGTTAACCCTCGGGGCTGAGGGTATGTACCAGTAGCTATGTGTTTGATCTCTTTCTCTCTCTCTCGTGTTCTTGAGGTGATACGATCTTGATGTATCGCGAGATTTGCTATTATAGTTGGATCTTATGATGTTTCTCCCCCTCTACTCTCTTGTAATGGATTGAGTTTTCCCTTTGAAGTTATCTTATCGGATTGAGTCTTTAAGGATTTGAGAACACTTGATGTATGTCTTGCATGTGCTTATCTTTGGTGACAATGGGATATCACGTGATCTACTTGATGTATGTTTGGGTGATCAACTTGCGGGTTCCGTGACCTCGTGAACTTATGCATAGGGGTTGGCACACGTTTTCGTCTTGACTCTCTGGTAGAAACTTTGGGGCACTCTTTGAAGTTCTATGTGTTGGTTGAATAGATGAATCTGAGATTGTTTGATGCATATCGTATAATCATACCCACGGATACTTGAGGTGACATTGGAGTATCTAGGTGACATTAGGGTTTTGGTTGTTTTGTGTCGTAAGGTGCCGAAGCAAAGATATCCGTGGAGGCCGGTTCGTTCGTCCTATTCTGATATTCAGGACCAAGAGGTACCGGATTCTATTTCGGATAGGACCTGAAAGGAGAAGAAAGGCTGAAATGCCAACGAACCTCTGTCTATTCTCTAATTCATCCGATCTGATAGTACCCGTTTTTGGAACGTCCAGTGCCAAAGTCACTGAATGGGGTGTTATTCTAGTACGAACTCTATGATAGATCGATCTGAAAGAATAACTTTGAGGTGGTTTCGTACCCTACAATAATCTCTTCGTTTGTTCTCCGCTATTAGTGACTTTGGAGTGACTCTTTATTGCATGTTGAGGGATAGTTGTATGATCCAATTATGTTATTATTGTTGAGAGAACTTGCACTAGTGAAAGTATGAACCCTAGGCCTTGTTTGAACGCATTGCAATACCGTTCGTGCTCACCTTTATTATTAGTTACCTTGCTGTTTTTATATTTTCAGATTACAAAAACCTATATCTATCATCCATATTGCACTTGTATCACCATCTCTTCGCCGAACTAGTGCACCTATACAATTTACCATTGTATTGGGTGTGTTGGGGACATAAGAGACTCTTTGTTATTTGGTTGCAGGGTTGTTTCAGAGAGATCATCTTCATCCTACGCCTCCCACGGATTGATAAACCTTAGGTCATCCACTTGAGGGAAATTTGCTACTGTCCTACAAACCTCTGCACTTGGAGGCCCAACAATGTCTACAAGAAGAAGGTTGTGTAGTAGACATCAAGCAGTTTCTGGCGCCGTTGCTGGGGAGGTGAGTGCTTGAAGGTATATCTTTAGATCTTGCAATCGAATCTTTTTGTTTCTTGTTTTATCACTAGTTTAGTCTATAAAAGAAAACTACAAAAAAATGGAATTGAGGGTGCCTCATATGCTTCATCTTTTTAATATCTTTCATGAAAATAAGGATTCCGATAATTGTGCTCAATTGCTAGAGGAAGAATTCATTAGAATGTTTGGCACTAAATCTTTGAATGATGAGCATGATTGCAATGTTGTTAGTATGAATTCTTTGAATATCCATAGTACTAATGATGATTGCACTAGTCATGATGAAAATGTCTCTTATAAGCATGTCAACTTTTGTGGAGTGCATAGAGTTTGCAAGTACACACTAAATAGGGAAGATAGATTTTGCAAGAGGCATAAATATTTAGAAACTAAATGGTTGCAAGAAAGGCTAGATGATTGTGCTGAAAGATTCAATATTTATCGCCATCCTTGTGAACTTTGCAATGAACATGGTCATTTAAAGATCCAATGCTATTTGTTTCATGATCAAATCGTGTCCAAAAATTGTAACTTGATTACCCTTGAGCATCACAAAGAGCTTAGTCTTCTTTTGGGGTATGAAGAAATGAAATGTATAACTGAGGGTATTCCAAAATTTAATCTTGATAGTTTTCTTGATTTTGATCTAGAAGAAATTTTTATGTATTGTGCGGTGAATTGCATTGAAAATTCTTATATTGCCAATTACATAAAGAAAAGAAAGCAAATAGAAGATGAAGAGAATACTAATGAAAGGGAAGAGATTTCCCAATATCCTCCTATTATTTCTTATGATGAACCAGGTAACGAGGAGGAGCCTTCTATTCAACCAATCTCATTAATAAGGAGCTCAAAAAAGAGGGTTAAACCCACACATGATGTGAAGAAGAAAAATAAAAGACGGAGGAGCAAAGGTAGAAAGGTATCCCTCCCAAATTATGTTGCTCCTATTACTCATTGTGATGATGATAATTGCTATACTATTGGTGCTATCCATACAATTAATGATGAGAGTGATTATGCTTATGATATGAAAAGGCCCAAGCTTGGGGATGCTATGTTTGATGAGAATGACATGTTTGAGAATATATTTTCTGCAATTAATGTTTGTCCCAAGCTTGGGGATGCTATGTTTAATGAAGATGATATTTTTAGCCTCCCAAGTTTTGATGAGCAAATTTTTTATGATGATAGCATGCCTCCTACTTATGATGATTATATTGATGAAAGTGGGTTTGGAAGAGTGTCAACTTTAGGAAGTAATGATCCCACTATTTTGGAGGATGTTGAATCTTATTGTGATAATTATGAAGGTGGATTTGGAGAGGTCATGACTTTATTTAGTAATGATTCCACTATCTTGGAAGAGGTTTCAATTGATTATGATGAGAACAAAGTTGCTACTTATGATGATTATTGTGATGACACTTATGCTATAAAAAGTAGTGATGATTATATTTATAAAACTTGTCATGATTATGATTACCCTTTTTCTGAACATTACTCCTTTAATGTGGAAACAATTTATAGTATTCGATTTTCTTATGATACTCCCACTATTTCGAATGAGAAGAATTTTGCTTATGTGGAGAGTAATAAAATTTCTATGCTTGTAGATCATGAAAAGAATGCTTTAGGTGCTGGTTATATTGTTGAATTCATTCATGATGCTACTGAAAATTATTATGAGGGAGGAATATATGCTTGTAGGAATTGCAATAATATCAAGTTTCCTCTCTATGTGCTTAAAGTTTTGAAGTTATGCTTGTTTTGCCTTCCTATGCTAGTTGATTGTTGTTCCCATAAGTTGTTTGCTCACAAAATCCCTATGCATAGGAAGTGGGTTAGAATTAAATGTGCTAGTCATATGCTTCATGACGCTCTCTTTATGTTTCAATTCTTATCATTTATGTGAGCATCATTGAAATCATCATGCCTAGCTAGGGGCGTTAAACGTTAGCGCTTGTTGGGAAGCAACCCAATTTTATTTTAGTTCTTTGCTTTTTGCCCCTGTTTAGGAATAAATAATTCATCTAGCCTCTGGTTAGATGTTTTTTTATGTTTTAATTAGTGTGTGTGCCAAGTAGAACCTTTGGGAAGACTTGGGTGAAGTCTTTATGATCATGCTGTAAAAAAACAGAAACTTTAGCGCTCACGAGATGTGCTGCCATTTTTTTACTGGAGAGTGCTTTTAGGTTGATTCTTTTTGAAGATGATTAATAGACAAATTCCTCAGGTACACCAATTTATTTTAGAATATTTGGAGTTCCAGAAATATACGTTTGATACAGATTACTACAGACTGTTCTGTTTTAGACAGATTCTGTTTTCATTGTGTTGTTTGCTTATTTTGATGAATCTATGATTAGTATCGGAGGGTATGAACCATAGATAAGTTGGAATACAGTAGATATAACACCAATATGAATTTAGAATGAGTTCACAACAGTACCTAAGTGATGGTTTTATTTTCTTATACTAACGGAGCTTACGAGTTTTGTGTTGTGAAGTTTTCAAGTTTTGGGTAAAGACTTGATGGACTATGGAATAAGGAGTGGCAAGAGCCTAAGCTTGGGGATTCCCAAGGCACCCCAAGGCAATATTAAAGGATTACCAAGAGCCTAAGCTTGGGGATGCCCCGGAAGGCATCCCCTCTTTCGTCTTTGTTCATCGGTAACTTTACTTGGAGCTATATTTTTATTCACCACATGATATGTGTTTTGCTTGGAGCGTCAATTTATTTTGTTAGGATTTGCTTGCTGTTATTTAGAGCAATGTTTTGCATCTTTTATTTCAATAAAAGTGTCAAGGATAGCCTTTACCATTCCTATTTTACAAGTCTTCATGTTGCTGTTTGAAAACAGAAAGTTTACCGCTGTTGCAAAAATTCCCTAGAGAAGTAAGAATGTGATAAAATGTTGAAACCTTTTGTATAATAAGCTCTGATAAATTTACTACAGTGGCAATTTTCTTTTATAATTTTTGGTAGGGAAGTATGGATCTTGCTGCATTCTTTACAGACTGTCCTGTTTAGGCAGATTGCTGTTATGTTTGCATTGTTTGCATATGTTTGCTTCTTTAATGATTCTATTTGAGGATAGGACTATTAAATATGCAGAGGCATTTAATATGCAATGTTGAATAATAATTTTAGTGATTTGCTACAGTAGAGTATGATAAGGTTTTTGCATCGGTTTATACTAACTTATCTCATGAGTCCTTGTTGAGTTTTGTGTGGATGAAGCTTTTGAGATTTAGGGAGACCGTGATATGAGAGGAATTAAGGAGACACAAAAGCTCAAGCTTGGGGATGCCCAAGTCATCCCTAATTAATATTTCAATAAGTCTCAAGCATCCAAACTTGGGGATGCCCCGGTTGGTATCCCACCTTTCTTCTTCAACAACTATCGGTTAGTATCGGTCGACCCTAAGTTTTTGCTTCTTCACGTGATGTTTACTATTCTTAGAATGTCATTTTATTTTGCTTTCTGTTTGAATATCAAGATCTGAAATTATTAAATGGGATAATATTCACATAGCTAAATAATTATTCAACTACTCATTGATCTTCACTTTTATCTTTTTGGAGTGGTTTGTCATTTACTCGTGTGCTTCACTTATATCCTATGAGTAAATAGTTGAATGATTTGAATATCATAAATGTGAAATTATATATGTTTTATATGCTTATCCCATGGGGAGTAATGACTTCACATATAAGAAGTAGAGGTGGTAAATTTATTGAAGGTTAGCAAACATTGTATTGGTCACTTGAACAATTCATGAAAGAATATTGAGGGAAGAGAGATTTCACATATAAATATACTATCTTGGACATCTTTTGTAATTGTGAGCACTCATTAAAATATGACATGTTAAAAGGTTGATGTTGGACAAGAAAGACAACGTAATGGGTTATGTTTTCTTATATCCGAAATAAAGTATATTGTCATGGATCATTCAACATGCTGAGCTTGCCTTTCCCCCTCAGCTAGCCAAATTCTTTGCACCAAGTAGAGATACTACTTGTGCTTCCAAACATCCCTTGAACCAGTATTGCCATGAGAGTCCACCATACCTACCTATGAATTGAATAAGATCCTTCAAGTAAGTTGTCATCGGTGCATGCAATAAAAATTGCTCTCTAAATATGTATGATCTATTAGTGTGGAGAAAATAAGCTTTATATGATCTTGTGATGCGGAAGCAATAAAAGCGACAGATTGCATAATAAAGGTCCCTATCACAAGTGGTAATATAAAGTGATGTTCTTTCGCATTAAGATTTTGTGCATCCAACTATAGAAGCGCATGACAACCTCTTCTTCCCTCTGCGAAGGGCCTATCTTTTAGTCTTGTCTTATACCTTATGCAAGAGTCATGGTGATCTTCACCTTTCCTTTTTACATTTTATCCTTTGGCAAGCACATTGTGTTGGAAAGATCCTGATATATATATATCCAATTGGATGTAAGGCATCATGAACTATTATTGTTGACATTACCCTTGAGGTAAAAGGTTGGGAGGCGAATCTATAAGCCCCTATCTTTCTCTGTGTACGATTAAAACTTTGAACCCATAAATATCGTGTGAGTGTTAGCAATTGTGAAAGACTAAATGATAGTTGAGTATGTGAAGTTTGCTGAATCAAATTTCTGACATAAACTCTTTGATACGTCTCCAACGTATCTATAATTTTTTATTGTTCCATGCTATATTATATTATGTTTTGGATGTTTAATGGGCTTTATTATACACTTTTATATTATTTTTGGGACTAACCTATTAACCGGAGGCCCAGCCCAAATTGCTATTTTTTTTTTGCCTATTTCAGTGTTTCGCAGAAAAAGAATATCAAACGGAGTCCAAACGGAATGAAACCTTCGGGAACGTGATTTTCGGAACAAACGTGATCCAGAGGACTTGGAGTCTACGTCAAGCAATCAACGTGGAGAGCACGAGGCAGGGGGGCACGCCTACCCCCCATGCGCGCCGTCCACCCTCGTGGGGCCCACGTTGCTCCACCGACGTACTTCTTCCTCCTATATATACCTACGTACCCCCAAACCATCAGAGGCATCCACGAAAACCTAATTCCACCGCCGCAACCTTCTGTACCTGTGAGATCCCATCTTGGGGCCTTTTCCGGCGTCCTGCCGGAGGGGGCATTGATCACGGAGTGCTTCTACATCAACACGATAACCTCTCCGATGATGTGAGTATTTTACCTTAGACCTTCGGGTCTATAGTTATTAGCTAGATGGCTTCTTCTCTCTCTTTGGATCTCAATACAAAGTTCTCCTCGATTCTCGTGGAGACCTATTCGATGTAATCTTCTTTTGCGGTGTGTTTGTCGGGACCGATGAATTGTGGGTTTATGATCAAATTTATTTATGAACAATATTTGAATCTTCTCTGAATTCTTTTATGTATGATTGGTTATCTTTGCAAGTCTCTTCGAATTATCAGTTTGGTTTGGCCGACTAGATTGATCTTTCTTGCAATGGGAGAAGTGCTTAGCTTTGGGTTCAATCTTGCGGTGTCCTTTCCGAGTGACAGCAGGGGCAGCAAGGCACGTATTGTATTGTTGCCATCGAGGATAACAAGATGGGGTTTATATCACATTGCATGAGTTTATCCCTCTACATCATGTCATCTTGCTTAAAGCGTTACTCCGTTCTTATGAACTTAATACTCTAGATGCATGCTGGATAGCGGTCGATGTGTGGAGTAATAGTAGTAGATGCAGGCAGGAGTCGGTCTACTTGTCACGGACGTGATGCCTGCTACCTCTTGAGCACTGCGTTGGTTTTCCCTTGAAGAGGAAAGGGTGATGCAGTGTGACGCCCCCAATTCAATCGTACACTAATCATACACGCAAACGTGTGCGATCAAGATCAGGGACTCACGGGAAGATATCACAACACAACTATAAAAATAAAATAAGTCATACAAGCATCACAATACAAGCCAGGGGCCTCGAGATCTCGAATACAAGTGCTCGGTTATAGACGAGTCAGAGGAAGCAACAATATCTGAGTACAGACATAAGTTAAACAAGTTGCCATAAAATGGCTAGCACAAACTGGGATACAGATCGAAAGAGGCGCATGCCTCCTGCCTGGGATCCTCCTAAACTACTCCTGGTCGTCGTCAGCGGCCTACACGTAGTAGTAGGCACCTCCGGTGTAGTAGGAGTCATCGTCAACGGTGGCGTCTGGCTCCTGGGCTCCAGCATCTGGTTGCGACAACCAGGTAGAATGGAAAGGGGGAAAAGAGGGAGAAAAGCAACCGTGAGTACTCATCCAAAGTACTTGCAAGCAAGGATCTACACTACATATGTAGGGGTATCTGTGTAAAGGGGCAATATCGATGGTCTGAACTGCAGAATGCCCGAATAAGAGGGGGATAGCTAGTCATGTCGAAGACTACGCTTCTGGCAGCCTCCATCTTGCAGCATGTAGAAGAGAGTAGATGGTAAGTTCACCAAGTAGCATTGTATAGCATACTCCTACCCGGCGATCCTCTCCTCGTCGTCCTATTAGAGAGCGACCACCGGGTTGTATCTGGCACTTGGAAGGGTGTGTTTCATTAAGTATCCGGTTCTAGTTATCATAAGGTCAAGGTACAACTCCGGGTCGTCCTTTTACCGAGGGAAATGGCTATTCGAATAGATAAACTTCCCTGCAGGGGTGCACCACATAACTCAACACGCTCGATCCCATTTGACCGGACACACTTTCCTGGGTCATGCCCGGCCTCGGAAGATCAACACGTCGCAACCCTACCTAGGCACAATAGAGAGGTCAGCACGCCGGTCTAAATCCTATGGCACAGGGGTCTGGGCCCACCGCCCATTGCACACATGCACATTGCGAGGGCGCCCGGAAGCAGACCTAGCCTAGCAGGCGTTCCAGTCCAATCCGGCGCGCGCCGCTCAGTCGAGAACGTCACGAAGGCTTCGGCTGATACCATGACGCCGAGTGCCCATAACTGTTCCCGCGTAGTTGGTTAGTGCGTATAGGCCAGTGGCCAGACTCAGATCAAATACCAAGATCTCATTAAGCGCGTTATTATGAAGTAACCGCGAACACCGACCAGGGCCAGGCCCACCTCTCGCCTAGGTGGTCTCAACCTGCCCTGTCGCTCAGCCACAAAGTAACAGTCTGGGGCTGTCGGGAACCCAGGCCCACCTCTACCGGGATGGAGCCACCTGCCCCTTCAGCCCCCATCTCCGAACAGTATCATAAGTAATGTAATAGTATAAAGTATATAGCATATGCCCGTGATCACCTCCCGAAGTGATCACGGCCCAGTAGTATAGCATGGCAGACGGACAAGAGTGTAGGGCCACTGATGGAACACTAGCATCCTATACTAAGCATTTAGGATTGCAGGTAAGGGTAACAACTGTAGCAACAATGACAGGCTATGCAGCAGAATAGGATTAACCGAAAGCAGTAACATGCTACACTACTCTAATGCAAGCAGTAGAGAGAAGGAATAGGCGATATCT
This sequence comes from Aegilops longissima, assembly GCA_021605205.1. NCBI lineage: Eukaryota > Viridiplantae > Streptophyta > Magnoliopsida > Poales > Poaceae > Aegilops > Aegilops longissima. Next base: position 748,084,826 of record CM038677.1, read on the forward strand.
GGTGATCAAAGGGGGGGCTTGCCTGGTTGTTCTGGCAAGTAGGAGGGGTCGTCTTCGATGTAGTCGAACACACGAACATCGGCAGCGGTCTCGGAGTCTACCGGAAAGAAGTAACGGAGGGGGAACACAATAAATAACAGAGCAATCAAATGTAACACAAAGGAAGACGCGGCAATACGTTGTGCTAGGGGTGACCTAACGGAGGGATAGGTGATACCGGCGAAAGGGAAAACATCCAGGAAAGTATTCCTGGTGTTTCGCGTTTTCGGATAGATGAACCGGAGGGGGAAAGTTGCGTGTTTGCTATGCTAGGGATGTGTGACGGACGAACGGTCTACGTATCCGGAGTTGTCTCGTCGTTCTGAGCAACTTTCATGTACAAAGTTTTTCCATCCAAGCTACGGTTTATTTTCTATTGATTTTTTTAAAATTTTAAATCATTTTCTGAATTTATTTATCTATTTAATTCTAACATTATCCAGAATAGTGTATGCTGATGTCATCATGATGCGATGCTGAGGTCATTGGTCAACAGTACAGTTGACTGGGTCAAACTGACGTGCGGGACCCACCTGTCATACTCTAAGATTAACTAAACAGGTTAATTAGTTTAATTAGTGTTTAGGTTAATCTAATCAGGATTAATTATAAGTTAATTAATTATTTGATTAATTAATTAATATTATTATTATTAATTCTTTTTTAATAATCGTTCTAGGGGCGTGGGCCCCATTGTCATTGGCCCAAGGGCCAAATGGGCGCTGGGCAGCGGTTACTGGCGCGGGCGGGGCGTGCGCCCACCTGCATGCCCGAGACCACCAAGGGGGGCTGCCGGCCACGGCGGCAGCCGAGCAGCCCGACAAGGGGCGACAGGCGGGGTTCGCCCGGCGGAAGCGGCAGCATGGGGAAGTCGGGTGCCGGTGTGTGGGAAGGCGTGAAGCGACGGCGGGGTCGCGGTGGAGGCGATGGCGGGGCGAGCTGGGCGCTGCAGCGAGGCATGGCGTGACGGTGCATAGGCGGCACGGGCGAAGGCGGGGCGCAACAACGGCGACAGCGGCTGCGCTAGGCGAGGGCGTGGCGGAGCGGTGCGCTGCTGCTGCGGCTGGCGACAGCGAGGGCAGCGGTAAAGAAGCCCGATGGCGCGATGGCGCGGGCGGCGACGATGAGGCCCGAGGGCGGCGGCGCGAAGCTGCGGCACGGCGCGTCGAAAGTGCGACGAGCGGCCAAAGTGGGCGGGCACGGCGTCGGTCGCGCGGACGAGCGCATGGTCGAGGGGCGACGGCGTGTGAGCGGGAGAAGTAGCGAGCGAGACTTGGCCCGAGCAACGGCGCGGTTGGGCGCGGCGGATGAGGCCGCTGTGCACGGGGCAGAGGGAGGAGGAGGAGGGCGCGGCCCTCACCGGCGTTGGAGAGCAGAGGGGGCAGCGAGGCTCGATGAGGTCCGACGGGGAGGAGGACGGGGACGGGTCGGCGACGGCGGCAGGGTCATCGACAGGGACGAGGTCGAGGCGGCGAGGTCTCCGAGCGGTGGTGGCGCGGCGCACGACAACACCACCGATGTCCAGGGGCGGCGGGGCGTTGGCGTCACGAGGGGGGTTCGTTTCCTTGATCCAGATCTGGATCAGGGAGGAGGAGGCGAACGTGGTGGGGGAAAGTGGTGCGGTTAGGTTAGGGTTTGGGCTAGCGGGGGGTTATGGGGGGAGTGGGTGGCCGGTTGGGCCTGTCCTGGTGGCCAGCTGGGCAACGGCCCAGCAGGGAGGCTTTTTAGTCTTTGATTATTTTCTGTTTTGACCTTTTCTTTTTTCACTTATTTTTACTTCACTGTTTTATTTTAGTTTCTTATTTATATTAGTTTTATAATTTATAGCAAAAAAGCCCGTGCGTTGCAACGGGAGAAAAAACACAACACACTTAACTGAACAACCATCACTCAAGACCACAATAGGTCCATCTCCTTTATTTTAGCGACGCATCATATTTGTTTTGCCGCTTATCCTTCTTCCCACCCTCGCCGGCGATGGCCTTAGTGTTCACACAAACCAAAACCTGTTTGAATATGGTTAATCCTAAGACGTCTCTCTCTCTCCCTCTCTCCTCCCTCTCCCTCTTTCTCTCTCTCGCTTTCTCTCACACTCGCGATAAGAAATCTGTTGTTTTTCCCTATGATGTATTCAGAGGTATGCATGTTTAGTTCTCTATGTTTTCTTTTTCCTATATGACTATAGTGGTAGTGGGTGTTTATTTGCAATCCGGATCGCTGCTTGTACGAAAGAAAAATGGATCGTGCGCTATAGTTATAAGTTTGCTTCCAAAACAATATCTAAAAAATATTTAACAGGTAAAATTAACATCATATTCAGATTTCTTACATTTTTCTAATCAAATTTCATATATAACATGTTAAAATCGGAGTTACGGTTTAAAAGATATGGATGGTTTAGAAAAGCATTTGTTTGACTTAAATATGATCCGCGGATGGAATACCTAAAATGTCAGGGGGGGGGGGGGTTCGAAAAACTATAAAATAACGGTTCGGTGTACTTAAATACGGATTGCGGGTTGATTTCATGAAAACGCAGGGGCTTTTTTGCAAAACGGTGCGACGGACGGGCAGAAACCCTGCGTGCTTTATTATTAGGTAGAGATAAAGGTAGTCCCTAATTTATAGTATGTATTAATGCCACATACCGAACATTGTAGTTTTGATGTTTGAAAACTTTTGTTGTTTGGCTTGGTTTGGAAATTAAATTTGAATCGGTTTCGAATCAATGCAAGTTTATCAACTGTAATCCGAGGTGACGTGGCATCATTAGTAGAGGGTTGCTGTAGCTTAATTATCCGGGCATCACATGTAGTAAAGCAACGTAAGTATTTCCCTCAGTTTTTGAGAACCAAGGTATCAATCCAGTAGGAGGCCACGCACGAGTCCCTCGCACCTACACAAACAAATAAATCCTCGCAAACAACGCAATAAAGGGGTTGTCAATCCCTTCACGGTCACTTACGAGAGTGAGATCTGATAGATATTATAAGATAATATTTTTGGTATTTTTATGATAAAGATGCAAAGTAAAATAAAAGGCAATGAAAATAGCTAAGTGTTGGAAGATTAATATGATGGAAAATAGACCCGGGGCCCATAGGTTTCACCAGTGGCTTCTCTCGAGAGCATAAATATTACGGTGGGTGAACAAATTACTGTTGAGCAATTGATAGAATTGAGCATAGTTATGAGAATATCTAGGTATGATCATGTATATAGCCATCACGTCCGCGACAAGTAGACCAACTCCTGCCTGCATCTACTACTATTACTCCACACATCGACCGCTATCCAGCATGCATCTAGAGTATTAAGTTCAAGAGAACAGAGTAACGCTTTAAGTGAGATGACATGATGTCGAGGGATAAACTCATGCAATATGATATAAACCCCATCTTATTATCCTCGATGGAAACAATACAATACATGCCTTGCTTACCCTACTATCACTGGGAAAGGACACTGCAAGATTGAACCCAAAGCTAAGCACTTCTCCCATTGCAAGAAAGATCAATCTAGTAGGCCAAACCAAACTGATAATTCGAAGAGACTTGCAAAGATAACCAATCATACATAAAAGAATTCAGAGAAGATTCAAATATTGTTCATAGATAAACTTGATCATAAACCCACAATTCATCGGTCTCAACAAACACACCGCAAAAGAAGATTGCATCGAATAGATCTCCACAAGAGAGGGGGAGAACATTGTATTGAGATCCAAAAAGAGAGAAGAAGCCATCTAGCTAATAACCATGGACCCGAAGGTCTGAGGTAAAGTACTCACACATCATCGGAGAGGCTATGGTGTTGATGTAGAAGCCCTCCGTGATCGATGCCCCCTCCGGCAGAGCTCCGGAAAAGGCCCCAACATGGGATCTCACGAGTACAGAAGGTTGCGGCGGTGGAATTAGGTTTTTGGCTCCGTATCTGGTAGTTTGGGGGTACGTAGGTATATATAGGAGGAACAAGTACGTCGGTGGAGCAACATGGGCCCCACGAGGGTGGAGGGCACGCCCGAGGGGGGGGGGGGGAGGCGCGCCCCTCTACCTCGTGCCTTCCTGGTTGATGTCTTGACGTAGGGTCCAAGTCCTCTGGATCACGTTCATTCCAAAAATCACGGTCCCGAAGGTTTCATTCCGTTTGGACTCCGTTTGATATTCTTTTTCTGCGAAACTCTGAAATAGGCAAAAAACAACAATTCTGGGCTGGGCCTCCGGTTAGTAGGTTAGTCCCAAAAATAATATAAAAGTGTATAATAAAGCCCAATAATGTCCAAAATAGAATATAATATAGCATGGAACAATCAAGAATTATAGATGCGTTATCAAGCATCCCCAAGCTTAATTCCTGCTCGTCCTCGAGTAGGTAAATGATAAAAACAGAATTTTTGATGTGGAATGCTACTTAGCATAATTTTTAATGTAATTCTTTTTATTGTGGCACGGATGTTCAGATTTAATATTATTCAAGATAAAAGTTTAATGTTGACATAAAAACAATAATACTTCAAGCATGCTAACCAAGCAATTATGTCTTATCAAAATAACATAGCCAAAGCAAGTTATCCCTACAAAATCATATAGTCTGGCTATGCTCCATCTTCCCCACACAAAATATTCATATCATGTTCAACCCCGGTTTTGGCCAAGCAATTGGTTCATACTTTTTAACGCGCTTCAACCTTTTCAACTCTTATGCAATACATGAGCGCAAGCCATGGATATAGCACTATGGTGGAAATAGGTATAATGGTAGGGGTTATGTGGGAAGACAAAAAAGGAGAAAGTCTCACATCAACGAGGCTAATCAACGGGCTATGGAGATGCCCATCAATTGATGTCAATGCAAGGAGTAGGGATTGCCATGCAACGGATGCACTAGAGCTATAAGTATATGAAAGCTCAAACAAAAGAAACTAAGTGGATGTGCATCCAACTTGCTTGCTCACGAAGACCTCGGGCATTTGAGGAAGCCCATCATTGGAATATACAAGCCAAGTTCTATAATGAAATTTCCCACTAGTATATGAAAGGACAAAACAAGAGACTCTCTATCATGAAGATTACGGTGCTACTTTGAAGCACAAGTGTGGTAAAAAGATAGTAACATTGTCCCTTCTCTCTTTTTCTCTCATTTTTTTATTTGGGCCTTTTCTCCTTTTTTATGGCCTCTTTTTTTTCGTCCGGAGTCTCATCCCGACTTGTGGCGGAATCATAGTCTCCATCATCCTTTCCTCACTTGGGACAATGCTCTAATAATGATGATCATCAAACTTTTATTTACTTACAACTCATGAATTACAACTCAATACTTAGAACAAAATATGACTCTATGTGGATGCCTCCGGCAGTGTACCGTGATATGCAATGAATCAAGAGCGACCTGTATGAAAGAATTATGAATGGTGGCTTTTCCACAAATACAATGTCAACTGCATGATCATGCAAAGCAATATGACAATGATGGAGCGTGTCATGATAAACGAAACGATGGAAAGTTGCATGGCAATATATCTCGGAATGGCTATGGAAATGCCGTAATAGGTAGGTATGGTGGGTGTTTTGAGGAAGATATAAGGATGCTTATGTGTGATAGAGCGTATCATATCACGGGGTTTGGATGCACCGGCGAAGTTTGCACCAACTCTCAAGGTGAGAAAGGGCAATGCACGGTACCGAAGAGGCTAGAAAATTGCGGAAAGGTAAGTGCGTATAATCCATCACATTAGTCATAAAGAACTCATATTCTTATTGCAAAAATTTATTAGCCCTCGAAGCAAAGTACTACTACGCATGCTCCCAGGGGAAGGGTTGGTAGGAGTTAACCATCGCGCGATCCCGACCGCCACACAAAGGATGACAATCAATAAATACCTCATGCTCCGACTTCGTTACATAACGGTTCACCATACGTGCATGCTACGGGAATCACAAACTCCAACACAACTATTTTTCAATTCCACAATTACTCAACTAGCACAACTATGATATTACCACCTTTATATCTCAAAACAATTATCAAGCATCAAATTTCTCATGATAATATAATTAAAGCAAATTGCCATGATATTTTAAGACTCTCAAAATAATATAAGTGAAGCATGAGAGATCAATAGTTTCTATAAAACAAATCTACCGCCGTGCTCTAAAAGATATAAGTGAAGCACTAGAGCAAAAACTATATAACTCAAAAGATATAACTGAAGCACATAGAGTATTCTAACAATTTCCGAATCATGTGTGTCTCTCTCAAAAGGTGTGTAAAGCAAGGATGATTGTGGCAAACTAACAAATAAAGACTCAAATAATACAAGACGCCCCAAGCAAAATACATATCATGTGGTGAATAAAAATATAGCTCCAAGTAAAGTAACCGATGGAAGTAGACGAAAGAGGGGATGCCTTCCGGGGCATCCCCAAGCTTTGGCTTTTTGGTGTCCTTAGATTATCTTGGGGTGCCATGGTCATCCCCAAGCTTGGGCTCTTTCCACTCCTTGTTCCATAATCCATCAAATCTTTTACCCAAAACTTGAAAACTTCACAACACAAAACTTAACAGAAAATCTCGTGAGCTCCGATAGCGAAAGAAAACAAAACACCACTTCAAGGTACTGTAATGAACTCATTCTTTGTGTATATTGGTGTTAAACCTACTATATTCCAACTTCTATATGGTTTATAAGCTATTTTACTAGGCATAGATTCATCAAAATAAGCAAACAACACACGAAAAACAGAATCTGTCAAAAACAGAACAGTCTGTAGTAATCTGTAACTAACACAAACTTATGGAACTCCAAAAATTCAGCCAAAATAGGAAGACCTATACAATTTTTTTATTGATCAGCAGCAATTTGAATCAATATATTATCACGTTCTGGTGATTTTTAACAATTATTTTCGTGAACAGAAAGTTTCTGGAATTTTCAGCAAGATCAAATAACTATCATCCAAGAAGATCCTATAGGTTAAACTTGGCACAAACACTAACTAAAACATAAAAACACATCTAACCAGAGGCTAGATCAAATATTTATTCCTAAACAGAAGCAAAAATAAAAAATATAAAAATAAAATTGGGTTGCCTCCCAACAAGCGCTATCGTTTAACGCCCCTAGCTAGGCATTGATAATTTCAATGATGCTCACATGAAAGACAAGAATTGAAGCACAAAGAGAGAATCATAAAACATAAGAAAAACACATCTAAGTCTAATATACTTCCTATGCATAGGAATCTTATAGGCAAACAAATTATCATAGCAAGCAAAAACTAGCATATGCAAGGAAGAGGGAAGAAACAATAGCAATCTCAACATAACGAGAGGTAATTTAGCAACAGGAAAATTTCTACAACCATATTTTCCTCTTTAATAATAATTACATGTGGGATCATAAGAAAATTCAACAATATAGCTATCACAAAACATATTATTAACATGATCCACATGTATGCAAAGTTGACACTCTTCCAAAATAGTGGGATTATCATTAACTAAAGTCATGACCTCTCCAAGCCCACTTTTATCAAAAATTTCATAAGATTGGTCAAAATCCAAATATGTGGGATCTAAAGTTGACACTCTTCCAAACCCACTTTCAATGTTATTGCAAACACTATTAACAATCTCATATTCATCATGGGGCTTAAATAAATTTTCAAGATCAAAAGAAGAATCACCCCAATCATGATCATTGCAACAAGTAGTAGACATAGCAAAACTAGCATCCCCAAGCTTAGGTTTTGCATATTATTAGCACAATTGACATCAAGAGAATTTATAGTAAAATCATTGCAATCATTCTTTTTATCGAAGGAACTATCAAGTATGGGTGCAATAGCAACGATCTCATGTTTAACATACGGAACTATAGCAAATTCATCTTCATAAATATTGGCATCATGGCCACAAGAATAGCAAGCATCATGTTCATCAAGGGATATTTCAATCAAATCATCGGAATCACAATTGTCTATAGATTCATGCATATCATTATTTTCTTCCGAAGCAACGGTCATTCTTTCAATAAATTCTTTGACATAGATATTATTAGCATAGTTTTCATAGCAATATTCAAGTATGTCAAGATTTTCAGATTCATAAAGAGTAGTATCATACTCTTCAAGCAAAGAAGCAACTTCAAAAGAACCCTTAAAAGCAACAAATTCTTCAATTTGTTCAATGTCATAGTAGCTATAAACACCCTTTGCATAAGAAGATAAGATTTCATTTTCATTAAACTCACATAGGTAGGGGAGTTGTTTTTTAGGGTTCTTAGAGCAACAAGTAAGATCACAATTTTCACAAAGATTCCAAGCATAACACAGTAATTTGTTTATTTGATTCCATAAGAGTTTCCCATTTTTAGACGAACAGTGACACACATAATGGGCATGCTCATCAAAAGATTTCCCATCAACTAGGCTAGTTGGGGTTTCAACACGAGCACATAAGGACCAAAGATGATCCAAGTAGAACACTTTAAGCGGATCCATACTAGCTTTTTATCAAGCAAAGACGCAAGCAAATAGAAGGCACGTGAAAATACAAACAAAAAGGCATACGGAAAGAAGGCGAATAAAACAACAAGGGTGAAGTGGGGGAGAGGAAAACGAGAGGCAAATGGCAAATAATGTAATGCAGGAGATAAGGGTTTGTGATGGGTACTTGGTATGTTGACTTTTGCGTAGACTCCCCGGCAACGGCGCCAGAAATCCTTCTTGCTACCTCTTGAGCACTGCGTTGGTTTTCCCTTGAAGAGGAAAGGGTGATGCAGTAAAGCAACGTAAGTATTTCCCTCAGTTTTTGAGAACCAATGTATCAATCCGGTAGGAGGCCACGCACGAGTCCCTCGCACCTACACAAACAAATAAATCCTCGCAACCTACGCAATAAAGGGGTTGTCAATCCCTTCATGGTCACTTATGAGAGTGAGATCTGATAGATATGATAAGATAATATTTTTGGTATTTTTATGATAAAGATGCAAAGTAAAATAAAAGGCAATGAAAATAGCTAAGTGTTGGAAGATTAATATGATGGAAAATAGACCCGGAGGCCATAGGTTTCACTAGTGGCTTCTCTTGAGAGCATAAATATTATGGTGGGTGAACAAATTACTGTTGAGCAATTGATATAATTGAGCATAGTTATGAGAATATCTAGGTATGATCATGTATATAGGCATCACGTCCGTGACAAGTAGTCCGACTCCTGCCTGCATCTACTACTATTACTCCACACATCGACCGCTATCCAGCATGCATCTAGAGTATTAAGTTCAAGAGAACAGAGTAATGCTTTAAGTAAGATGACATGATGTAGAGGGATAAACTCATGCAATATGATATAAACCCCATCTTGTTATCCTCGATGGCAACAATACAATACGTGCCTTGCTTCCCCTCATCCTTGGGAAAGGACACCGCAAGATTGAACCCAAAGCTAAGCACTTCTCCCATTGCAAGAAAGATCAATCTAGTAGGCCAAACCAAACTGGTAATTCGAAGAGACTTGCAAAGATAACCAATCATACATAAAAGAATTCAGAGAAGATTCAAATATTGTTCATAGATAAACTTGATCATAAACCCACAATTCATCGGTCTCAACAAACACACGCAAAACAAGATTACATCGTATAGATCTCCACAAGAGAGGGGAGAACATTGTATTGAGATCCAAAAGAGAGAAGAAGCCATCTAGCTAATAACTATGGACCCAAGGTCTGAGGTAAACTACTCACACATCATCGGAGAGGCTATGGTGTTGATGTAGAAGCCCTTCGTGATCGATGCCCCTCCGTGAGCTCCGAAAAGGCCCCAAGATGGAATCTCACGGGTACAGAAGGTTGCGGCGGTGGAATTAGGTTTTTGGCTCCGTATCTGGTAGTTTGGGGGTACGTAGGTATATATAGGAGGAAGAAGTACGTCGGTGGAGCAACGTGGGCCCCACGAGGGTGGAGGGCGCGCCCAGGGGGGTAGGCGCGCCCCCTACCTCGTGCCTTCCTGGTTGATGTCTTGACATAGGGTCCAAGTCCTCCGGACCACGTTCGTTCCAAAAATCACGTTCCCGAAGGTTTCATTCCGTTTGGACTCCGTTTGATATTCTTTTTCTGCGAAACTCGAAATAGGCAAAAACAACAATTACAGGCTGGGCCTCGGTTAATAGGTTAGTCCCAAAAATAATATAAAAGTGTATAATAAAGCCCAATAATGTCCAAAACAGAATATAATATAGCATGGAACAATAAAAAATTATAGATACGTTGGAGACGTATCAATGCCTATATACATGATCATACCTAGATATTCTCATAACTATGCTCAATTCTATCAATTGCTCGACAGTAATTTGTTCACCCATGTAATACTTATGCTATCTTGAGAGAAGCCACTAGTGAAACCAATGGCCCCCGGGTCTATTCTTCATCATATTAATCTTCCAACACTTAGCTATTTTTATTGTCTTTTATTTTACTTTGCATCTTTATCATAAAAATACCAAAAATATTATCTTTTCATATCTATCAGATCTCACTCTCGTAAGTGACCGTGAAGGGATTGGCAACCCCTTTATCGCGTTGGTTGCGAGGTTCTTATTTGTTTGTGTAGGTACGAGGGACTTGAGCGTGGTCTCCTACTGGATTGATACCTTGGTTCTCAAAAACTGAGGGAAATACTTACGCTACTTTACTGCATCACCCTTTCCTCTTCAAGGGAAAACCAACGCAGTGCTCAAGAGGTAGCACTCTTCCTGAAAATAAGATGATTTGTAATTTTTTGATGACTAATAACACGGTTTGTTAGTTTTCAAGAAAGTTTATGATCTATACTTTAACATGTGAATAGTTTGTACTTTGATCATGAAAAGTTTTATGAGATGAGCTACTGTTATGATATATAATGATGCTAGAAAAGGTGATTGAAATTACCATTGATCAAACTTCTGCACCTGCTATTATTCACACTTCATAAATTCTTTCTTTTATCATTTACCTACTCGAGGACGAGCAGGAATTAAGCTTGGGGATGCTGATACGTCTCCAACGTATCTATAATTTATGAAGTATTCATGCTATTATATTATCTGTTTTGGATATTTATGAGCTTTACTAAACACTTTTATATTATTTTTGGGACTAACCTATTAACCGGAGGCCCAACCCAAATTGCTGTTTTCTTGCCTATTTCAGTGTTTCGAAGAAAAGGAATATCAAACGGAGTCCAAACGGAATGAAACCTTCGGGAGAGTTATTTTTGGAATGGAAGCAATCCAGAAGACTTGGAGCAGACATCAGGGAAGCTTCGAGGTGGCCACGAGGCAGGGAGGCGTGCCCTACCCCCTGGGCACGCCCCCACCCTCGTGAGCCCCTCGTGGCTCCCCTGACCGACTTCTTTCGCCTATATATATATATATGTATATATACCCTAAAAACATCGGGGAGCAGAATAGATAGGGAGTTCCGCTGCCGCAAGCCTCTGTAGCCACCAAAAACCAATCAGGGCCCTATTCCGGCACCCTACCAGAGGGGGGATCCCTCACCGGTGGCCATCTTCATCATCCCGACGCTCTCCATGACGAGGAGGGAGTAGTTCACCTTCGGGGCTGAGGGTATGTACCAGTAGCTATGTGTTTGATCTCTCTCTCTCTCTCTCTCTCTCTCTCTCTCGTGTTCTTGAGGTGATACGATCTTGATGTATCGCGAGCTTTGCTATTATAGTTGGATCTTATGATGTTTCTCCCCCTCTACTCTCTTGTAATGGATTGAGTTTTCCCTTTGAAGTTATCTTATCGGATTGAGTCTTTAAGGATTTGAGAACACTTGATGTATGTCTTGCATGTGCTTATCTGTGGTGACAATGGGATATCACGTGATCTACTTGATGTATGTTTTGGTGATGAACTTGCGGGTTCCGTGACCTCGTGAACTTATGCATAGGGGTTGGCACACGTTTTCGTCTTGACTCTCCGGTAGAAACTTTGGGGCACTCTTTAAAGTTCTATGTGTTGGTTGAATAGATGAATCTGAGATTGTTTGATGCATATCGTATAATCATACCCACAGATACTTGAGGTGACATTGGAGTATCTAGGTGACATTAGGGTTTTGGTAGTTTTGTGTCGTAAGGTGCCGAAGCAAAGATATCCGTGGAGGCCGGTTCGTTCGTCCTATTCTGATATTCAGGACCAAGAGGTACTGGATTCTCTTTCGGATAGGCCCTGAAAGGAGAAGAAAGGCTGAAATGCCAACGGACCTCTGTCTATTCTCTAATTCATCCGATCCGATAGTACCCGTTTTTGGAACGTCCAGTGCCAAAGCCACTGAATGGGGTGTTATTCTAGTACGAACTCTATGATAGATCGATCTGAAAGAATAACTTTGAGGTGGTTTCGTACCCTACAATAATCTCTTCGTTTGTTCTCCGCTATTAGTGACTTTGGAGTGACTCTGTTGCATGTTGAGGGATAGTTGTATGATCCAATTATGTTATTATTGTTGAGAGAACTTGCACTAGTGAAAGTATGAACCCTAGGCCTTGTTTCAACGCATTGCAATACCGTTCGTGCTCACCTTTATTATTAGTTACCTTGCTGTTTTTATATTTTCAGATTACAAAAACCTATATCTATCATCCATATTGCACTTGTATCACCATCTCTTCGCCGAACTAGTGCACCTATACAATTTACCATTGTATTGGGTGTGTTGGGGACATAAGAGACTCTTTGTTATTTGGTTGCAGGGTTGTTTCAGAGAGATCATCTTCATCCTACACCTCCCACGGATTGATAAACCTTAGGTCATCCACTTGAGGGAAATTTGCTACTGTCCTACAAACCTCTGCACTTGGAGGCCCAACAACGTCTACAAGAAGAAGGTTGTGTAGTAGACATCAAGCAGTTTCTGGCGCCGTTGCTGGGGAGGTGAGTGCTTGAAGGTATATCTTTAGATCTTGCAATCGAATCTTTTTGTTTCTTGTTTTAGCACTAGTTTAGTCTATAAAAGAAAACTACAAAAAAATGGAATTGAGGGTGCCTTATATGCTTCATCTTTTTAATATCTTTCATGAAAATAAGGATTCCGATAATTGTGCTCAATTGCTAGAGGAAGAATTCATTAGAATGTTTGGCACTAAATCTTTGAATGATGAGCATGATTGCAATGTTGTTAGTATGAATTCTTTGAATATCCATAGTACTAATGATGATTGCACTAGTCATGATGAAAATGTCTCTTATAAGCATGTCAACTTTTGTGGAGTGCATAGAGTTTGCAAGTACACAGTAAATAGGGAAGATAGATTTTGCAAGAGGCATAAATATTTAGAAACTAAATGGTTGCAAGAAAGGCTAGATGATTGTGCTGAAAGATTCAATATTTATCTCCATCCTTGTGAACTTTGCAATGAACATGGTCATTTAAAGCTCCAATGCTATTTGTTTCATGATCAAACCATGTCCAAAAATTGTAACTTGATTACCCTTGAGCATCATAAAGAGCTTAGTCTTCTTTTGGGGTATGAAGAAATGAAACGTATAATTGAGGGTATTCCAAAATTTAATCTTGATAGATTTCTTGATTTTGATACTTGAGGTGACATTGGAGTATTGCTACCTCTTGAGCACTGCGTTGGATTTCCTTGAAGAGGAAAGCATGATGCAGCAAAGTAGCGTAAGTATTTCCCTCAGTTTTTGAGAACCAATGTATCAATCCAGTAGGAGGCTACGCGCGAGTCCCTAGTACCTACACAAAGCAAATAACTCCTCGCAACCAACGCGAATAGGGGTTGTCAATCCCTTCACGGTCACTTACGAGAGTGAGATCTGATAGATATGATAGGATAATATTTTTGGTATTTTTGTGATGAAGATGCAAAGTAAAATAAAAAGCAAAGTAAAAAAGCAAAGGCAATAATAAAGTGATAGAGATTAATATGATGAAGATAGACCCGGGGCCATAGGTTTCACTAGTGGCTTCTCTCAAGAGCATAAGTATTTTACGGTGGGTGAACGAATTACTGTTGAGCAATTGACACAATTGAGCATAGTTATGAGAATATCTAGGTATGATCATGTATATAGGCATCACGTCCGAGACAAGTAGACCGACTCCTGCCTGCATCTACTACTATTACTCCACTCATCGACCGCTATCCAGCATGCATCTAGAGTATTAAGTTCAAGAAAACAGAGTAACGCCTTAAGCAAGATGACATGATGTAGAGGGATAAATTCATGCAATATGATAACAACCCCATCTTGTTATCCTCGATGGCAACAATACAATACGTGCCTTGCTGCCCCTCATCCTTTGGGAAAGGACACCGCAAGATTGAACCCAAAGCTAAGCACTTCTCCCATTGCAATAAAAACTAATCTAGTAGGCCAAACCAAACTGATAATTCAAAGAGACTTGCAAAGATAACCAATCATACATAAAAGAATTCGGAGAAGATTCAAATATCGCTCATAGATAATCTTGATCATAAACCCACAATTCATCGATCTCAACAAAGACACCGCAAAAAGAAGATTACATCGAATAGATCTCCACGAGAGAGGGGGAGAACACTGTATTGAGATCCAAAAAGAGAGAAGAAGCCATCTAGCTACTAACTATGGACCCAAAGGTCTGAGGTAAACTACTCACACTTCATCGGAGGGGCTTTGGTGATGATGTAGAAGCCCTCCGTGGTGGATGCCCTCTCCGGCGGAGCTCCGGAACAGGCCCCAAGATGGGATCTCGTGGGTACAGAAGGTTGCGGCGGTGGAATTAGGTTTTTGGCTCCGTATATGATTGTTTGGGGGTACGTAGGTATATGTAGGAGGAAGAAGTATGTCGGTGGAGCAAGGTGGGGCCCACGAGGGTGGAGGGTGCGCCCTGGGGGGGTAGGCGCGCCCCCCTACCTCGTGCCCTCCTCGAAGCTTCCTTGACTTAGGGTCCAAGTCTCCTGGATCACGTTCGGTGAGAAAATCACGTTCCCGAAGGTTTCATTCCGTTTGGACTCCGTTTGATATTCCGTTTCTTCGAAACTCTGAAATAGGCAAAAAACAGCAATTCCGGGCTGGGCCTCCGGTTAATAGGTTAGTCCCAAAAATAATATAAAAGTGGAAAATACAGCCCAATATTGTCCAAAACAGTAGATAATGTAGCATGGAGCAATCAAAAATTATAGATACGTTGGAGACGTATCAGGCATCCCCAAGCTTAATTCCTGCTCGTTCTCGAGTAGGTAAATGATAAAAAACAGAATTTTTGATGCGAAGTGCTACTTGGCATAATTTCAATGTAATTCTTATTAATTGTGGCATGAACATTCAGATCTGAAAGATTCAAGACAGAACTTTAATATTGACATAAAAATAATAATACTTCAAGCATACTAACAAAGCAATTATGTCTTCTCAAAATAACATGGCCAAAGAAAGTTATCCCTACAAAATCATATAGTCTGGCTATGCTCTATCTTCACCACACAAAGTATTTAAATCATGCACAACCCCGATGACAAGCCAAGCAATTGTTTCATACCTTTGACATTTTCAAAACTTTTTCAATCTTCACGCAATACATGAGCGTGAGCCATGGATATAGCACTATATGTGGAATAGAATGGTGGTTGTGGAGAAGACAAAAAGGGAGAAGATAGTCTCACATCAACTAGGCGTATCAACGGGCTATGGAGATGCCCATCAATAGATATGAATGTGAGTGAGTAGGGATTTCCATGCAACGGATGCACTAGAGCTATAATTATATGAAAGCTCAACAAAAGAAACTAAGTGGGTGTGCATCCAACTCGCTTGCTCACGAAGACCTAGGGCATATGAGGAAGCCCATCATTGGAATATACAAGCCAAGTTCTATAATGAAAAATTCCCACTAGTATATGAAAGTGACAAAATGAGAGACTCTCTATCATGAAGATCATGGTGCTACTTTGAAGCACAAGTGTGGTAAAAGGATAGTAACATTGTCCCGTCTCTCTTTTTCTCTCATTTTTTTATTTGGGCCTTTCCCCTTTTTTATGGCCTCTTTTTTTTCGTCCGGAGTCTCATCCCGACTTGTGGGGGAGTCATAGTATCCATCATCCTTTCCTCACTTGGGACAATGCTCTAAAATTGATGATCATCGCACTTTTATTTTTCTTACAACTCAATAATTACAACTCGATACTTAGAACAAAATACGACTCTATGTGAATGCCTCCGGCGGTGTATCGGGATATGCAATGAATCAAGAGTGACATGTATGAAAGAATTATGAACGGTGGCTTTGCCACAAGTACAATGTCAACTACATGATCATGCTAGCAATATGACAATGATGGAACGTGTCATAATAAACGGAACGGCGGAAAGTTGCATGGAAATATATCTCAGAATAGCTATGGAAATGCCATGATGGGTAGGTATGGTGGCTGTTTTGAGGAAGGTATATGGTGGGTGTATGATACCGGCGAAAAGTGTGCGGTATTAGAGAGGCTAGCAATGGTGGGAGGAGGAAAAGTGCGTATAATCCATGGACTCAACATTAGTCATGAAGAACTCATATACTTATTGCAAAAATCTACAAGTTATCAAAGCAAAGTATTACGCGCATGCTCCTAGGGGGATAGATTGGTAGGAAAAGGCCATCGCTCGTCCCCGACCGCCACTCATAAGGAAGACAATCAATAAATAAATCATGCTCCGACTTCATCGCATAATGGTTCACCATATATGCATGCTACGGGAATCACAAACTTTAACACAAGCATTTCTCAAATTCACAACTACTCAACTAGCATGACTCTAATATCACCATCTTCATATCTCAAAACAATTATCAAGCATCAAACTTTTCTTAGTATTCAACGCACTCAAAAGAAAGTTTTACAAATCTTGAATACCAAGCATATTAGGATTATTAAGCAAATTACCATGCTATTTAAGACTCTCAAAATAATCTAAGCGAAGCATGAGAGATCAATAGTTTCTATAAAACAAATCCACCACCGTGCTCTAAAAGATATAAGTGAAGCACTAGAGCAAAACTATATAGCTCAAAAGATATAAGTGAAGCACATAGAGTATTCTAACAATTTCCAAATCATGTATGGCTCTCTAAAAAGGTGTGTACAGAAAGGATGATTGTGGCAAACTAAAAAGAAAAGACTCAAATCATCCAAGACGCTCCAATCAAAACACATATCATGTGGTGAATAAAAATATAGCTCCAAGTAAAGTTACCGATGGAAGTAGATTTAAAGAGGGATGCCTTCCGGGCATCCCCAAGCTTTGACTTTTGGTGTCCTTAGATTATCTTGGGGTGCCATGGGCATCCCCAAGCTTAGGCTCTGCCACTCCTTGTTCCATAATCCATCAAAAGATTTCACCCAAAACTTGAAAACTTCACAACACAAAACTCAACAGAAATCTCGTGAGCCCGTTTAAAGAAAACAAAAGACCACTTCAAGGTACTGTAATGAACTCATTATTTATTTATATTGGTGTTAAACCTACTGTATTCCAACTTCTCTATGGTTGATAAACTATTTTACTAGCCATAGATTCATCAAAATAAGCAAACAACACACTAATAGGAAGACCTAGGCAATTTGTTTATTGATCAACATAAATTGGAATCACTATTTTATCACGTTCTGGTGATTTTTAACAATTGTTTTCGTGAACAGAAAGTTTCTGGAAATTAAAGCAAGTTCAAATAACTATCATCCAAGAAGATCCTATAGGTTTAACTTGGCAAAAACACTAATTAAAACATAGAAACACATCTAAACAGAAGGTAGATGGATTTTTTATTCCTAAACAGAAGCAGAAGCAAAAAAAATTAAAAATAAAATTGGGTTGCCTCCCAACAAGCGCTATCGTTTAACGCCCCTAGCTAGGCATAATAGCAAGGATAGATCTAGGTATTGCCATCTTTGGTAGGCAATCCATAACTGGCTCTCATGATAGATTCATATGGTAATTTTATTTTCTTTCTAGGGAAGTGTTCCATGCCTTTCTTTAATGGAAAATGGAATCTAATATCCCCTTCATTCATATCAATAATTGCACCAATCGTTCTAAGAAAAGGTCTACCAAGAATAATAGGACATGAAGGATTGCAATCTATATCAAGAACGATAAAATCTATGGGCACATAATTCCTATTTGCAACAATAAGAACATCATTAATTCTTCCCATAGGTTTATTAATTGTGGAATCCGCAAGGTGCAAGTTTAGAGAGCAATAATCAAAATCACGAAAATCTAGCAAATCACACAAAGTTTTGGGAATAGTGGAAACACTAGCACCCAAATCACATAAAGCATAAAATTCATGATCCTTAATCTTAATTTTAATGGTTGGTTCCCACTCATCATAAAGTTTTCTAGGGACAGAAACTTCCAACTCAAGTTTTTCTTCATAAGATTGCATCAAGGCATCAACGATATGTTTAGTAAACGCTTTATTTTGACTATCAACATGAGGAGAATTTAGCACGGATTGTAACAAGGAAATACAGTCAATCAGAGAGCAACTTTCATAATTAAATTCCTTGAAATCCAAAATAGTGGGTTTAGCAACATCTAGGGTTTTGATTTCTTCAATCCCACTTTTATTAATTTTAGCATCAAGATCTAAAAACTCTGAATTTTTGGAACGCCTTCTAGGTAAAGGTGGATCATATTCAATCCCATCATTATCAAGATTCATATTGCAAAACAAAGATTTAATAGGGGACACATCAATAACTTTTAGATCTTCATCTTTATTTTCATAGGAACTAGCAGAACACACTTTAATAAAGGCATCTTTCGTAGCACGTATCCTAGCGGTTCTTTCTTTGCACTCATCAATGGAAATTATCATAGCTTTGAGAGAATCATTGATATCATGCTTAGGAGGAATAGATCTAAGCTTTAAAGAATCAACATCAAGAGAAATTCTATCAACGTTCCTAGCCAATTCATCAACTTTAAGCAATTTCTCTTCAAGCAAAGTATTGAAATTCTTTTGCGAATTCATAAACTCTTTAACACTAATCAAAAATTCAGAGGGCATCTTATTAAAATTTCCATAAGAGTTGTTGTAGGAATTTCCATAATTATTAGAAGGATTACTAGGATAAGGCCTAGGATTAAAGTTCCCTCTATACACGTTGTTACCAAAATTACTCCTACCAACAAAATTCACATCCATAGATTCATTATTATTCTCAATCAAAGTAGAAAAAGGCATATCATTAGGATCATAAGAAACACTCTTAGTAGCAAATAATTTCATAAGTTCATCCATCTTTCCACTCAAAACATTAACTTCTTCTATCGCATGCATTTTTTTTATTAGTAGATCTTTCAGTGTGCCATTGAGAATAATTAACCATAATATTATCTAGGAGTTTAGTAGCTTCTCCTAAAGTGATTTCCATAAAAGTGCCTCCCATGTCGAATCTAAAAGATTTCTAGAAGCAAAATTCAATCCGACATAATTTTTTTGTATAATCATCCACAAATTCAAACCATGAGTAGGGAAATTACGTATCATTAATTTCATCCTCTCCCAAGCTTGTGCAACATGTTCATGATCAAGTTGCTTAAAATTCATAATATCGTTTCTAAGAGAGATGATCTTAGCGGGAGGAAAATACTTAGAGATAAAAGCATCTTTGCACTTGTTCCAAGAATCAATACTATTTTTAGGCAAAGACGAAAACCAAGCTTTAGCACAATCTCTAAGCGAAAAAGGAAATAGCTTCAGTTTAACAATATCATTATCAATATCTTTCTTCTTTTTCATATCACATAAATCAACGAAGCTATTCAGATGAGTAGCGGCATCTTCACTGGGAAGGCCGGCGAATTGATCTTTCATGACAAGATTCAACAAATCAGTATTAATTTCACAAGATTCAGTATTGGTAAGAGGAGCAATCGGAGTGCTAAGGAAATCATTATTGTTGGTATTGGTAAAGTCACACAATTTGGTATTATCTTGAGCCATCGTGGCAAGCAAGCAATCCAACACACGAGCAAACCAAAAGCAAGCGAAAAAGAGGCGAACAAAAAAGGAGAGGGCGAATAAAACGACAAGGGTGAAGTGGGGGAGAGGAAAACGAGAGGCAAATGGAAAATAATGTAATGCGAGAGATAAGGGATTGTGATGGGTACTTGGTATGTTGACTTTTGCGTAGACTCCCCGGCAACGGCGCCAGAAATTCTTCTTGCTACCTCTTGAGCACTGCGTTGGATTTCCTTGAAGAGGAAAGGATGATGCAGCAAAGTAGCGTAAGTATTTCCCTCAGTTTTTTAGAACCAAGGTATCAATCCAGTAGGAGGCTACGCGCGAGTCCCTCATACCTACGCAAAGCAAATAACTCCTCGCAACCAACGCGAATAGGGGTTGTCAATCCCTTCACGGTCACTAACGAGAGTGAGATCTGATAGATCTGATAGGATAATATTTTTGGTATTTTTGTGATGAAGATGCAAAGTAAAATAAAAAGAAAATGCAATAATAAAGTGATAGAGATTAATATGATGAAGATAGACCCGGGGCCACTCTGTCAGTAAGACCCTGTTAATATTGTTGATAACATTCCGGTAACCATCGATGGATGAGAACTTTGCCTATTGGTCCGCCTCGTTCAATGAGCGGGAAAATGGTTCTCTTCATCCCTCGCCCTTGGTATCGATGTTGTTGCCGACGTAACTGACAGGCTACCCTCTGACATGCCTTGCTATCGTGACCGTGCAAGATGTCAACCCCCTTTCTACTTTAACCCACATGGTGGGCCCATAACCCACAGTTCCACAAGATCGAAACCTGACTCTCCTGTACACCTTGTTGACAAAGTTATCCCTTGCTCTTGGTTTCGTAGGTAATTCGCGAGCCACCTTCCTAGTGATCATCAATTCTGGTATTAGACACAATACATATTCCCATTGCTTTGAACCCCTTTTCACGCCCTATTTCAGGCACCGAACGATTGCATGCCCGCTCGAAACTTCCCATGATACCTCCTTACTTTGCTCTCGATATTTTTGTAAGTTTCAATTCGAGAGTTACTTCTGCCACCTTCCTCGATGTTATCGACCAGATAGTCGACCTTGCAGAGGCCTGTTCTCCCGGAATGCCCACCCTTTATTCTTTCGTAAGTACGCTGGTGTTCCTGAAGAAAGGACGCCGACTTCATCATGATGACCAGAAGCAGAGAAATGTAGACATCAATGTATTGGACCGGCCTCCTCGAGAAGAGCAAGCCAGGATGAGAAGACCCGCTAGATTCGTAACCAAACCTTCCCCCCTTTCACTACCTCTTAAATCTCGGGACGAGATTTCTTGTAGTGGAGGAGAATTGTGACGCCCGGATAATTAGGCCACAGTAATCCCACGTTAATGATGCCACATCACCACGGTTACTGTTGATAAACTCGCGATGATTAAACCCCGTTCAAATTCTATTTTAAATCAAGTCAAACTTTAAAGTTTTCAAATGTCAAAGAAAAATGTTCCTTGGGTTGCAAATACTCACTAGCTAATTATCATGTGGAAACCAACATCATTTGGCCCTCCCTTTAATTCCTAGAACAATATAAAGTGGCCCAGTAGCATATTATTTAACCTATTCAATTTCTAAAAATGCTTGAACAATTTCATTGGCTCTAAAACTTTTTATGCAACACCGCAATGTTGTTCTTGAATTGTGTGTCAGACTTCATGATTGACTAAATTCATTTTTGTCACTCAAATTAATACGAAACAGTGGCTAACTTAGTGCCCCTGCCTATAAGCCGTCCCCATCGCCCCGGGTCGAACCCTAGTGCCCCACTCCCTCTCCTCCTCACCCCTCTCCCTCGCGGCGGCGCCCACGTGTGGCCGCGGCCACGCCTCTGCCCCGACTCCATGGCCCTCGCCATCGGAGGTCGCCGCCACCGCACCGTCCTCTGCGCTTCTAAGCTGTCAACGGCTGCCGTGAGCCTCACAGTGGGCGCCATCAGCTCGCCATCGTCGCCACTGCCTCGCCTCGTCGCTGACGCTCATCCTCGTCCCCTCCCCGGCACGCTCCAACAAGTCTCGTCGCCCCTCTTCGCTGCAACGACAGTGAGCTCCTTTCTCCCCTTCTCTTTTCCACGTTGAATCGGCGCCGTAGAACCGCGTACCTCCCGTGCTTGCCTGCCTTTGCTTGTCCCCGGCCAACCCCTGCTCGTCTTGGCGTGCTCGACGTCTGCGTGCCACGGCCCGCGCCGTCCGGGCGTCGCGTCGCCGCACTTCGCCATAGTCGCGCTGCTCGCCGTGGCTATGAGCGCCAGATCTCTGCTGCTCCGCGCCATCCGTCGTTGTTTCGCCCGACGCTGCTATGCTGGTCCGCCGCCGCTGCGCTGCGCGGCGCGTCGGCGCCGATCACTAAGCTGCGCTTGCCCGTCCCTCGCTGGCCGCGCCACACCCAACGCCCAGCAGCAGGCGTGCGCGCTGCGCTGTGCTACATCGGGCATCGCTGGCTTCAGGTTGTCGGTGCCCGGTGTGCGCGTGCGTGCCGCTGCTGTCTACCTCCTGCTACCGCTCCTACTGACTGCTAGCTACATTAACATTCAGTTACTGTAGCTGCAGCTAGCTTCGGCAAATCCACAATGACTAACCCCCTTGACGGCCTCTGATCAGCGGTTAAACAACTACTAACAGGCTTAAAAGTAATATCAATAGAAAGTATACATGACAAACTCCATTTTATCTCACTGGAGCAAATCCTTTTGATGAATAGATTAAATCCTACAAAAATCATAGAATGACATCTTACGTTAATAACTCCCAGCCTACTAACTTGTGTGTGCTGTGTGTGTGCGTCGTGCACATGGCCGGAGTAGTGGCCGGCCTTTGCTTAGATTAGTACTACTAGGTGTTAATTAATGGCTAAAATAGTCTATGTACAGATGATATGTGGCCCCTTTTATTTCCTAATCAATAGTTTGTGCCAATGACATGTAGGGCCCAGTGCACTATTCATTGGTTAAATAGTAAAGGTGTTGACTAAGTCAACCCAACCATTGGACCCCACTTGTAAGCCGCTGAAACTAAGCCGCTGCTGTGTGCACCCAGCTAATTCCTTTTTAAATTCGAATTAATAATATTCAAAATAATAATAAAACTTTAGAAATTCATAGAAAATAATCCGTAAATCGGATGAAATAACTTTGTATATGAAAGTTGCTCAGAACGACGAGACGATTCCAGATATGTAACCCGTTCGTCCGGCACACCCCCCTAACCTATCAAACTCGCAACTTTCCCCCTCCGGCTCCTCTGCCCGAAAACGCGAAACACCGGGGATACTTTCCCGGATGTTTCCCCCCTTCATCGGTATCACCTCATACCGCGTTAGGGCACGCCTAGCATCACGCTTTGCTTTGTCATGCATCGTCATGCATATGTTTGCATTGTATTCATTGTTTCTTCCCCCTCTTCTTCCGCTAGACACCGAGACCGACGCCGCTGCTACCCAGTACGACTACGGAGTTGACGACCCCTCTCTCTTGCCAGAGCAACCAGGCAAGCCCCCTTGATCACCAGATATCGCCTATTCTTCTCTATACTGCTTGCATTAGAGTAGTGTAGCATGTTACTGCTTTCAGTTAATCCTATACTGCTGCATAGCCTGTCCTTGCTACTACTGTTGTTACCTTTACGCTATCCTCTCGCTTAGTATAGGATGCTAGTGTTCCATCGGTGGCCCTACACTCTTGTCCGTCCGCCATGCTATACTATCGGGCTGTGATCACTTGGGAGGTGATCACGGGCATATACTATATACTTTACACTATTACATTACCTATGATACTGTTCGGAGATGGGGGGCTGAAAGGACGGTGGCTCCATCCCGGTGGAGGTGGGCCCGGTTCCCACGGCCCCGATGGTTACTTTGTGGCGGAGCGGCAGGCAGGTTGAGACCACCTAGAGAGAGGTGGGCTTGGCCTGTTCGGCGCTCATGGATACTTAACACGCTTAACGAGATCTTGGTATTTGATCTGAGTCCGCCATTTGGTCTATACGCACTAACCAACTACGCGGGAACAGTTATGGGCACTCGACGTCGTGGTATCACCGGCACTTCGTGCCGTGGCGTCGGCGGCGGCGGCGCTACCGGATTGGAACGTAGGCCTACTCTTGTATTAAGGGGCTAGTTCGCTTCGGCCGCCCACGCAACGTCTTGGTGTGCTAAGGCGATGGGCCTGCACCCTGGCGCTTAGGTTTAGACCGGCGTGTTGACCTCTCTGTTGTGCCTAGGTGGGGCTGCGACGTGTTGATCTTCCGCGGCGGGCATGACCCAGAAAGTGTGTCCGGCCAAATGGGATCAAGCGTGTTGGGTTATGTGGTGCACCCCTGCAGGGAAGTTAATCTATTCGAATAGCCGTGATTTTCGGTAACAAGACGACTTGGAGTTGTACCTTGACCTTATGACAACTAGAACCGGATACTTAATAAAACAGACCCTTCCAAGTGCCAGATACAACCCGGTGGTCGCTCTCTCTCAGGGTTACGAGGAGGGGATCGCCGGGGTAGGATTATTGCTATGTGATGCTACTTGGAGGACTTCAGTCTACTCTGTGCTACATGCTGCAAGGCGGAGGCTGCCAGAAGCAAAGTCTTCGACAGGATTAGCTATCCCCCTCTTATTCTGGCATTCTGCAGTTCAGTCCACTGATATGGCCCTTCACACATTTATCCATGCATATGTAGTGTAGCTCCTTGCTTGCGAGTACTTTGGATGAGTACTCACGGTTGCGTTGTTCCCACTTTTCCCCCTATCTCTACTCGATTGCTGCGACCAGGCGATGGAGCCCAGGAGCCAGACGCCACCGTCGATGACGACTACTACCCCGGAGGTGCCTACTACTACGTGCAGCCCGCTGACAATGACCAGGAGTAGTTAGGAGGATCCCAGGCAGGAGGCCTGCGCCTCTTTCGATGTGTATCCCAGTTTGTGCTAGCCTTCTTAAGGCAAACTTGTTTAACTTATGTCTGTACTCAGATATTGTCGCCTGCTGACTCGTCTATGATCGAGCACTTGTATTCGAGCCCTCGAGGCCCCGGCTTGTATTATGATGCTTGTATGACTTATTTATGTTTTAGAGTTGTGTTGTGATATCTTCCGTGAGTCTCGATCTTGATCATACACATTTGCGTGCATGATTAGTGTACGATTGAATCGGGCGTCACAAGTTGGTATCGAGCCGATATGTCAGAGGAATCCCCTTCCCAACTCCTTGGCTGAAGTCGAGTCTAGACGTAGCAAAAACTTTTACTAACATGGCTGTGTGTCTTACCGGCACACGTCGCCATTGGGTGGTAGTAGGATCTTTTATTCCTCAACCTATACTCTGGGACTCTGACATCTCTTCTATTCGGGTTAAACGATTTTACTAACTCGGACTATAGGTTCTCGATAATACTTTCTCCCGGAGAGCCCCTTATTTCAGATGATCGTCCGCTGCACCAGAAGAATCCGAAGATACTCTACGATGTTCTCTTAAGACTTATGGCATCGCCTTTGCAATTCCCTTCCATCAATAAACCCCTATCGATAACCACGTATACTCACCATTCATACAATGCTTCCAAGTTGATCTTGTTATTACAAGATATCCCGAAATTCTCTCTGTTGTTCCGAGAATCCTTGAGCTTACTGCCTTGCGGTTCTTTGCCACATGAATACCACTATGGATAACTTCTAGCACTCACCGGATATTTGCTCATCCCCAGTTGATTCATGTATTTCACAAAAGTATTCAAAATACTATTTGAACTTCCGAAAATCCTGAGTAGCCTATTGCTCTTGAAATTCTTACTTGCTTGCCTTATGGTTAATCCCATAAGTCTATAATTTTATTGGCATCCCTTGTCATTATCATTTTGAGTCCGTTGATTCAAAATGTTGCGAGTGCTCGCCATCCTCAATCAGATCCTAGAATTCATCCTTCCGGCTCAGACGTGATTTTAAACATGAGCTGGTTATCGACCAATCAAATTGCCGTCGATTGTACCCCTAAGTCTATTCAACTTATCCATCCTCGATCAGAGCGTCTGCTTCTGATCCTTTGTTTTGGAAATCATAATTCCTTTGTTATCTAAGCATCAAATTATTCATATGTTCTATAATATGATGCCCGTGCATTCTTTCTTCCTCTGATTGAGTACTGATACTCACATTAGCTCCGTTGTGGATCGCCTGATCCATTGTTGGATTATTATCCGACAGTGTCCTTCATAATTAATCACCTTGCGAGTTCTTTCTCCGATACATAATGCCTTTGGTAAATTGTATCCTCTCCTTTTGTCAACCATGCTCTATTTTCGAGCTTGTGTTAGTACTCTTGAAGCTTGTGGTATATGTTTCCACGATACCCTGATGGGTTGAACCTATGCCTTCCTTAATATGTGTGAACTCGGAAGTTTTCACGAGTCATACTCATCTGGTATTTCACCAGGTAAAACTTTCAACACTAATGCTTTTATCAAAGCGAGAAGTGAATGGAAGGTTATACATTGAAGAAGTGGAGTCGACCTTGAACCTTGCTCATGCCCATGGACACGATGTATAACTTATCATGGAAGCTGCTCGTAAAATAGTTACCCCTTGCTATAAGTTCATCTTGTATCCGTGGTTCGATCATTTATGATCGTGGTTTCCGACCATGTTCTCCTTTAAATACCATTTCTCATGCAAGTTTAAGCACTTGTCTTCTGCAGAGCAATACCCAATCCAACCTCTATTTTGATCTTTCGTCGAGTATTACCCCCTGGTATCTCGAGATCATCACGGGACTGCATAACTTCTTATGATTTCTCCATCAAGTACTACATTCTCACTGATTCCAATTTTTCACGGGCTTTGAGTTATTAAACACTCAAAGACACCGATAACTGAACCGAGTTCGCACTACGGTTCAACAACTTTTAGTAATCTTATTTACTTACGAGTTTGTACCAGATCACGTCATTCCTAGCCTGTTCGGCTATATCATTATCATGCTAAACTTTAACTGTGCTACCTGGTCCGTAATCCCGGAGCACAACTTTCGATGATGAGCTAAGCTTACGTCGATCTTCCTCGTCATATCAGTTCGCCTTGGATGACAAGCTTGATATCAAGTTTGTGTCCTACCCATGGTTCCAATAACCTCCCGCTTCATCATTCCTTTGACTTGATGTCGTCGCCGATTGATTACATCTTCATGAAATCTATCGACAAATGTGTCGTGATCATCATCAACCTTATGAGCTCTTCCAAGATATCAATTGAGTTCATGATGAGAAATACCCTCCTTGCCCCCGATGATTTGTGTTATCTTTGACCACTTTATTGCCTTCCGTTCAACACAAACTTGTTCGTGTTTTGTGTTATACCTTGAGCTCCCTGCTATCCAACATTTGTTCTTCTTTACCTTGGAGTATTACCATCTAGGATGTTGTGAGGACTGCTCCACCTCTTAAGGAATTCTTGGTATTGTGATGCTTCTCACCATCACCATTCTTTCTTGGTCCTCGTGTTGATTCCAACCGGTGTACCAACAAGTGAACGGTGCTGTTTGGATTCTGCCCTTCTAGCAACCCTATTGCTTTGAAGTTAATGGTCGGCCGTTCATTCTTAGACTATTGATTATGGAATCACCATTCCGACGTTGGTCGTGCAACCCAGCCCATATTTCGGGTGCACCTATCACCTGCAACCCAGCCCATATTTTGGGTGCACCTATAACCCAATGTTTAAATTGGGTATGTTTTCCTCGAGCATATCCCCTTATGTCATTTCTTCTGACTAATGTTATCTCCTTGTTCACATAATTGTGGAAACCCATCTTTTGGAAGTCTCGATGAATTGTCGCTGAGTTCATCAGCTACCTCCTTATCCCTTCATTGGTTTAATGTTGAGCTTTTATTTCGGAACTCGCTTCCGTAGTAAATTTCCCGAGAATCTTACAATGTCATCTCGACAATTTGTGTTGCACCTTTCTTCTCAGGAATCCTGGGTCTGAGGTATCCTGACACCAATAAGAACTGAATCTCGGTCAGATATGATGGTTGGAACATATTTCCAAGAGTTATAACAATGGTCTTTATGTGACCCGGTAAGGTGATGTCATGCCTAGCACACCTGGTTGGAGGCCCTATTGTTATAGTTCCCCTTTCAGCAAGGTTACCCATTCCTCCATGGGGAAACTGTAAGACTTATTCTGCAAGTTGTTCCTGATGAATCCTTCTTGTATCCAAAGTCTGATCTTTGCTTGAAGACCATGTCAATGCTATCTCGAAGCATGTCTGTGGTACTACGATTTTCAATAAGAGAATTTGAAGCCCAATGCTAAATGTTTCTTACTCATTTATCCAAACACCGTTGTATGGGTAATGTCTTGAAATTCCTCTCCCCTTACCTAAATGGTTTTCTACTTTCTATCCTGTCGTGGATATCTTGCTCTACTTGTCCTTGGGAAGGATATACCCCTGAAACATGTGTTTAAACACATTTTCCTTTCCATTGTTCTGTTTATTCTGATGATCACCTTTTCCTTTCCATTGTTTTGATTAACCTTACTAGTGATCTATATGATCTAAGCAGTAATATTCTACTGCTTAGGTAAGCACCTCATTGAACCACTCTGTCAGTAAAACCCTGTTAATATTGTTGATAACATTCCGGTAACCACCGATGGATGAGAACTTTGCCTATTGGTCCGCCTCGTTCAATGAGCGGGAAAATGGTTCTCTTCATCCCTCGCCCTTGGTATCGATGTTGTTGCCGACATAACTGACAGGCTACCCTCTGACATGCCTTGCTATCGTGACCGTGCAAGATGTCAACCCCCTTTAAACTTTAACCCACATGGTGGGCCCATAACCCACAGTTCCACAAGATCGAAACCTGACTCTCCTGTACACCTTGTTGACAAAGTTATCCCTTGCTCTTGGTTTCGTAGGTAATTCGCGAGCCACCTTCCTAGTGGTCATCAATTCTGGTATTAGACACAATACATATTCCCATTGCTTTGAACCCCTTTTCACGCCCTATTTAAGGCATCGAACGATTGCATGCCCGCTCGAAACTTCCCATGATACCTCCTTACTTTGCTCTCGATATTTTTGTAAGTTTCAATTCGAGAGTTACTTCTGCCACCTTCCTCGATGTTATCGACCAGATAGTCGACCTTGCAGAGGCCTGTTCTCCCGGAATGCCCACCCTTTATTCTTTCGTAAGTACGATGGAGTTCCTGAAGAAAGGACGCCGACTTCATCATGATGACCAGAAGCAGAGAAATGAAGACATCAATGTATTGGACCGGCCTCCTCGAGAAGAGCAAGCCAGGATGAGAAGACCCGCCAGATTCGTAACCAAACCTTCCCCCCTTTCACTACCTCTTAAATTCGGGACGAGATTTCTTGTAGTGGAGGAGAATTGTGACGCCCGGATAATTAGGCCACAGTAATCCCACGTTAATGATGCCACATCACCACGGTTACTGTTGATAAACTCGCGATGATTAAACCCCGTTCAAATTCTATTTTAAATCAAGTCAAACTTTAAAGTTTTCAAATGTCAAAGAAAAATGTTCCTTGGGTTGCAAATACTCACTAGCTAATTATCATGTGGAAACCAACATCATTTGGCCCTCCCTTTAATTCCTAGAGCAATATAAAGTGGCCCAGTAGCATATTATTTGACCTATTCAATTTCTAAAAATGCTTGAACAATTTCATTGGCTCTAAAACTTTTTATGCAACACCGCAATGTTGTTCTTGAATTGTGTGTCAGACTTCATGATTGACTAAATTCATTTTTGTCACTCAAATTAATACGAAACAGTGGCTAACTTAGTGCCCCTGCCTATAAGCCGCCCCCATCGCCCCGGGTCGAACCCTAGTGCCCCACTCCCTCTCCTCCTCACCCCTCTCCCTCGCGGCGGCGCCCACATGTGGCCGCGGCCACGCCTCTGCCCCGACTCCATGGCCCTCGCCATCGGAGGTCGCCGCCACCGCACCGTCCTCTGCGCTCTTAAGCTGTCAACGGCTGCCGTGAGCCTCACAGTGGGCGCCAACGGCTCGCCATCGTCGCCACTGCCTCGCCTTGTCGCCGGCGCTCATCCTCGTCCCCTCCCCGGCGCGCTCCAACAAGCCTCGTCGCCCCTCTTCGCTGCAATGGCAGTGAGCTCCTTTCTCCCCTTCTCTTTTCCACGTTGAATCGGCGCCGTAGACCCGCGTACCTCCCGTGCTTGCCTGCCTTTGCTTGTCCCTGGCCAACCCCTGCTCGTCTTGACCATGCTCGACGTGCCGTGCCACGGCCCGCGCCGGTCCGGGCGTGCGCGTCGCCGCACCCTGGCCATAGTCGCGGCTGCCTGCCGTGGCCATGAGCGCCCTGTACTGCTACTCCCGCGCCATCCGTCGTCGCTCGCCGCACGCTACTATGCTGGTCCGCCGCCGCTGCGCTCGGCCGCGTCGGCGCCAGCACTAAGCTGCGCTTGCCCGTCCCACGCTGGCCGCGCCACACCCAACGCCCAACCCGCGCGTGCGTGCGCGCTGTGCTACTGGCACTGCTGGCTTCAGCTATCGGTGCCCCGGTGTGCGCGTGCGTGCCGCTGCTGTCTACCTCCTGCTACCGCTCCTACTGACTCCTAGCTACATTAACATTCAGTTACTGTAGCTGCAGCTAGCTTCGGCAAATCCACAATGACTAACCCCCTTGACGGCCTCTGATCAGCGGTTAAACAACTACTAACAGGCTTAAAAATAATATCAATAGAAAGTATACATGAAAAACTCCATTTTATCTCACTGGACCAAATCGTTCTGATGAATAGATTAAATCCTACAAAAATCATAAAATGACATCTTATATTAATAACCCCCAGCCTACTAACTTGTGTGTGCTGTGTGTGTGCGTCGTGCACGGAGTAGTGGCCGGCCCTTGCATAGATTAGTACTACTAGGTGTTAATTAATGGCTAAAATAGTCTATGTACAGATGACATGTGGCCCCTTTTATTTAAAAGCCTAATCAATAGTTTGTGCCAATGACAAGTAGGGCCTAGTGCACTGTTCATTGGTTAAATAGTAAAGGTGTTGACTAAGTTAACCCAACCATTGGACCCCACTTGTAAGCCACTGAAACTAAGCCGCTGCTGTGTGCACCCAGCCAATTCCTTTTTAAATTCGAATTAATAATATTCAAAATAATAATAAAACTTTAGAAATTCATAGAAAATAATCTGTAAATCGGATGAAATAACTTTATATATGAAAGTTGCTCAGAACGACGAGACGATTCCAGATACGCAAACCGTTCGTCCGGCACCCCCCCTAACCTATCAAACTCGCAACTTTCCCGCTCCGGCTCCTCTGCCCGAAAACGCGAAACACCGGGATACTTTCCCGGATGTTTCCCCCCTTCATCGGTATCACCTCATACCGCGTTAGGGCACGCCTAGCATCACGCTTTGCTTTGTCATGCATCGTCATGCATATGTTTGCATTGCATTCATTGTTTCTTCCCCCTCTTCTTTCGCTAGACACCGAGACCGACGCCGCTGCTACCCAGTACGACTACGGAGTTGACGACCCCTCTCTCTTGCCAGAGCAACCAGGCAAGCCCCCCCTTGATCACCAGATATCGCCAATTCTTCTCTATACTGCTTGCATTAGAGTAGTGTAGCATGTTACTGCTTTCAGTTAATCCTATACTGCTGCATAGCCCGTCCTTGCTACTACTGTTGTTACCTTTACCTGCTATCCTACTGCTTAGTATAGGATGCTAGTGTTCCATCAGTGGCCCTACACTCTTGTCCGTCTCGCCATGCTATACTCTTGGGCTGTGATCACTTGGGAGGTGATCACGGGCATATACTATATACTTTACACTATTACATTACCTGTGATACTGTTCAAGATGAAATTTGAAAGGACGGTGGCTCCATCCCGGTAGAGGTGGGCCTGGTTCCCGACGGCCCCGGCGGTTACTTTGTGGCGGAGCGACAGGGGAGGTTGAGACCACCTAGGAGAGAGGTGGGCCTGGCCCTGTTCGGCGTTCACGGATACTTAACACGCTTAACGAGATCTTGGTATTTGATCTGAGTCTCGCCATTTGGTCTATACGCACTAACCAACTACGCGGGAACAGTTATGGGCACTCGACGTCGTGGTATCAGCTGAAGCACTTCGTGACGTCAGCGACTTAGCGGCGCGCCCCGGATTGGAACGTAGGCCTGCTCTTGTATTATGGGAGCTAGTTCTGCTTCCGGCCGCCCACGCAACGTGCAGGTGTGCTAAGGGTGATGGGCCCAGACCCCTGTGCGCTTAGGTTTAGACAGGCGTGCTGACCTCTCTGTTGTGTCTAGGTGGGGCCGCGACGTGTTGATCTTCCGCGGCCGGGCATGACCCAGGAAAGTGTGTCCAGCCAAATGGGATCAAGCGTGTTGGGTTATGTGGTGCACCCCTGCAGGGAAGTTAATCTATTGAATAGCCGTGATCTTGATAACAGGACGACTTGGAGTTGTACCTTGACCTTATGACAACTAGAACCGGATACTTAATAAAACAGACCCTTCCAAGTGCGGATACAACCCGGTGGTCGCTCTCTCGGGGTTACGAGGAGGGATCACGGGGTAGGATTATTGCTATGTGATGCTACTTGGAGGACTTGATCTACTCTACGCTACATCTTTGCAAAGGCGGAGGCTGCGAGGCTTAAGTCTTCGACAGGATTAGCTATCCCCTCTTATTACGGCATTCTACAGATTCAGTCCACCGATATGGCCCTTCACACATTTATCCATGCATATGTAGTGTAGCTCCTTGCTTGCAGTACTTTGGATGAGTACTCACGGTTGCCTTGTTCCCCTTTTCCCCTATCTCTACTCGATTGCTGCGACAGGCGATGGATCCCAGAGCGACGCCACCGTCGATAGCGACTACTACCCGGAGGTGCCTACTACTACGTGCAGCCCGCTGACGATGACCAGGAGTAGTTAGGAGGATCCCAGGCAGGAGGCCTGCGCCTCTTTCGATCTGTATCCCAGTTTGTGCTAGCCTTCTTAAGGCAAACTTGTTTAACTTATGTCTGTATCCCAGTTTGTGCTAGCTACTAACTATGGACCCAAAGGTCTGAGGTAAACTACTCACACTTCATCGGAGGGGCTTTGGTGATGATGTAGAAGCCCTCCGTGGTGGATGCCCTCTCCGGCGGAGCTCCGGAACAGGCCCCAAGATGGGATCTCGTGGGTACAGAAGGTTGCGGCGGTGGAATTAGGTTTTTGGCTCCGTATATGATTGTTTGGGGGTACGTAGGTATATGTAGGAGAAAGAAGTATGTCGGTGGAGCAAGGTGGGGCCCACGGGGGTGGAGGGTGCGCCCTGGGGGGGTAGGCGCGCCCCCCTACCTCGTGCCCTCCTCGAAGCTTCCTTGACATAGGGTCCAAGTCTCCTGGATCACGTTCGGTGAGAAAATCACGTTCCCGAAGGTTTCATTCCGTTTGGACTCCGTTTGATATTTCATTTCTTGGAAACTCTTAAATAGGCAAAAACATCAATTCTGGGCTGGGCCTCCAGTTAATAGGTTAGTCCCAAAAATAATATAAAAGTGGAAACTAAAGCCCAATATTGTCCAAAACAGTAGATAATGTAGCATGGAGCAATAAAAAATTATAGATACGTTGGAGACGTATCAAGTATCTAGGTGACATTAGGGTTTTGGTTGATTTGTGTCTTAAGGTGTTATTCTAGTACGAACTCTATGATAGATCGATCCGAAAGAATAACTTTGAGGTGGTTTCGTACCCTACAATAATCTCTTCGTTTGTTCTCCGCTATTAGTGACTTTGGAGTGACTCTTTGTTGCATGTTGAGGGATAGTTGTATGATCCAATTATGTTATTATTGTTGAGAGAACTTGCACTAGTGAAAGTATGAACCCTAGGCCTTGTTTCAACGCATTGCAATACCGTTCGTGATCACTTTTATTATTAGTTACCTTGCTGTTTTTATATTTTCAGATTACAAAAACCTATATCTATCATCCATATTGCACTTGTATCACCATCTCTTCGCCGAACTAGTGCACCTATACAATTTACCATTGTATTGGGTGTGTTGGGGACACAAGAGACTCTTTGTTATTTGTTTGTAGGGTTGTTTGAGAGAGACCATTTTCATCCTACGCCTCCCACGGATTGATAAACCTTAGGTCATCCACTTGAGGGAAATTTGCTATTGTCCTACAAACCTCTGTACTTGGAGGCCCAACAACGTCTACAAGAAGAAGGTTGTGTAGTAGACATCACATTACAAGCGGCATGCCCACGCCATACGAGAAAGAGGGTGCGGCAAACAGCGGAGATGGAGTCACATGCAGGGTCAGACACCGCGGATGCACTCCGCCCGCATCCTCGCGAAGCGGCAACCCCAGATGGTCGTGCCCTCTAAAAGGAGCAAACCCGGGAGGTTCTACCCTCGCCAGATGATATGTCTCATACGTATCTATAATTTTTGATTGTTTCATGCTATCCTATTATTAATGTATATAGTTTCTATAACAATCTATATTATTTTTCTGGACTAACCTATTAATTTAGTGCCCGGTGATAGTTCCTATTTTGTGCTTGTTTTTTGGTTTCACGGGAAATCAATATGTATGGAGGTCAAAATACGTTGCCGATTTAACATGATGTTTTTAGCCAACAAAAACACGGAAAACTTTAGGAGAGATCGAGAGGGGCTGCGAGGGGCCCACATGGGTGCCCGGTGTGCCAAGGGGGTAGGATGCACCCCCTACCCGCATGGGGCCCCTACTTACCACCTTGACCTAAT
Organism: Aegilops longissima; assembly: GCA_021605205.1. Taxonomy (NCBI): domain Eukaryota; kingdom Viridiplantae; phylum Streptophyta; class Magnoliopsida; order Poales; family Poaceae; genus Aegilops; species Aegilops longissima. The sequence goes on from CM038677.1 coordinate 748,119,707, forward strand.
TCCACCGCCATAATTCCCCATAAATATTGAAACTATTTGTGGTACCTACAGAGGATTTTATAGCCTTCGTAAGCCACTATTCCAAGGAGATCCCATCTGGAGGCCTGCTCCAGAGCCCCACCGAAGGGGGAAGCCGTTGCCGGATCCATCTTCAGCAAACTTGCTGTCATCATGACCATGTGTGAGTAGTTCCACCAAGACCTATGGGTACATATTAGTAACTAGATGGTTCTCTTTCTTTTTGGATCTTCAATACCATGTTCTCGTTCTCGATCGAGATCAATGCGATGTAATTTTATGGTGTGTTTGTTGGGACATGATGAATTGTCCCTTTATGATCAGATTGTTTATTGAAATCAATTGAATCTTTTGAGGTTTTGTTATTGCATAATTAAATAGCTTTGTATGCTCTTCGATCTATCTCTATCTTCTTTGGCCAAGTTCGATGGTTTTTTCTTTAGATGGAGTTATGCTTTGTAGTGGGTTCAATCTTGTGATGCTCTTACCTAGTGGCAATAATGGCCAAGACATGTATTGTATTGTTGTCACTGAGGACAAAACGACGCGGTTTTGTCATATTGATTGACTTCTTCCTGTCTACATTATGTCATCTTGCTTATTGTGATACTCTGTTTCTTGTAAATTTAATACCTTTAGATGCTTGCTAGATAACTGTCTTAGGGCGGAGTATTATTAATAGATGCAGTTGAATTAATGGTCTATTATCACAGACGTAATGCCTATATGAGATTGTGCCATAAATGATCATAGTTATGACTATTGCAATCTGGTCAATCTCAGCCAAAAGAACCAAGGTCCCACCTGAAATCCAAACATATATATAACACATATTTCACCTAATTCGAAAATTGGTGAAGCATGGGGACGTAAAGCTATGCAAGATACACACAGACTGGAATGTGTTAGATCCATTGACGAAGCCTCTACCACAAGCAAAGCATGAGCAACACCGGAATGCCATAGGTGTTAGGAGCTTATTAATTGATTAGATTATTGACTCTTTTGCAAGTAAGAGTCTCTTGGAAATACACCTGAAATGCAAGAATAAAGTTTCTATTATTCTATTTACATGTTCACAATTAAGTTTATCTTCTGTTCTACAATTGCTCTCGTTCTTGAATAGGAGATTCGAAGGAAGACCTATTTGCATGTGTGCAAACATAAACACCATTCAGATCCTTAGTCAGGCCTCTACACTAGCTCATGTATTGTTGATGGTTCTTTTTTTTGGGTACCATAAGCTTTGTTTATGTAACACAAGGATGCTAATCATAATGAGAATTCGTTGTTAGAGTAACAACAATGTTGGATATACCTAGCTTATGAAATACTGTGAGAATACGTATTCAATATGTTGTAAGTATTTTCATACAAGTCTTAATGTTTACTTACATCCTTAGCTAATTGATAACGGGAGTATGGGCTCTGAAATGATTTAGATGATCCAGAAAGTGTTCCAGGAGGTCCCGGTGATCCCAGGAAAGTCTCAAAGTCCCAAAAATTGCTGAAAAGTCACAAAAGCATCCAGAAGGTTTCAGAACCTTCTGAAACATTCTGGAAGGGTCCTAGTGGGCCAGCCCCCTTTTCCCGGGGGGAGGCGCCACATGATCCCCAAGTCGACCGACACCCTATTGCCTTGGGGGGTGGCAAGCCAATCCGGTAGAGGAATCCTAGAAGGAATGCAGCTTCTAGGTCAGCCGATCCCCTCCCACTCACCTATATATAGGTGGGAGGTAGAGCACCAGGAGGGCATGTAATCTTTTTTCGTTGCATATCATGTTCCCCTTCACCTACAGCAGAAGTAAAATTTGGGCGTACTCATCTTGTTTCAACAGGGCATGGCGAAAAATTGGATCTCACTCTTTGTAATTTTGTTCTTGCTGGTCATATTTAACACCACCGACAAAATTCTCCACGAGCTTCTCAAACTCTTGGTTGTTTCATGTCCAAGGGTTTTGGCTGTCTGCTAGTGTTTTTTTAAATGGAGGCCTTGGCCTCAATTGATTAATTAAGGGAAGAGAGTTGCCTAGGGGAAAATTCGGTGAAAACCAAAATTACAAGCACAAAGGCCGACCGGCATGGAGCATGACAATCGCTAACATGACACCTGGCCAACCTAAATAACGGCACAAACTCACACACACCATTGTGAAAAGAACAACCATTGAGGCTGCCCATAAGCAGCATAGTCATCACCCACCGTGTAGATCCAGCAACTCCGACTTCGCCATGGACGACACCTCACAACATATATACGAGGACCGTATCAGCTCATGCCAAACCGTCGACAATAGACAACCACGACTTCGATAATGAGCTTCACAAGAGAAATATGTAAGGCTTGTGCCTCCCGGGCCTCCCGAGATGGGCACCCTTTGCATCTCATTGTAACTGTTGGGGAACGTAGTAATTTCAAAAATTTTCCTACGATCACGCAAGACCATGGTGATGCATAGCAACGAGATGAGAGTGTTGTCTCGCCCTCGTGAGACCAGCAGCGGAAGCGTTGACGCAAGCGTAGAGGAAGTAGTCGTACTTCTTCCCGATCCAACCGATCCAAGTACTGAGCGACGGCACCTCCGAGTTCTGCACACGTTCAGCTCGATGGCGTCCCTCGAACTCCGATCCAGCCGAGTGTTGAGGAGAGTTTAAATCAAGACGACGGCGTGGTGGCGATGATGATGTTCCACGCGCAGGGCTTCGCCTAAGCTCCGCAAGCGGTATATTCGAGGTGTAGTTTGGTGGAAGGGGCACCGCACACGGCTAAGGAACGATCTCAATGATCAACTTGTGTGTCATGGGGTGCCCTCTGCCCTGTATATAAAGGAGGGAAGGGGAGGGGCTGGCGGCCACCAAGGGCTGCGCTGGGAGTCCTACTCCCACCGGAGTAGGATTCTCCCCCAATCCTAGTCCAACTAGGATTGGCCAAGTGGGAAGGGAGAGAGGCGCCACCCCATTCTCCTAGTCCTAATAGGACTAGGGAAGGGGAAGGTGCGCCAGCACTTGGGCCCCTTTCCTCCTTTCCACTAAGGCTCATCAAGGCCCATTGACCCCCGGAGGTTCCGTAACCCCGGTACTCGGTAAAATTCCCAATTTCACCCGGAGTGATTCCGAGTCAAACATAGGCTTCCAATATATCAATCTTTATGTCTCGACCATTTGAGACTCCTCGTCATGTCCGTGATCTCATCCGGGACTCGAACAACCTTGGTACATCAATATCATATAAACTCATAATAAGCATCATCGAAGCGTTAAGCGTGCGGACCCTACGGGTTCGAGAACTATGTAGACATGACCGAGACACCTCTCGGTCAATAACCAATAGCGGGACCTGGATGCCCATATTGGTTCCTACATATTCTACGAAGATCTTTATCGGTCAGACCGCATAACAACATCGTTGTTCCCTTTGTCATCGGTATGTTACTTGCCCGAGATTCGATCGTCGGTATCAATACCTAGTTCAATCTCGTTCTTGGCAAGTCTCTTTTCTCGTTCCGTAATACATCATCTCACAACTAACACATTTAGTTGCAATGCTTGCAAGGCTTATGTGATGTGCATTACCGAGAGGGCCCAGAGATACCTCTCCGACAATCGGAGTGACAAATCCTAATCTCGAAATATGCCAACCCAACATGTACCTTCGGAGACACCTGTAATGTACCTTTATAATCACCCGATTCGTTGTGACGTTTGGTAGCACCCAAAGTGTTCCTCGGGCAAACGGGAGTTGCATAATCTCATAGTCATAGGAACATGTATAAGTCATGAAGAAAAGCACTAGCAACAAACTATACGATCAGGTGCTATGCTAATGGAATGGGTCATGTCAATCAGATCATTCAACCAATGATGTGATCCCGTTAATCAAATAACAACTCCTTGTTCATGGTTAGGAAACATAACCATCTTTGATTAACGAGCTAGTCAAGTAGAGGCATACTAGTGACACTCTGAGGTTTATGTATTCACACATGTATTATGTTTCCGGTTAATACAATTCTAGCATGAATAATAAACATTTATCATGATATAAGGAAATAAATAATAACATTATTATTGCCTCTAGGGCATATTTCCTTCAGATCTCCCACTTGCACTAGAGTCAATAATCTAGATTACACAATAATGATTCTAACACCCATGGAGTCTTGGTGCTGATCATGTTTTGCTCGTGGAAGAGGCTTAGTCAGCGGGTCTGCAACATTCAGATCCGTATGTATCTTGCATATCTCTATGTCTCCCACCGGACCAAATCCGGATGGAGTTGAAGCGTCTTTTGATGTGCTTGGTTCTCTTGTGAAATCTGGATTCCTTTGCCAAGGCAATTGCACCGATATTGTCACAAAAGATTTTCATTGGACCCGATACACTAGGTACAACACCTAGATCGGTTATGAACTCCTTCATCCAGACTCCTTCATTAGCTGCTTCCGAAGCAGCTATGTACTCAACTTCACATGTAGATCCATAGCGACGCTTTGTTTGGAACTGCACCAACCGACAGCTCCACCGTTTAATGTAAATCGTATCCGGTTTGCGATTTAGAATCGTCCGGATCAGTGTCAAAGCTTGCATCGGCGTAACCGTTCTGACGAGCTCTTTGTCACCGCCATAAATGAGAAACATATCCTTAGTTCTTCTCAAGTACTTAAGGATGTTCTTGACCGCTGTCCGATGATCCACTCTGGATTACTTTGGTACCTGCTCGCTAAACTTACAGCAAGGCACACATCAGGTCTGGTACACAGCATTGCATACATGATAGAGCCTATGGCTGAAGCATAGGAACATCTTTCATTTCTCTCTATCTTCTGCGGTGGTCGGGCATTGAGTCTTACTCAACTTCACACCTTGTAATACCGGCAAGAACCCTTTCTTTGCTCGATCCATTTGAACTTTTTCAAAACTTTATCAAGGTATGTGCTTTGTGAAAGTCCTATTAAGCGTCTTGATCTATCTCTATAGATCTTAATGCCCAATATGTAAGCAGCTTCACCGAGGTCTTTCATCGAAAAACTTTTATTCAAGTATCCTTTATGCTATCCAGAAATTCTATATCATTTCCGATCAATAATATGTCATCCACATATAATATCGAAATGCTCTGAGCTCCCACTCACTTTCTTGTAAATACAAGGCTTCTCCAAAAGTCTGTATAAAACCAAATGCTTTGATCACACTATCAAAACGTTTATTCCAACTCCGAGAGGCTTGCACCAGTCCATAAATGGATCATTGGAGCTTGCACACTTTGTTAGCTCCTTTGGATCGACAAAACCTTCTGGTTGCATCATATACAACTCTTCTTCCGAAATCCATTCAGGAATGCAGTTTTAACATCCATTTGCCAAATTTCATAATCATAAAATCGGCAATTGCTAACATGATTCGGACGGACTTAAGCATCGCTACGGGTGAGAAGGTCTCATCGTAGTCAATCCCTTGAACTTGTCGAAAACCTTTTGCAACAAGTCGAGCTTTATAGACGATAACATTACCATCAGCGTCGGTCTTCTTCTTGAAGATCCATTTATTCTCAATTGCTTGCCGATCATCGGCAAGCCAACCAAAGTCCATACTTTGTTCTCATACATGGATCCCATCTCAGATTTCATGGCCTCAAGCCATTTTGTGGAATCTGGGCTCACCATCGCTTCTTCATAGTTCGTAGGTTCATCATGTTCCAAAGAATATGACTTCCAAAATAGGATTACCGTACCACTCTGTGCGGATCTTGCTCTGGTTGATCTCTGAAGTTCAGAGAAACTTGATCTGAAGTTTCATGATCATCATCATTAGCTTCCTCCCTATTTGGTGTAGGTGCCACGAAACTGTTTTCGTGATGTACTACTTCTCAATAAGGGAGTAGATACGATTATCTCATCAAGTTCTACTTTCCTCCCACTCACTTCTTTCGTGAGAAACTCTTTCTCCAAAAAGTTTCCAATTTAGCAACAAAAATCTTGCCTTGGATCTGTGATAGAAGGTGTACCCAACTGTCTCCTTTGGGTATCCTATGAAGACACATTTCTCGATTTGGGTTCGAGCTTATCAGGTTGAAGCTTTTCACATAAGCATCGCAGCCCCAAACTTTCGAAGCGACAACTTTGGTTTCTTGCCAAACCACAGTTCATAAGGCGTCGTCTCAGCGGTTTAGATGGTGCCCTATTTAAAGTGAATGTAGCCGTCTCTAAAGCATAACCCCAAAAGCGATAGCGGTAAATCAGTAAGAGACATCATAGATCGCACCATATCTAATAAAGTACGATTCTGACGTTCGGACACACCATTACGTTGTGGTGTTCCGGTGGCGTAAGTTGCAAAACTATTCCGCATTGTTTCAAATGTAGGCCAAACTCGTAACTCAAATATTCTCCTCCACGATCAGATCGTAGAAACTTTATTTTCTTGTTACGATGATTTTCCACTTCACTCTGAAATTCTTTGAACTTTTCAAATGTTTCAGACTTGTGTTTCATTAAGTAGATATACCCATATCTGCTCAAATCATCTGTGAAGGTGAGAAAATAACGATATCCGCCATACGAGCCTCAACATTCATTGGACCACATACATCGGTATGTATGATTTCCAATAAATCTGTTGCTCTCTCCATAGTTCGGAGAACGGTGTTTTAGTCATCTTGCCCATAAGGCACGGTTCATAAGTGCCAAGTGATTCATAATCAAGTGACTCCAAAAGTCCATCGGTATGGAGTTTCTTCATGCGCTTTACAATCGATATGACCTAAACGGCAGTGCCACAAATAAGTTGCACCATCATTATCAACTCTGCATCTTTTGGTTTCAACATTATGAATATGTGTATCACTACTATCAAGATTAAGTAAAACAAACCATTCTTCAATGGTGCATGACCATAAAAGATATTATTCATATAAATAGAACAACCATTATTCTCTCGATTTAAATGAATAACCGTCTCGCATCAAACAAGATCCAGATATAATGTTCATGCTCAACGCTGGTACTAAATAACAATTATTTAGGTCTAATACTAATCCGAAGGTAGATGTAGAGGTAGCGTGCCGATTGCGATCACATCGACTTTGGAACCATTTCCCACGCCGCATTGTCACCTCGTCCTTAGCCAATCTTCGCAATCCGTAGCCCTGTTTGAGTTGCAAATATTAGCAGCAGAACCAGTATCAAATACCAGTGCTCTGCGAGTATTAGTAAGGTACACATCAATAACATGTATATCACATATACCTTTGTTAACCTTGCCATCCTTCTTATCCGCCAAATACTTGGGGCAGTTCCGCTTCAAATGACCAGCCTGCTTGCAATAGAAGCACTCAGTTTCAGAGCTTAGGACCAGACTTGGGTTTCTTCTCTTGATCAGCAACTTGCTTGCCGCTCTTTTGAAGTTTCCTTTTCTTTCCTTTGCCCTTTTCTTGAAACTAGTGGTTTTGTTAACCATCAACACTTGATGCTCCTTTTGATTTCTACCTCCGCGGCTTTCAAAGCATCGCGAAGAGCTCGGGCATTTTTTGGTCATCCTTGCATATTATAGTTCATCACGAAGCTCTTGTAGCTTGGTGGCGATGATTGGAGAATTCATCAATGATGCAATCATCCGGAAGATTAACTCCCAGTTGAATCAAGTGATTGTTATATCCGGACATTACGAGTATATGCTCACCGACGAACCGTTCTCCTCCATCTTACAGCTATAGAACTTATTGGAGACTTCATATCTCTCAATCCGGGCATTCGCTTGGAATATTAACTTCAACTCTGGAACATCTCATATGCCCCATGGTGTTCAAAACGACGTTGAAGTCCCGGTTCTAAGCCGTAAAGCATGGCACACTTGAACTATAGAGTAGTCATCAGCTTTGCTTTGCGGACGTTCATAACTTCGGCGCAGCCCTTGCACCAGGCACGGCACCTAACGGTGCTTCGGGGCGTAATTCTTCAATGCAGCAATAAGGATAATCCTCAAGTTACGGACCCAGTCCGTGTAATTGCTGCCATCATCTTTCAACTTTGCTTTCTCAAGGAACGCATTAAAATTCAACGGAACAACAGACGAGCCATCTATCTACACATCATAGACAAGCAAGATACTATCGGTACTAAGTTCATGATAAATTTAAGTTCAATTAATCATATTACTTAAGAACTCCACTTAGAAAAATATCCTCCAATTCTCTAAGTGATTGCGTGATCCATATCAACTACACCATGACCGATCATCACGTGTGATGGAGTAGTTTCAATGGTGAACATCAATATGTTGATCATATCTACTATATGATTCACGCTCGACCTTCGGTCTCCGTGTTCCGAGGTCATATCTTATATGCATAGCTCGTCAAGTATAACCTGAGTATTCGCGTGTGCAACTGTTTTGCACCGTTGTATTTGAGCGTAGAGCCTATCACACCCGATCATCACGTGGTGTCTCAAAGCCACGAAGAACTTTCATAGCGGTGCATACTCGGGAGAACACTTCTTGATAATTTAGTAAGGGATCATCTTATAATGCTACCGTCAATCAAAGCAAGATAAGATGCATAAAGGATTAACATCACATGCAATCAATATAAGTGATATGATATGGCCATCATCATTTTGTGCTTGTGATCTCCATCTCGAAGCACCGTCATGATCACCATCGTCACCGGCGCGACACCTTGATCTCCATCGTAGCATCGTTGTCGTCTCGCCAACTATTGCTTCTCGACTATCGCTACTCCTTAGTGATAAAGTAAAGCAATTACATGGCGTTGCATTTCATACAATAAGCGACAACCATATGGCTCCTGCGAGTTGCCGATAACTCGGTTACAAAACATGATCATCTCATACAATAAAATATAGCATCACGTCTTGACCATATCACATCACAACATGCCCTGCAAAAACAAGTTAGGCGTCCTCTACTTTGTTGTTGCAAGTTTTACGTGGCTGCTACGGGCTGAGCAAGAACCGTTCTTACCTACGCATCAAAACCACAACGATACTTCGTCAAATAGACTCCGTTTAACCTTCTCAAGGACCGGGCGTAGCCACACTCAGTTCAACTAAAGTGAGAGAGCAGACACCCGCCGATCACCTTTAAGCAACGAGTGCTCACAGCGGTGAAACCAGTCTCGCGTAAGCGTCACGCGTAATGTCGGTCCGGGCCGCTTCATCTCACAATACCGCTGAACCAAAGTATGACATGCTGGTAGGTAGTATGACTTGTATCGCCCACAACTCACTTGTGTTCTACTCGTGCATATGACATCAACGCATAAAACCAGGCTCGATACCTTTGTTGGGGAGCGTAGTAATTTCAAAAATTTCCTACGATCACGCAAGACCATGGTGATGCATAGCAACGAGATGAGAGTGTTGTCTCGTACCCTCGTGAGACCAGCAGCGGAAGCGTTGGCATAGCGTAGAGGAAGTAGTCGTACTTCTTCCCGATCCAACCGATCCAAGTACCGAGCGTCACGGCACCTCCGAGTTCTGCACACGTTCAGCTCGATGGCGTCCCTCGAACTCCGATCCAGCCGAGTGTTGAGGAGAGTTTAAATCGACGACGGCGTGGTGGCGATGATGATGTTCCACGGCGCAGGGCTTCGCCTAAGCTCCGCAACGGTATATTCGAGGTGTAGTTTGGTGGAAGGGGGCACCGCACACGGCTAAGGAACGATCTCAATGATCAACTTGTGTGTTATGGGGTGCCCTCTGCCCCTGTAAATAAAGGAGGGAAGGGAGGGGCTGGCGGCCACCAAGGGCTGCGCTGGGAGTCCTACTCCCACCGGGAGTAGGATTCCTCCCCCCCAATCCTAGTCCAACTAGGATTGGCCAAGTGGGAAGGGAGAGAGGGGGCGCCACCCCATTCTCCTAGTCCTAATAGGACTAGGGAAGGGGAAGGTGACCAGCACTTGGGCCCCTTTCCTCCTTTCCACTAAGGCCCATCAAGGCCCATTGACCCCGGGAGGTTCCGTAACCCCGGTACTCGGTAAAATTCCCAATTTCACCGGAGTGATTCCGAGTCAAACATAGGCTTCCAATATATCAATCTTTATGTCTCGACCATTTGAGACTCCTCGTCATGTCCGTGATCTCATCAGGGACTCGAACAACCTTGGTACATCAATATCATATAAACTCATAATAACTGCCATCGAAGCGTTAAGCGTGCGGACCCTACGGGTTCGAGAACTATGTAGACATGACCGAGACACCTCTCGGTCAATAACCAATAGCGGGACCTGGATGCCCATATTGGTTCCTACATATTCTACGAAGATCTTTATCGGTCGAGACCGCATAACAACATCGTTGTTCCCTTTGTCATCGGTATGTTACTTGCCCGAGATTCGATCGTCGGTATCAATACCTAGTTCAATCTCGTTCTTGGCAAGTCTCTTTTCTCGTTCCGTAATACATCATCTCACAACTAACACATTTAGTTGCAATGCTTGCAAGGCTTATGTGATGTGCATTACCGAGAGGGCCCAGAGATACCTCTCCGAGCAATCGGAGTGACAAATCCTAATCTCGAAATATGCCAACCCAACATGTACCTTCGGAGACACCTGTAATGTACCTTTATAATCACCCGATTCGTTGTGACGTTTGGTAGCACCCAAAGTGTTCCTCGGGCAAGCGGGAGTTGCATAATCTCATAGTCATAGGAACATGTATAAGTCATGAAGAAAAGCACTAGCAACAAACTATACGATCAGGTGCTATGCTAATGGAATGGGTCATGTCAATCAGATCATTCAACCAATGATGTGATCCCGTTAATCAAATAACAACTCCTTGTTCATGGTTAGGAAACATAACCATCTTTGATTAACGAGCTAGTCAAGTAGAGGCATACTAGTGACACTCTGTAGGTTTATGTATTCACACATGTATTATGTTTCCGGTTAATACAATTCTAGCATGAATAATAAACATTTATCATGATATAAGGAAATAAATAATAACATTATTATTGCCTCTAGGGCATATTTCCTTCAGTAACCACCAAGACAGCCATGGCAGCTCTGCTGCACAAGGAACGATGAATCTTGAAAAGACCCTTTGGATATGTCGAAAAACCCGTCAACCGAAGCATGTTGCGACTCTGCAGAAACTCGGTATTGTCATCATCGCCAAACAACTACCCCGCTATATAGATCCAGGGTATGTTGGAAATATGAGCAAATTACTACGAGCTTTAATCCTAATAAATAGGAAATAGATCATGACAACAGTAGCAGAGATTAAACCAATCATGCGAACTAGCATAGCAGATGAACATATCACATCTAGGGCACATACTAGAAACATGAATTCTACCACGATCTCGAACAAGAAGGATAGAATCACATACGGTGCAGCGGGAGCAGCACCGCCCGGCGTCAACGTTATCGCCCATGTCGTCGAGGATGAGGTTGCGAGGTCGGGAAGAAATAAATCGTTAAGCGAAGTCGTTCGCTGCCAGCGATCGCGCGTGAGTCGCTCCCCAAAACCTGATCGCCCCTCTCCCGTCACAGGATCACGAGGCGGGGTTCGGAGGCCTGCTGTCCCTTCTCCGGTGCACGCCGAAAGGAGGGATGGAGAAGACTTGCTTGGCGACGCAATGATCTGGAGCGCTGGTGAGAAACCATACGAAGCGGCCGCGGCTAGGGTAGACGTCTGCCTGACTATATAGTGCGGGCCGGGTAGGTCGTGGGAGTAAACCCCACGTCCGAGTCGTCACGATCCTAAAGAATCGGAAACGGTTCAGTAATTAACGCGTTTGTTAATTATTAATTAATGACTCATTAATTTTTCCCGAGCAACAAAAATATAGACAACGTGCATAGCTCTGTCCTCGGCTCGGCTCAATCCCGCAACCCGCGGCGTGTCATGACGAGGCGAGGCGTGGCGTGGTGAGGCGAGCGAGGAGGAGGAGCGCGTGTGTAGGTCTCCTCTTCTCATGCTCATACAAGTGGTAGAAGAGCTCACCATATAAAGAGGTGCAACTCTCTCTCAACTTATGAGGTGGGACTAAACTTTAGCCTCACTCACTCCACTCACATGTGTGCAAGAATGGGCCAAGAGAGTTTCAGAATTTTAGTTGGGCTTTGGGCCAAAATCCCACTTGCAAATTCCAACAATCCCCCACGAAGTCTCATTGGCACATTTCACCATTTGTTTCCAAAACATTGTTTATATAGCGGTGCTTAGTGGAGACTGTGAAGTTGAACTTCCACTTAGAGATTTATGCTACACTAGATCACAACTTGAATAGTGGACTATGCCTTGAACTACAATTTTTTTGCGAGACTAGTTTCACACAAGTTCTAGACCGATACTGGGCTGCGGCAAGGCTTCCCCGCGGGTGGAGCGTGTACGTCATACTCCACGACCTTTCATGAATTTATTAGAGAACACCCAATTCTCACAGACTGCGACGTTAACAGTCAAATTCATATAGGTGTGTTCCTCAAGAAGATATTCTGCAGGACAACATCTCTGCTTACCGAATAAGCCACTTGGAACACATTAAGATAAGTATCAACCTGCCATGCAGATCAGGAGAGTATTGCATCTTCGCGGAGTGGGATAGTTAATATAGGGATACTCTCCTCCCAGCTAACCAACAGCTTGTCTCCCACTTCTACTTCACGGGATCTCCGATCACATTGAGTGGGTTACCACTATGGATAACTCATGCGGTGGGTCTCAGACCCATCTCCATCGATGCATTATCTATCACATTACGTGATAGACCCTTTGGGAAGGGATCTGCCAAGTTTTTCGACGCTTGGATATAATCCAATGTAATAACTTCGGAGTTCCTCAGTTTCCTGACAGATTTTAATCTCCTCTTCACATGCCTTGAGGACTTCACATTGTCCTTAGAACTGTTTATCTTGACGATCACAGTTTGATTATCACAGTTCATCAGGATAGGGGTATTGGTTTTTCAACCATAGGTAATTCCATCAATAGCTCATGAAGCCACTCGCTTCAACGATGGCGATATCTAATCTGTGAGTTCTGCTTCCATAGTTGACCTTGTTAAGATGGTCGGCTTGCAAGACTTCAGAAACAGCGCCACCACCAAGTGTAAAAACATAACCACTTGTGGCCTTAATCTCATCGACATCAGATATCCGATTCGAGTAACTATAACCCTCCGGTACCCTTGGATACCGGTGTAGTGAATCCCATAGCTCGCGATGCCCTTCAAGTAGCGCATAACTCTCTCAAGCGCCGCCAATGATCATCTCGGTTTGAAACAAACCGACTCAGCTTGCTCACAGCAAAGGAGATGTCGGGCCTCGTGGCACTTTCGCCAAATACATAAGCCAGCCAATAATCTGAGAATACCTCGGTTGATCTTTAGCAATCCGTCGATTCTTTGAAGCAACACACTAGCATCATATGGAGTTGGAGAAAGGCGTGCGATCGCTATACCCAAAAGCGACTCAATTCCTTTTCCACATAGTGGGACTGAAGCGATGTGATCCCACCATTCTCATCTCTCAACAGCTTGATGTTTAAGATAACATCAGCTACTCCTAGATCCTTCATCTCAAAACAACGAGATAAGAAATCCTTAACCTCCTTGATTAAATCAAGTTTGGTTCCAAAGATCAATATGTCGTCGACATACAGACAAAGAATAACTCCTTCGCCCCCACCATAGCGATAGTACACGCACTTGTCACCATCGTTTACTACAAAGCCGGCAGCAGTTAATGTTCTTTCAAACTTCTCATGCCACTCCTTAGGAGCTTTCTTAAGGCCATATAAAGACTTTAAAAACTTGCACACCTTTCCTTCCTGACTAGGTACTACAAAACCATCTGGCTGATCCATGTAAATTTCCTCCTTCAATTCTCCATTGAGAAAAGCCGTCTTGATGTCCACTTGATGAACGAGAAGACCATGTGAGGCAGCCAGTGATAGTAGCACCCGAATTGTGGCCAGTCTAGCCACGGGTGAGTCAGTATCAAAGAAGTCTTCACCTTCTTTCTGGGTATAACCCTTAGCCACAAGCCGTGCCTTGTACTTTTCAATCGTACCATCAGGTCTAAGCTTCTTCTTGAACACCCACTTACATCCTACAGGTTTGCACCCATAAGGACGGTCAGTGATTTCCCAGGTCCCGTTAGCTAAGATGGAATCCATCTCGCTTCTGAACAGCTTCCTTCCGATGAGTCGAGCATCGGGAGATGCATAAGCCTGAAATAGTCTGGGTGTGTCATCCACGAGGTACACAATGAAATCATCACCAAAGGACTTTACAGTCCTCTGTCTCTTACTCATCACAGGAGTTCCATTGTCACCCTCAACAGGATTCTCAACGTGTTCCATCGCAATGGTGGGTTCAGGAATTACAGCGAATTCCTCACTAGATGGAGTAGATATCTCCTGATTTGATGAACTTGACATATCCTTCATAGGAAATATGTCCTCAAAGAAAGTTGCATCATTCGACTCCATAATCGTACCAACATGCATGTCGGATACCTCAGATTTTATTATCAAAATCTATAGCCGATGCTATGAAAAGCATAGCCCGAAGAACACAATCCACGGTTTTTGGTCCAAGCTTGCGCTTCTTGGGAATTGGTATATTGACTTTCGCCAAACAACCCCAAATGCGTAGGTAAGAGAGTTTCAACCTTTTCCTTTCCTATTCCTCAAATGGAGTCATGGTCTTATGCTTTGTGGGAACTCGGTTTAGGACATGACACGCGAGTCATTAGCGCCTCCCCACCATTCCTTGGATAGACCCGAAGTGTCTAACATGGTGTTAACCATATCAGTTAGAGTTCGGTTCTTTCTTTCGGCTACCCCATTTGACTGGGGTGAGTAGGGAGGCGTCCTCTCATGGATTACACCATGTTACGCACAAAACAGATCAAATTCATTGGAAAAATACTCTCCACCACGATCGGACCTAAGCCGTTTAATTTTTTGATCAAGTTGGTTCTCTGCCTCAGCTTTAAAGTTTTTGAAGAAAGTTAAAGCCTCATCTTTTGATTTCAGAAGATACACATAACAATATCTAGTGGAGTCATCAATCAACGTCTTGAAGTATCTCTTTCCACCTTTTGTCAGCACGCCATTCATCTCACAAAGATCAGAATGTCTAAGCTCTAGTGGCGCCAAGTCTCTTGCCTCTGCAGTCTTATGGGACTTGCGATTGCTTAGCTTGCACACATACTTGGCACTTGGAGCCTTTGACGGTGAGATTTTGAATTAAATTCATATTGGCTAGCCGCATCATGCAACCAAAGTTAATATGACAAAGTCGTGAATGCCAAATATTCGACTCATTATTGTGGCAAACATTATTAACAACTTTAGTGCAAATATCTGACAAAGATAGGCGGAACAAGCCTCCGCACTCATAGCCTTTTCAACAAATTGTCCACACTTAGAAATTACAACTTTATTGGATTCAAAACCAACTTAAAACCATCTCGACATAAGCGGGAACCGCTAACAAGATTTTTATTGATGGGCGACACATGATGAGCGTTCTTGAGACCTACGGTCTTCCCGAAGTAAACTTCAGATCGACCGTACCAACACCTCGAACGATGGCATGTGACCCGTTCCCCATCAGCACGGGTGAAGTCCCTGTTGCCTGGTAAGAAGAAAACATGGAGGCATCAGCACAAACATGTACATTGGCACCGGTCTCAATTAACCAATCAGGAGATTGGAATACTGAAAGGATGGTAGGAAAAATACCGTACCCTGATTCCTTCATATCAATATCACCGATGACAACATTAGCGAACTTGCCGCTCTTCTCATGTTCGCGCTCCTCAAAGCGGTTACGACACTTCGGAGCCTAGTGATTAGGATCACCGCAGACATGGCAAAGTCCCTTCCCCTTCTTATGAGAATTCTTCTTGAAGTTGGTAGAATGTGATGGCTTGTTCTTTGTATCAAACTTGCCTTTGCCCTGAGTTTTGTTCTTGTTGTTTTTGAACTTGTTGGGCTAGAAGTTCTTCTTCTGTACCATGTGGGCACTAGAAGATCCCTCAGCAACTCGAGCACGTGTGTCTTTTTCTCTCGCCTTCTCTTCAACATCAAGAGTACCAATGAGATCCGCAACGGAAAACTCCTGTCTCTTGTGTTTCAGGGAAGTAGAAAAATTGTTCCACGAAGGTAGAAGCTTGGCAATGATGCCTCCGGCAACACACACTTGAAGTGCTCAAGTTCTTTTGCGAGCGACTGTATCTCATGAGCCTGCTGTACAACAGACCGCTCATCAGTCATCTTGTAGTCATAGAATTGCTCCATGACGTACAACTCCATACCGGCGTCCGAGGCACCAAACTTGGCCTCGAGCGCAGCCCACGTCGTTGTCAAACGACATATACGAATCCACAATGGAATCATCAAGAACACCCAGAAGAGCTCCTTTGAAGAGAGTATCGATCGTATCAAAATCTTCTAGCTGTGCTGGATTAAGATCGCCCTCGGGCTTGCCCTTAATGGCGTCATAGCATCCCATGGTCTGAAACCAGTAGATTGCTCTCGTGCGCCACCTCTTATATTGCGCCCCCTTAAAGGCAGGCGGCTTCAGATGCGCAACAAAACCACTCGGACTAAATTGCCTATAATCAGGTTTTTGGATTGTTGGAAATATGAGCAAATTACTACGAGATTTAATCAGAATAAATAGGAAATAGATCATGACAGCAATAGCAGAGATTAAACTAATCATGCGAACTAGCATAGCAGATGAACAGATCACATCTAGGGCACATACTAGAAACATGAATTCTACCATGATCTCGAACAAGAAGGATAGAATCACATACGGTGCTGCGGGTGCAGCACCGCCGGCGATCAACGTTATCGCCCATGTAAATCGAGGATGAGCTTGCCGAGGTCGGGAAGAAATCGTCGTTCGCGAAGTCGTCGCTGCCGGCGATCGCGAGTCGCTCCCCAAAACCTGATCGCCCCTCTCCATGCAGGATCACGAGGCGGGGTTCGGAGCCTGCTGTCCCTTCTCCGGTGCCGCGAAAGGAGGGATGGAGAAGCCTTGCTTGGCGGCGCAATGATCTAGGCGCTGGTGAGAAACCATACAAGCGGCGCGGCTAGGGTAGAGCGTCTGCTGACTATATAGTGCGGGCGGGTAGGTCGTGGGAGTAAACCCCACGTCCGAGTCATCACGATCCTAAAGAATCGGAAACGGTTCAGTAATTAACGCGTCCGTTAATTATTAATTAATGACTCATTAATTTTTCCCGAGCAGCAAAAATATAGACAACGTGCATATCTCTGTCCTCGGCTCGGCTCAATCCCGCAACCCGCGGCGCGTCGTGACGAGGCGAGCCGAGGCGTGGCGTGGCGAGGCGAGCGAGGAGGAGGAGCGCGCGTGTTGGTCTCCTCTTCTCATGCTCATACAAGTGGTAGAAGAGCTCACCTTATAAAGAGGTGCAACTCTCCCTCAACTTATGAGGTGGGACTAAACTTTAGCCTCACTCACTCCACTCACATGTATGCAAGAATGGGCCAAGAGAATTTCAGAATTTTAGTTGGGCTTTGGGCCAAAATCCCACTAGCAAATTCCAACAATCCCCCACAAAGTCTCATTGGCACATTTCACCATTTGTTTCCAAAACATTGTTTATATACCGGTGCTTAGGGGAGACTGTGAAGTTGAACTTCCACTTAGAGATTTATGCTACACTAGATCACAACTTGAATAGTGGACTATGCCTTGAACTACAAGTTTTCTGCGAGACTAGTTTCACACAAGTTCTTGACCGATACTGGGCTGCCGCAAGGCTTCCCCGCGGGTGGAGCTTATACGTCATACTCCAGGGCCTTTCATGAATTTATTAGAGAACACCAAATCTCACAGACTGCGACGTTAACAGTCAAATTCATATAGGTGTGTTCCTCAGAAGATGTTCTGCAGGACAACATCTCTGCTTACCTGAATAAGCCACTTGGAACACTTTAAGATAAGTATCAACCTGCCATGCAGATCAGGAGAGCATTGCATCTTCGCGGAGTGGGATAGTTAATATAGGGATACTCTCCTCCCAGCTGACCAACAGCTTGTCTCCCACTTCTACTTCACGGGATCTCGATCACATAGAGTGAGTTACCACTATGGACAACTCATGCGGTGGGTCTCGGACCCATCTCCATCGATGCATTATCTATCACATTACGTGATAGACCGTTTGTGAAGGATCTGCCAAGTTTTTCGACGTTTGGATATAATCCAATGTAATAACTCGGAGTTCCTCGGTTTCTGACAGATTTTAATCTCCTCTTCACATGCCTTGAGGACTTCATATTGTCCTTAGAACTGTTTATCTTGGCGATCACAGTTTGATTATCACAGTTCATCGAGGATAGGGGTATTGGTTTTTCAACCATAGGTAAGTCCATCAATAGCTCACGAAGCCACTCTACTTCAACGATTTGCAGTATCTAATGATGTGAGTTCTGCTTCCATAGTTGACCTTGTTAAGATGGTGCGCTTGCAAGACTTCGAGAAACAGCGCCACCACCAAGTGTAAAAACATAACCACTTGTGGCCTTAATCTCATCGACATCGATATCCAGCTCGAGTCACTATAACCTCTCGGTATCCTTGGATACGCGGTGTAGTGAATCCCATAGCTCACAGTGCCCTTCAAGTAGCGCATAACTCTCTCAAGCGCAAGCCAATGATCATCTCCCGGTTTTGACACGAACCGACTCAGCTTGCTCACAGCAAAGGAGATGTCAGGCCTCGTGGCACTCGCCAAATACATAAGCGAGCCAATAATCTGAGAATACCTCAGTTGATGTTTAGCAATCCGTCGATTCTTTCGAAGCAACACACTAGCATCATATGGAGTTGGAGAAGGCGTGCAGTTGCTATACCCAAAACGACTCAATACATTTTCCACATAGTGAGACTGAAGCAGTGTGATCCCACCATTCTCATCTCTCAACAGCTTGATGTTTAAGATAACATCAGCTACTCCTAGATCCTTCATCTCAAAACAGCGAGATAAGAAATCCTTAACCTCCTTGATTAAATCAAGTTTGGTTCCAAAGATCAATATGTCATCGACATACAGACAAAGAATAACTCCTTCGCCCCCACCATAGCGATAGTACACGCACTTGTCACCATCGTTTACTACAAAGCCGGCAGCAGTTAATGTTCTTTCAAACTTCTCATGCCACTCCTTAGGAGCTTGCTTAAGGCCATATAAAGACTTTAACAAATTGCACACCTTTCCTTCCTGACCAGGTACTACAAAACCATCTGGCTGATACATGTAAATTTCCTCCTTCAATTCTCCATTGAGAAAAGCCGTCCTGACGTCCATTTGATGAACGAGAAGACGATGTGAGGCAGCAAGTGATAGTAGCACCCGAATTGTGGTCAGTCTAGCCACGGGTGAGTAAGTATCAAAGAAGTCTTCACCTTCTTTCTGGGTATAACCCTTAGCCACAAGCCGTGCCTTGTACTTTTCAATCGTACCATCAGGTCTAAGCTTCTTCTTGAACACCCACTTACATCCTACAGGTTTGCACCCATAAGGACGATCAGTGATTTCCCAGGTCCCGTTAGCTAAGATGGAATCCATCTCGCTACGAACAGCTTCCTTCGATGAGTCAAGCATCGGAGATGCATAGGCTTGAAATAGTCTGGGTGTGTCATCCACGAGGTACACAATGAAATCCTCACCAAAGGACTTTACAGTCCTCATCTCTTACTCCTCACAGGAGTTCCATTGTCACCCTCAACAGGATTCTCAACGTGTTCCATCGCAATGGTGGGTTCAGGAATTACAGCGAATTCCTCACAAGATGGAGTAGATATCTCCTGATTTGATGAACTCGACATATCCTTCATAGGAAATATGTCCTCAAAGAAAGTTGCATCATTCGACTCCATAATCGTACCAACATGCATGTCCTCAAATCATACTAATGCTCCGTAGATGAGGTCATCAATGACAACAATCTGAAACGATGCGTACTCGCTCGTCGCAAGCGCTTGTGAGATGTGGGGCAGACAGTCGTACCATCTTCGTGGAGATCTCACTAAAGAGTGCATGAGTATGGGTCTAATAGCCTCTCCTACAAGTGGCAATGCCAAATTAGATTATTCTTTGGCCAAAATCACTAGATCAACATCCACAGTCTATTGGATCCAGTTAACGTTGATCGGTGGAGGGAAGTTGCTCCCTTTATGCTCTGATCACAACTGAAATACTTGCTTGAGTCAATTCTCGAGTAGTCACATTTGCCGATCTGGCTCCCAATCAGATGGGGATTCTTTATGGCCTTTGCAATATTCACACAATTCAATTGCGCCTAGCCGCAATTCAAAGTTTGTTTCAAACTTGCAAAGTCTGTACTGAATAACACTTGAAACTTATAATACAACTGATCGTGGATATGCTTGATCGTTGAAATACCTTCTGACCAACTTTCTCGCTACTCGGGCGATACATATGCCTATGAACTATAGCTACCCTCTCATGTGCATTACATCAATTCGTGACCTGAAAGATGCATTGGCTGGTTAACTTAATAACCCTGCCGTTTCACGACATTAACCCTCATCAAGCCTTGATTCATAGTCTAAAGTTTCTCCACACGTTGTATCCGATTATCAACTTGTATTGGTTCACTAATGACAATATCGCCACTCTACTCAATTACGTCATATATTCCTCTATGACCTGATAAGATGCTTTGCGATAACAGCAACCGTTAAACAACGATTTCTTAATCTCTCGCATGGCTTAGCGTCACTATCTCTTTATCCTTGGAACTGTATGATCCCAAGTCATGCTTGGTATGTTCCAAGTAAGCCAGATCATCTCCGTGCACGCACTCATTGTAACAAGAGATGTCGAGCCTCTTCGCAAATTGGCACCAAACAACCTCTAGTGAAAAGCGACCTTTTGGCAAGAATGTGATGGCTTGTTCTTTGTATCAAACTTGCCTTTGCCCTGAGTTTTGTTCTTGTTGTTTTTGAACTTGTTGGGCTAGAAGTTCTTCTTACGTACCATGTGGGCACTAGAAGATCCCTCGACAACTCGAGCACGTGTGTCTTTTTCTCGCCTTCTCTTCAACATCAAGAGTACCAATGAGATCCATAGCGGAAAACTCCTGTCTCTTGTGTTTGAGGAAGTAGAAAATTGTTCCACGAAGGTAGAAGCTTGGCAATGATGCCTCCGGCAACACACACTTGAAGTGCTCAAGTTCTTTTGCGAGCGACTGTATCTCATGAGCCTGCTGTACAACAGACCGCTCATCGGTCATCTTGTAGTCATAGAATTGCTCCATGACGTACAACTCCATACCGGCGTCCGAGGCACCAAACTTGGCCTCGGCGCAGCCACGTCGTTGTCAAGCGACATATCTGAATCCACAATGGAATCATCAAGAACACCGGAAGAGCTCCTTTGAAGAGAGTATCGATCGTATCAAAATCTTCTAGCTGTGCTGGATTAAGATCGCCCTCGGGCTTGCCCTTAATGGCGTCATAGCATCCCATGGTGCGAAACCGATGGGTGCTCTCGTCGCCACCTCTTATATTGCGCCCCTTAAAGGCGGCGGCTTGGATCATAACAAAACCACTCGGACTAAATTGCCTATAATCAGGTTTTTGGATTGTTGGAAATATGAGCAAATTACTACAGATTTAATCAGAATAAATAGGAAATAGATCATGACAGCAATAGCAGAGATTAAACTAATCATGCGAACTAGCATAGCAGATGAACAGATCACATCTAGGGCACATACTAGAAACATGAATTCTACCATGATCTCGAACAAGAAGGATAGAATCACATACGGTGCTGCGGGTGCAGCACCGGCGATCAACGTTATCGCCCATGTAAATCGAGGATGAGCTTGCGAGGTCGGGAAGAAATAAATCGTTCATGAAGTCGTCGCTGCCAAGATCGCGAGTCGCTCCCCAAAACCTGATCGCCCCTCTCCATGCGGGATCACGAGGCGGGGTTCGGAGCCTGCTGTCCCTTCTCGGTGCACGCTTGAAAGGAGGGATGGAGAAGCCTTGCTTGGCGGCGCAATGATCTAGGCGCTGGTGAGAAACCATACTGGCGGCGCGGCTAGGGTGAGCGTCTGCTGACTATATAGTGCGGGCGGGTAGGTCGTGGGAGTAAACCCCCGTCCGAGTCATCACGATCCTAAAGAATCGAAGCGGTTCAGTAATTAGCGCGTCCGTTAATTATTAATTAATGACTCATTAATTTTTCCGAGCAGCAAAAATATAGACAACGTGCATATCTCTGTCCTCGGCTCGGCTCAATCCGCAACCAGCAGCGTCGTGGCGAGGCGGCGAGGCGTGGCGTGGCGAGGCGGCGAGGAGGAGGAGCGCGTGTTGGTCTCCTCTTCTCATGCTCATACAAGTGGTAGAAGAGCTCACCTTATAAAGAGGTGCAACTCTCCCTCAACTTATGAGGTGGGACTAAACTTTAGCCTCCTCCTCCACTCACATGTATGCAAGAATGGGCCAAGAGAATTTCAGAATTTTAGTTGGGCTTTGGGCCAAAATCCCACTAGCAAATTCAACAATCCCCACAAAGTCTCATTGGCACATTTCACCATTTGTTTCCAAAACATTGTTTATATACGGTGCTTAGGGAGAGCTGTGAAGTTGAACTTCCACTTAGAGATTTATGCTACACTAGATCACAACTTGAATAGTGGACTATGCCTTGAACTACAAGTTTTGCTGAGACTAGTTTCACACAAGTTCTTGACCGATCTTGGGCTGCATAAGGCTTCCCCTGGTGGAGCTTATCGTCATACTCGGGGCCTTTCATGAATTTATTAGAGAACACCAAATCTCACAGATGCGGCGTTAACAGTCAAATTCATATAGGTGTGTTCCTCGAAGATGTTACGCAGGACAACATCTACCTTACTGAATAAGCCACTTGGAACACTTTAAGATAAGTATCAACCTGCCATGCAGATCAGGAGAGCATTGCATCTTGGCGGAGTGGGATAGTTAATATGGGATACTCTCCTCCCGGTGACCAACAGCTTGTCTCCCACTTCTACTTCACGGGATCTCGATCACATAGAGTGGGTTACCACTATGGACAACTCATGCGGTGGGTCTCGGACCCATCTCCATCGATGCATTATCTATCACATTACGTGATAGACCGTTTGTGAAGGATCTGCCAAGTTTTTCGACGTTTGGATATAATCCAATGTAATAACTCGGAGTTCCTCGGTTTTTCGACAGATTTTAATCTCCTCTTCACATGCCTTGAGGACTTCATATTGTCCTTAGAACTGTTTATCTTGACGATCACAGTTTGATTATCACAGTTCATCAGGATAGGGGGTATTGGTTTTTCAACCATAGGTAAGTCCATCAATAGCTCACGAAGCCACTCTACTTCAACAGTTGCAGTATCTAATGATGTGAGTTCTGCTTCCATAGTTGACCTTGTTAAGATGGTCTGCTTGCAAGACTTCCAGGAAACAGCGCCACCACCAAGTGTAAAAACATAACCACTTGTGGCCTTAATCTCATCAGCATCAGATATCCAGCTCGAGTCACTATAACCCTCCAGTATCCTTGGATACGCGGTGTAGTGAATCCCATAGCTCACAGTGCCCTTCAAGTAGCGCATAACTCTCTCAAGCGCAAGCCAATGATCATCTCCCGGTTTTGACACGAACCGACTCAGCTTGCTCACAGCAAAGGAGATGTCAGGCCTCGTGGCACTCGCCAAATACATAAGCGAGCCAATAATCTGAGAATACCTCGGTTGATGTTTAGCAATCCGTCGATTCTTTGAAGCAACACACTAGCATCATATGGAGTTGGAGAAGGCGTGCGTTGCTATACCCAAAGCGACTCAATACATTTTCCACATAGTGAGGCTGAAGCGGTGTGATCCCACCATTCTCATCTCTCAACAGCTTGATGTTTAAGATAACATCAGCTACTCCTAGATCCTTCATCTCAAAACAGCGAGATAAGAAATCCTTAACCTCCTTGATTAAATCAAGTTTGGTTCCAAAGATCAATATGTCATCGACATACGAGACAAAGAATAACTCCTTCGCCCCCACCATAGCGATAGTACACGCACTTGTCACCATCGTTTACTACAAAGCGGCAGCAGTTAATGTTCTTTCAAACTTCTCATGCCACTCCTTAGGAGCTTGCTTAAGGCCATATAAAGACTTTAACAAATTGCACACCTTTCCTTCGACCGGTACTACAAAACCATCTGGCTGATACATGTAAATTTCCTCCTTCAATTCTCCATTGAGAAAAGCCGTCGGCGTCCATTTGATGAGCGAGAAGGCGATGTGAGGCAGCAAGTGATAGTAGCACCAATTGTGGTCAGTCTAGCCACGGGTGAGTAAGTATCAAAGAAGTCTTCACCTTCTTTCTAGGTATAACCCTTAGCCACAAGCCGTGCCTTGTACTTTTCAATCGTACCATCAGGTCTAAGCTTCTTCTTGAACACCCACTTACATCCTACAGGTTTGCACCCATAAGGGCGATCGGTGATTTCCCGGTCCCGTTAGCTAAGATGGAATCCATCTGCGCTTCTGAACAGCTTCCTTCGATGAGTCAGCATCGGAGATGCATAGGCTTCTGAAATAGTCTGGGTGTGTCATCCACGAGGTACACAATGAAATCCTCACCAAAGGACTTTACAGGTCCTCATCTCTTACTCCTCAGGAGTTCCATTGTCACCCTCAACAGGATTCTCAACGTGTTCCATCGCAATGGTGGGTTCAGGAATTACAGCGAATTCCTCACAAGATGGAGTAGATATCTCCTGATTTGATGAACTCGACATATCCTTCATAGGAAATATGTCCTCAAAGAAAGTTGCATCATTCGACTCCATAATCGTACCAACATGCATGTCCTCAAAGAAATGTGATGGCTTGTTCTTTGTATCAAACTTGCCTTTGCCCTGAGTTTTGTTCTTGTTGTTTTTGAACTTGTTGGGCTAGAAGTTCTTCTTGCACCATGTAGGCGCTAAAGCTCCCTCAGCAACTCGAGCACGTGTGTCTTTTCTCTCGCCTTCTCTTCAACATCAAGAGTACCAATGAGATCCATAGCGGAAAACTCCTGTCTCTTGTGTTTGAGGAAATAGTAAAATTGTTCCACGAAGGTGGAAGCTTGGCAATGATGCCTCCGGCAACACACACTTGAAGTGCTCAAGTTCTTTTGCGAGCGACTGTATCTCATGAGCCTGCTGTACAACAGATCGCTCATCAGTCATCTTGTAGTCATAGAATTGCTCCATGACGTACAACTCGCTACCGGCGTCCGAGGCACCAAACTTGGCCTCGAGCGCAGCCCACATGTCTTTGCCGTTGTCAAACGACATATACGAATCCACAATGGAATCATCAAGAACACCCAGAAGAGCTCCTTTGAAGAGAGTATCGATCTTCTCAAAATCTTCTAGCTGTGCTGGATTAAGATCGCCCTTGGGCTTGCCCTTTATGGCGTCATAGCAGCCTATGGTCTGAAACCAGTAGATTGCTCTCGTGCGCCACCGTTTATATTGCGCCCCCTTAAAGGCAAGCAGCTTCAGATGCGCAGCAAAACCACTCGGAGTAAATTGCCTATAATCAGGTTTTTGGATTGTTGGAAATATGAGCAAATTACTACGAGATTTAATCAGAATAAATAGGAAATAGATCATGACAGCAATAGCAGAGATTAAACTAATCATGCGAACTAGCATAGCAGATGAACAGATCACATCTAGGGCACATACTAGAAACATGAATTCTACCACGATCTCGAACAAGAAGGATAGAATCACATACGGTGCAGCGGGAGCAGCACCTTTGCGGCGTGACATTATCGCCCATGTAAATCGAGGATGAGCTTGCCGAGGTCGGGAAGAAATCGTCATTCATGAATAAGTCGTTGCTGCCGGCGATCGTAGTCGCTCCCCAAAACCTGATCGCCCCTCTCCCGTCTGGGATCACGAGGCGGGGTTCGGAGGCCTCTGTCCCTTCTCCGGTGCCGCGAAAGGAGGATGGAGAAGACTTGCTTGGCGGCGCAATGATCTGGGGCGCTGGTGAGAAACCATACGAAGCGGCCGCGGCTAGGGTAGACGTCTGCCTGACTATATAGTGCGGGCCGGGTAGGTCGTGGGAGTAAACCCCACGTCCGAGTCATCACGATCCTAAAGAAGCGGAAACGGTTCAGTAATTAATGCATCCGTTAATTATTAATTAATGACTCATTAATTTTTCCCGAGCAGCAAAAATATAGACAACGTGCATAGCTCTGTGCTCGGCTCGGCTCAATCCCGCAACCCGCGGCGCGTCGTGACGAGGCGAGGTGTGGCGTGGCGAGGCGAGCGAGGAGGAGGAGCGCGCGTGTAGGTCTCCTCTTCTCATGCTCATACAAGTGGTAGAGATCTCACCTTATAAAGAGGTGCAACTCTCCCTCAACTTATGAGGTGGGACTAAACTTTAGCCTCACTCACTCCACTCACATGTGTGCAAGAATGGGCCAAGAGAATTTCAGAATTTTAGTTGGGCTTTGGGCCAAAATCCCACTAGCAAATTCCAACAATCCCCCACAAAGTCTCATTGGCACATTTCACCATTTGTTTCCAAAACATTGTTTATATACCGGTGCTTAGTGGAGACTGTGAAGTTGAACTTCCACTTAGAGATTTATGCTACACTAGATCACAACTTGAATAGTGGACTATGCCTTGAACTACAAGTTTTCTGCGAGACTAGTTTCACACAAGTTCTTGACCGATACTGGGCTGCCGCAAGGCCTCCCCTTGGTGGGCGTATCGTCATACTCGGGGCCTTTCATGAATTTATTAGAGAACACCCAATTCTCACAGACTGCGACGTTAACAGTCAAATTCATATAGGTGTGTTCCTCAGAAGATGTTCTGCAGGACAACATCTCTGCTTACCTGAATAAGCCACTTGGAACACTTTAAGATAAGTATCAACCTGCCATGCAGATCAGGAGAGTATTGCATTTTCGCGGAGTGGGATAGTTAATATAGGGATACTCTCCTCCCAACTGACCAACAGCTTGTCTCCCGCTTCTACTTCACGGGATCTCTGATCACATAGAGTGGGTTACCACTATGGACAACTCATGCGGTGGGTCTCAGACCCATCTCCATCGATGCATTATCTATCACATTACGTGATAGACCGTTTGTGAAGGGATCTGCCAAGTTTTTCGACGTTTGGATATAATCCTATGTAATAACTCCGGAGTTCCTCAGTTTCCTGACAGATTTTAATCTCCTCTTCACATGCCTTGAGGACTTCATATTGTCCTTAGAACTGTTTATCTTGACGATCACAGTTTGATTATCACAGTTCATCAGGATATGGGGTATTGGTTTTTCAACCATAGGTAAGTCCATCAATAGCTCACGAAGCCACTCTACTTCAACAGTTGCAGTATCTAATGATGTGAGTTCTGCTTCCATAGTTGACCTTGTTAAGATGGTCTTGTTGCAAGACTTCCAGGAAACAGCGCCACCACCAAGTGTAAAAACATAACCACTTGTGGCCTTAATCTCATCAGCATCAGATATCCAGCTCGAGTCACTATAACCCTCCAGTATCCTTGGATACCCGGTGTAGTGAATCCCATAGCTCACAGTGCCCTTCAAGTAGCGCATAACTCTCTCAAGCGCAAGCCAATGATCATCTCCCGGTTTTGACACGAACCGACTCAGCTTGCTCACAGCAAAGGAGATGTCAGGCCTCGTGGCACTCGCCAAATACATAAGCGAGCCAATAATCTAAGAATACCTCAGTTGATGTTTAGCAATCCGTCGATTCTTTTGAAGCAACACACTAGCATCATATGGAGTTGGAGAAGGCGTGCAGTTGCTATACCCAAAACGACTCAATACCTTTTCCACATAGTGAGACTGAAGCAGTGTGATCCCACCATTCTCATCTCTCAACAGCTTGATGTTTAAGATAACATCAGCTACTCCTAGATCCTTCATCTCAAAACAGCGAGATAAGAAATCCTTAACCTCCTTGATTAAATCAAGTTTGGTTCCAAAGATCAATATGTCATCGACATACGGACAAAGAATAACTCCTTCGCCCCACCATAGCGATAGTACGCACTTGTCACCATCGTTTACTACAAAGCGGCAGCAGTTAATGTTCTTTCAAACTTCTCATGCCACTCCTTAGGAGCTTGCTTAAGGCCATATAAAGACTTTAACAACTTGCACACCTTTCCTTCGACCGGTACTACAAAACCATCTGGCTGATCCATGTAAATTTCCTCCTTCAATTCTCCATTGAGAAAAGCCGTCTTGACGTCCATTTGATGAACGAGAAGACCATGTGAGGCAGCAAGTGATAGTAGCACCCGAATTGTGGTCAGTCTAGCCACGGGTGAGTAAGTATCAAAGAAGTCTTCACCTTCTTTCTGGGTATAACCCTTAGCCACAAGCCGTGCCTTGTACTTTTCAATCGTACCATCAGGTCTAAGCTTCTTCTTGAACACCCACTTACATCCTACAGGTTTGCACCCATAAGGACGATCAGTGATTTCCCAGATCCGTTAGCTAAGATGGAATCCATCTCGCTTCTGAACAGCTTCCTTCGATGAGTCGACATCGGGAGATGCATGAAGCTTCGAAAGAGTCCTGGGTGTGTCATCCACGAGGTACACAATGAAATCCTCACCAAAGGACTTTACAGTCCTCTGTCTCTTACTCCTCACAGGAGTTCCATTGTCACCCTCAACAGGATTCTCAACGTGTTCCATCGCAATGGTGGGTTCAGGAATTACAGCGAATTCCGCACTAGATGGAGTAGATATCTCCTGATTTGATGAACTCGACATATCCTTCATAGGAAATATGTCCTCAAAGAAATTTGCATCATTCGACTCCATAATCGTACCAACATGCATGTCCTCAAAGAAATGTGATGGCTTGTTCTTTGTATCAAACTTGCCTTTGCCCTGAGTTTTGTTCTTGTTGTTTTTGAACTTGTTGGGATGGAAGTTCTTCTTCTGTACCATGTGGGCACTAGAGGCTCCCTCAGCAACTCGAGCACGTGTGTCTTTTGCTCTCGCCTTCTCTTCAACATCAAGAGTACCAATGAGATCCGCAACGGAAAACTCCTGTCTCTTGTGTTTCAGGGAAGTAGCAAAATTGTTCCACGAAGGTGGAAGCTTGGCAATGATGCCTCCGGCAACACACACTTGAAGTGCTCAAGTTCTTTTGCGAGCGACTGTATCTCATGAGCCTGCTGTACAACAGACCGCTCATCAGTCATCTTGTAGTCATAGAATTGCTCCATGACGTACAACTCGCTACCGGCGTCCGAGGCACCAAACTTGGCCTCGAGCGCAGCCCACATGTCTTTGCCGTTGTCAAATGACATATACGAATCCACAATGGAATCATCAAGAACACCCAGAAGAGCTCCTTTGAAGAGAGTATCGATCTTCTCAAAATCTTCTAGCTGTGCTGGATTAAGATCGCCCTTGGGCTTGCCCTTTATGGCGTCATAGCAGCCTATGGTCTGAAACCAGTAGATTGCTCTCGTGCGCCACCACTTATATTGCGCCCCCTTAAAGGCAAGCAGCTTCAGATGCGCAGCAAAACTACTCGGAGTAAATTTCCTATAATCAGGTTTTTGGATTGTTGGAAATATGAGCAAATTACTACGAGATTTAATCATAATAAGTAGGAAATAGATCATGACAGCAATAGCAGAGATTAAACTAATCATGCGAACTAGCATAGCAGATGAACAGATCACATCTAGGGCACATACTAGAAACATGAATTCTACCACGATCTCGAACAAGAAGGATAGAATCACATACGATGCAGCGGGAGCAGCACCGCCGGCGTTGACGTTGTCGCCCATGTCGTCGAGGATGAGCTTGCCGAGGTCGGGGAAGAAATCGTCATTCGCGAAGTCGTCGCTGCCAGCAGTCGCGCGAGTGCGCTCCCCAAAAACCTGATCGCCCCTCTCCCGTACAGGATCACGAGGCGGGGTTAGGAGCCTGCTGTCCCTTCTCCGGTGCCGCGAAAGGAGGGATGGAGAAGACTTTCTTGGCGGCGCAATGATCTGGGCGCTGGTGAGAAACCATCTGAAGCGGCCGCGGCTAGGGTAGACGTCGCTGACTATATAGTGCGGGCGGGTAGGTCGTGGGAGTAAACCCCGTCCAGTCATCACGATCCTAAAGAAGCGAAGCGGTTCAGTAATTAATGCATCCGTTAATTATTAATTAATGACTCATTAATTTTCCCGAGCAGCAAAAATATAGACAACGTGCATAGCTCTGTGCTCGGCTCGGCTCAATCCCGCAACCCGCGGCGCGTCGTGACGAGGCGAGGTGTGGCGTGGCGAGGCGAGCGAGGAGGAGGAGCGCGCGTGTATGTCTACTCTTCTCATGCTCATACAAGTGGTAGAGAGCTCACCTTATAAAGAGGTGCAACTCTCCCTCAACTTATGAGGTGGGACTAAACTTTAGCCTCACTCACTCCACTCACATGTGTGCAAGAATGGGCCAAGAGAATTTCAGAATTTTAGTTGGGCTTTGGGCCAAAATCCCACTAGCAAATTCAACAATCCCCACAAAGTCTCATTGGCACATTTCACCATTTGTTTCAAAACATTGTTTATATACGGTGCTTAGTGGAGACTGTGAAGTTGAACTTCCACTTAGAGATTTATGCTACACTAGATCACAACTTGAATAGTGGACTATGCCTTGAACTACAAGTTTTCTGCGAGACTAGTTTCACACAAGTTCTTGACCGATCTTTGGGCTGCCATAGGAATCCCATGGTGGGCGTATCGTCATACTCGGGGCCTTTCATGAATTTATTAGAGAACACCCAATTCTCACAATTGCGGCGTTAACAGTCAAATTCATATAGGTGTGTTCCTCGAGAAGATGTTCTGCAGGACAACATCTCTGCTTACTGAATAAGCCACTTGGAACACTTTAAGATAAGTATCAACCTGCCATGCAGATCAGGAAGTATTGCATCTTGGCAAGTGGGATAGTTAATATAGGATACTCTCCTCCCGGTGACCAACAGCTTGTCTCCGCTTCTACTTCACGGGATCTCGATCACATAGAGTGGGTTACCACTATGGACAACTCATGCGGTGGGTCTCGGACCCATCTCCATCGATGCATTATCTATCACATTACGTGATAGACCGTTTGTGAAGGATCTGCCAAGTTTTTGGCGTTTGGATATAATCCAATGTAATAACTCCGAAGTTCCTCAGTTTCCTGACATATTTTAGTCTCCTCTTCACATGCCTTGAGGACTTCATATTGTCCTTAGAACTGTTTATCTTGGCGATCACAGTTTGATTATCACGATTCATCGGGATAGGGGTATTGGTTTTCAACCATAGGTAAGTCCATCAATAGCTCACGAAGCCACTCTACTTCAACAGTTGCAGTATCTAATGATGTGAGTTCTGCTTCCATAGTTGACCTTGTTAAGATGGTCTGCTTGCAAGACTTCCAGGAAACAACGCCACCACCAAGTGTAAAAACATAACCAATTGTGGCCTTAATCTCATCAGCATCAGATATCCAGCTCGAGTCACTATAACCCTCCATTATCCTTGGATACCCGGTGTAGTGAATCCCATAGCTCACAATGCCCTTCAAGTAGCGCATAACTCTCTCAAGCGCAAGCCAATGATCATCTCCCGGTTTTGACACGAACCGACTCAGCTTGCTCACAGCAAAGGAGATGTCAGGCCTCGTGGCACTCGCCAAATACATAAGCGAGCCAATAATCTGAGAATACCTCAGTTGATGTTTAGCAATCCGTCGATTCTTTCAAAGCAACACACTAGCATCATATGGAGTTGGAGAAGGCGTGCAGTTGCTATACCCAAAACGACTCAATACCTTTTCCACATAGTGAGACTGAAGCAGTGTGATCCCACCATTCTCATCTCTCAACAGCTTGATGTTTAAGATAACATCAGCTACTCCTAGATCCTTCATCTCAAAACAGCGAGATAAGAAATCTAACCTCCTTGATTAAATCAAGTTTGGTTCCAAAGATCAATATGTCATCGACATACAGACAAAGAATAACTCCTTCGCCCCCACCATAGCGATAGTACACGCACTTGTCACCATCGTTTACTACAAAGCCGCAGCGAGTTAATGTTCTTTCAAACTTCTCATGCCACTCCTTAGGAGCTTGCTTAAGGCCATATAAAGACTTTAACAACTTGCACACCTTTCCTTCTGACCGGTACTACAAAACCATCTGGCTGATCCATGTAAATTTCCTCCTTCAATTCTCCATTGAGAAAAGCCGTCTTGGCGTCCATTTGATGAGCGAGAAGACCATGTGAGGCAGCAAGTGATAGTAGCACCAATTGTGGTCGATCTAGCCACGGGTGAGTAAGTATCAAAGAAGTCTTCACCTTCTTTCTGGGTATAACCCTTAGCCACAAGCCGTGCCTTGTACTTTTCAATCGTACCATCAGGTCTAAGCTTCTTCTTGAACACCCACTTACATCCTACAGGTTTGCACCCATAAGGACGATCAGTGATTTCCCAGGTCCCGTTAGCTAAGATGGAATCCATCTCGCTACGAACAGCTTCCTTCCAGTAGTCAGCATCAGGAGATGCATAGGCTTCTGAAATAGTCCTGGGTGTGTCATCCACGAGGTACACAATGAAATCCTCACCAAAGGACTTTACAGTCCTCTGTCTCTTACTCCTCACAGGAGTTCCATTGTCACCCTCAACAGGATTCTCAACGTGTTCCATCGCAATGGTGGGTTCAGGAATTACAGCGAATTCCTCACTAGATGGAGTAGATATCTCCTGATTTGATGAACTCGACATATCCTTCATAGGAAATATGTCCTCAAAGAAAGTTGCATCATTCGACTCCATAATCGTACCAACATGCATGTCCTCAAAGAAATGTGATGGCTTGTTCTTTGTATCAAACTTGCCTTTGCCCTGAGTTTTGTTCTTGTTGTTTTTGAACTTGTTGGGCTGGAAGTTCTTCTTCAGTACCATGTGGGCACTAGAAGCTCCCTCGACCTTTCGAGCACGTGTGTCTTTTGCTCTCGCCTTCTCTTCAACATCAAGAGTACCAATGAGATCCATAGCGGAAAACTCCTGTCTCTTGTGTTTCATGGAAGTAGCAAAATTGTTCCACGAAGGTGGAAGCTTAGCAATGATGCCTCCGGAAAAAATTTGTCCGGCAACACACACTTGAAGTGATCAAGTTCTTTTGCGGATTGTATCTCATGAGCCTGCTGTACAATGAGCTCATCAGTCATCTTGTAGTCATAGAATTGCTCCATGACGTACAACTTCGCTATCGGCGTCCGAGGCACCAAACTTGGCCTCGGCGCAGCCCACATGTCTTTGCCGTTGTCAAGCGACATATCTGAATCCACAATGGAATCATCAAGAACACCGAAGAGCGCCTTTGAAGAGAGTATCGATCTTCTCAAAAGCTTCAACTGTGCTGGATTAAGATCGCCCTCGGGCTTGCCCTTTATGGCGTCATAGCAGCCCATGGTCTGAAACCGATGAGAGCTCTCGTCGCCACCTCTTATATTGCGCCCCTTAAAGGCGGCGGACGGATCGCAGCAAAACCACTCGGAGTAAATTGCCTATAATCAGGTTTTGGATTGTTGGAAGTATGAGCAAATTACTACGAGATTTAATCTGAATAAATAGGAAATAGATCATGACAGCAATAGCAGAGATTAAACTAATCATGCGAACTAGCATAGCGAGATGAACAGATCACATCTAGGGCACATACTAGAAACATGAATTCTACCACGATCTCGAACAAGAATGATAGAATCACATACGATGCAGCAGGAGCAGCACGCGCCCGGCGTTGACGTTATCGCCCATGTAAATCGAGGATGAGGTTGCCGAGGTCGGGAAGAAATCGTCGTTCACGAAGTTGTCGCTGCCAACGATCGCGAGTCGCTCCCAAAACCTGATCGCCCCTCTCCGTACAGGATCACGAGGCGGGGTTCGGAGCCTGCTGTCCCTTCTCCGGTGCCTTGAGAAAGGAGGGATGGAGAAGACTTGCTTGGCGGTGCAATGATCTGGGCGCTGGTGAGAAACCATCTGAAGCGGCCGCGGCTAGGGTAGACGTCGGCTGACTATATAGTGTGGGCGGGTAGGTCGTGGGAGTAAACCCCACGTCCGAGTCGTCACGATCTAAAGAATCGAAGCAGTTCAGTAATTAACGCGTCCGTTAATTATTAATTAATGACTCATTAATTTTCCCGAGCAGCAAAAATATAGACAACGTGCATAGCTCTATCCTCGGCTCGGCTCAATCCCGCAACCAGCGGTGCGTCGTGTGGCGAGGCGTGGCGTGGCGAGGCGGCGAGGAGGAGGAGCGCGTGTAGGTCTCCTCTTCTCATGCTCATACAAGTGGTAGAAGAGCTCACCTTATAAAGAGGTGCAACTCTCTCTCAACTTATGAGGTGGTACTAAACTTTAGCCTCACTCACTCCACTCACATGTGTGCAAGAATGGGCCAAGAGAATTTCAGAATTTTAGTGGGCTTTGGGCCAAAAGCCCACTAGCAAATTCAAGAATCCCCACAAAGTCTCATTGGCACATTTCACCATTTGTTTCAAAACATTGTTTATATACGGTGCTTAGTGGAGGCGTGAAGTTGAACTTCCACTTAGAGATTTATGCTACACTAGATCACAACTTGAATAGTGGACTATGCCTTGAACTACAAGTTTTCTGAGACTAGTTTCACACAAGTTCTTGACCGATCTTGGGCTGCCGCAAAAGGCTTCCCTTGCGGGTAGGTCGTGGGAGTAAACCCCACGTCCGAGTCGTCACGATCCTAAAGAATCGAAACGGTTCAGTATTAACGCGTCCGTTAATTATTAATTAATGACTCATTAATTTTTCCCGAGCAGCAAAAATATAGACAACGTGCATAGCTCTGTCCTCGGCTCGGCTCAATCCGCAACCAGGCCGTGACGAGGCGAGGCGTGGCGTGGCGAGGCGAGCGAGGAGGAGGAGCGCGTGTGTAGGTCTCCTCTTCTCATGCTCATACAAGTGGTAGAAGAGCTCACCTTATAAAGAGGTGCAACTCTCTCTCAACTTATGAGGTGGTACTAAACTTTAGCCTCACTCACTCCACTCACATGTGTGCAAGAATGGGCCAAGAGAATTTCAGAATTTTAGTCGGGCTTTGGGCCAAAAGCCCACTAGCAAATTCCAAGAATCCCCCACAAAGTCTCATTGGCACATTTCACCATTTGTTTCCAAAACATTGTTTATATACCGGTGCTTAGTGGAGACTGTGAAGTTGAACTTCCACTTAGAGATTTATGCTACACTAGATCACAACTTGAATAGTGGACTATGCCTTGAACTACAAGTTTCTCATGAGACTAGTTTCACACAAGTTCTTGACCGATCTTGGGCTGCCGCAAGGCTTCCCTTGGTGGGCGTATCGTCATACTCCAGGGCCTTTCATGAATTTATTAGAGAACACCCAATTCTCACAGACTGCGACGTTAACAGTCAAATTCATATAGGTGTGTTCCTAAGAAGATGTTCTGCAGGACAACATCTCTGCTTACCCAAATAAGCCACTTGGAACACATTAAGATAAGTATCAACCTGCCATGCAGATCAGGAGAGTATTGCATCTTCACGGAGTGGGATAGTTAATATAGGGATACTCTCCTCCCAGCTGACCAACAGCTTGTCTCCCACTTCTACTTCACGGGATCTCCGATCACATAGAGTGCTTTACCACTATGGACAACTCATGCGGTGGGTCTCAGACCCATCTCCATCGATGCATTATCTATCACATTACGTGATAGACCCTTTGTGAAGGGATCTGCCAAGTTTTTCGACGTTTGGATATTATCTAATGTAATAACTCCAGAGTTCCTCAGTTTCCTGACAGATTTTAATCTCCTCTTCACATGCCTTGAGGACTTCATATTGTCCTTAGAACTGTTTATCTTGACGATCACAGTTTGATTATCACAGTTCATCAGGATAGGGGGTATTGGTTTTTCAACCATAGGTAAGTCCATCAATAGCTCATGAAGCCACTCGCTTCAACAAATGGCGTATCTAATGCTGTGAGTTCTGCTTCCATAGTTGACCTTGTTAAGATGGTCTGCTTGCAAGACTTCCAGAAACAGCGCCACCACCAAGTGTAAAAATATAGCCACTTGTGGCCTTAATCTCATCAACATCGATATCGATTCGAGTCACTATAACCTCCGGTACCCTTGGATACCGGTGTATGAATCCCATAGCTCATGATGCCCTTCAAGTAGCGCATAACTCTCTCAAGCGCACGCCAATGATCATCTCCCGGTTTTGACACAAACCGACTCAGCTTGCTCACAGCAAAGGAGATGTCAGGCCTTGTGGCACTCGCCAAATACATAAGCGAGCCAATAATGTGAGAATACCTCAGTTGATCTTTAGCAATCCGTAGATTCTTTCGAAGCAACACACTAGCATCATATGGAGTTGGAGAAGGCGTGGTGTCGCTATACCCAAAACGACTCAAGACCTTTTCCACATAGTGAGACTGAAGCAGTGTGATCCCACCATTCTCATCTCTCAACAGCTTGATTTTTAAGATAACATCAGCTACTCCTAGATCCTTCATCTCAAAACAGCGAGATAAGAAATCCTTAACCTACTTGATTGAATCAAGTTTGGTTCCAAATATCAATATGTCGTCGACATACAGACAAAGAATAACTCCTTCGCCCCCACCATAGTGATAGTACACGCACTTGTCACCATTGTTTACTACAAAGCCGGCAACAGTTAATGTTCTTTGAAACTTCTCATGCCACTCCTTAGGAGCTTGCTTAAGGCCATATAAAGACTTTAACAACTTTCACACCTTTCCTTCCTGACCAGGTACTACAAAACCATCTGGCTGATCCATGTAAATTTCCTCCTTTTTTCTCCATTGAGAAAAGCCATCTTGACGTCCATTTGATGAACGAGATGACCATGTGAGGCAGCCAGTGATAGTAGCACCCGAATTGTGGTCAGTCTAGCCACGGGTGAGTAAGTATCAAAGAAGTCTTCACCTTCTTTCTGGGTATAACCCTTAGCCACAAGCCGTGCCTTGTACTTTTCAATCGTACCATCAGGTCTAAGCTTCTTCTTGAACACCCACTTACATCCTACAGGTTTGCACCCATAAGGACGGTCAATGATTTCCCAGGTCCCGTTAGCTAAGATGGAATCCATCTCGCTACGAACAGCTTCCTTCCAGTAGTCAGCATCAGGAGATGCATAGGCTTCTAAAATAGTCCTGGGTGTGTCATCCACGAGGTACACAATGAAATCATCACCAAAGGACTTTACAGTCCTCTGTCTCTTACTCCTCACAGGAGTTCCGTTGTCACCCTCAACAGGGTTCTCAACGTGTTCCATCGCAATGGTGGGTTCAGGAATTACAGCGAATTCCTCACTAGATAGAGTAGATATCTCCTGATTTGATGAACTCGACATATCCTTCATAGGAAATATGTCCTCAAAGAAAGTTGCATCATTCGACTCCATAATCGTACCAACATGCATGTCGGATACCTCAGATTTTATTATCAAAAATCTATAGCCGATGCTATGAAAAGCATAGCCTAGAAGAAGACAGTCCACGGTTTTTGGTCCAAGCTTGCGCTTCTTGGGAATTGGTATATTGACTTTCGCCAAACAACCCCAAGTACATAGGTAAGAGAGTTTCAACCTTTTCCTTTCCCATTCCTCAAATGGAGTCATGGTCTTATGCTTTGTGGGAACTCGGTTTAGGACATGACACGCAGTCATTAGCGCCTCCCCCCACCATTCCTTGGATAGACCCGAAGTGTCTAACATGGTGTTAACTATATCAGTTAGAGTTTGGTTCTTTCTTTCAGCTACCAAATTTGACTGGGGTGAGTAGGGAGGCGTCCTCTCATGGATTATACCATGTTCCGCACAAAACAGATCAAATTCAATGGAAAAATACTCTCCACCACGATCGGACCTAAGCCGTTTAATATTTCGATCAAGCTGGTTCTCTGCCTCAGCTTTAAAGTTTTTGAAGAAAGTTAAAGCCTCATCTTTTGATTTCAGAAGATACACATAAAAATATCTAGTGGAGTCATCAATCAATGTCATGAAGTATCTCTTTCCACCTTTATTCAGCACGCCATTCATCTCACAAAGATCAGAATGTATAAGCTCTAGTGGCGCCAAGTCTCTTGCCTCTGCAGTCTTATGGGACTTGCGAGGTTGCTTAGCTTGCACGCATACTTGGCACTTGGAGCCTTTGACAGTAGAGATTTTCGGAATTAAATTCATATTGGCTAGCCGTGTCATGCAACCAAAGTTAATATGACAAAGTCGTGAATGCCAAATATCCGACTCATTATTGTGGCAAACATTATTAATAACTTGTCACGCCCAATATGCGACCCTATCCAAAAGGAACTCGAAGGTCCCACCAAGGATAGACCCGCATATTGGAACGCTTTTGCAAGGTGGATATCATTACATCAACATTACATAATACATATGGATACATACATAAGGCACGAATGCCACAAGAATACCTCAATACAACATACAAGATCAACATCCGACTACGGATGAATCATAAACAGAAACTCAAACGACATCCACCCTGCTAGACCAGGCTGCCGACCTGGAACCTATCCCCCGATCGAAGAAGAAGCAGAAGAAGAACTCCAAACAAGCAAACATCGCTCTCGCGTCATGATCATCGCAGAACATGTACCTGCAACTGGTGGTGTAGTAATCTGTGAGCCACGAGGACTCAGCAATCCCATTAACATGGGTATCAAGACTAGCAAAGCTTAATGGGAAAGGAAGGGATAAAGTGGTGAGGTTGCAGCAGCGACTAAGCATATATGGTGGCTAACATACGCAAATGAGAGCGAGAAGAGAAACAAAGGAACGGTCGTCAACTAGTAATGATCAAGAAGTGATCCTGAACTCCTACTTACGTCAAACATAACCCAGAAACCGTGTTCTCCTCTCAATCAACCCGAAAAGAGACACTCACGGTTACGCTTTACGGTTGGTGTATTTTAGAAGAGTTTGCTTCAAGTTTACTACAACCGGATATTAACAAATTCCCAT
This sequence comes from Aegilops longissima, assembly GCA_021605205.1. Taxonomy (NCBI): domain Eukaryota; kingdom Viridiplantae; phylum Streptophyta; class Magnoliopsida; order Poales; family Poaceae; genus Aegilops; species Aegilops longissima. Next base: position 748,158,902 of record CM038677.1, read on the forward strand.
CTGCCACATAACCGCGGGCACGGCTCTCGAAAGTTTATACCCTGCAGGGGTGTCCCAACTTAGCCCATGATAAGCTCTCGCTATCAACGAAGGATATTCCTTCTCCCCGGGAAGACCCGATCAGTCTCGGAATCCTGGCTACAAGACATTTCGACAGCAATAAAACAAGACCAGCAAGACCTCCGGCGTGCCGACACCACGATAGTAGCCGCGCAGTATCTCGTCTCGAGCCACGACCGGATGAGCAGTCCGCATAACTAAAATCAGACCTCAAGTTTCCTTGAGGGGCGCCTAAAGCACTCTAGTTTGGACCAACACTTAGACAAGCATTGGCCCGGGGCTGAATAAAGATGGCCCTTGGGTTAATTACTCCCAGGGAAATGTAGGTGGTGGTGAGGCAAATGGTAAAACCAATGTTGGGCCTTCTTTGGAGGAGTCTTATTCAAAGCGAACTGTCAAGGGGGTCCCATAAATCACCCGACCGTGCTAGGGACGCAAAATCCGGGAACATAATACCGATATGACGGAAACTAGGGCGGCAAGAGTGGAACAAAACACCAGGCATAAGGCCGAGCCTTCCACCCTTTACCAAGTATATAGATGCATTAATAATATAAGATATATTGTGATATCCCAACAAGTAAACATGTTCCAACAAGGAACAACATCTCCATGTTCCAACAAGGAACAAACTTCATCTTCACCTACAACTAACAACGCTATAAGAGGGGCTGAGCAAAGCGGTAACATAGCCAAACAACGGTTTGCTAGGAAGGGTGCAAAAGGTTAGAGGCTGACATGGCAATTTGGGAGGCTTGAGGACAGGTAATAGGTAGCGCAGCATAGCGATAGAACGAAGCAACTAGCATAGCAATGATAGTAGTGAGATCCAGGGTAGCGGTCATCTTGCCTGAAATCCCGCTAGGAAGAAGAACGAGTCCATGAAGAAGACGAACGGATGAAGCCGAACCAAGCGTAGACGAACGAATCCTCACGATCGCAACGAAACAGGAACTAAAAAGAAGAAGCACACAACATGGTAAACACACCACACATGAACAAGGCATGATGCACAACAAGCATGATGCATGACAAAGCTACATGAAGCTACTCATGGCAAGAGATGATGCATACAAGACCAACACATCAAAGTAAGTTTAAATGAGGCCGGAAACAACATAGAACAATTCCGGTAAGTCCTCATATGCAAATTTCGAAATTGGTCCAGATCTGAATAAACCTTATGTTCAAGTTGTTAATCAGCAATTTAATATGCACCACGATGATCTACACGAAATTCTAGTCAAGTTACCTATAAAGTTCATTTAATTCGGAGCTACGGCCTAGAAGATATGAGCAAAACAAGTTAAACATGGCATTGATACAAAATGCATACAAACATCAAGCAAACACCTCAAAACATGGATGCAACATGATAATATGAAACTACATGCAAAATCAAGCAAGTTTCATATATAGCACACTCAAAAGCGGACAACGGTTCAACACATACACCCTATACAAGTTATAACAACAATCTGTCCAAAACAGCAAGTTGGCATATTGCAAGCATCAAAACAACATGCTACAGGACCTCAACAAGAAAACAAAAGGCATGGGCATGATGTACAGGTGAAGCATGACAAAAAATGAACACTGAGCTATCTCCATAAATCACTAGAACATGCTCAAAATGAAATGGCAAGATTGCAAATAATAACAGTTTCAGACTTTGCAGAAAATAACATCAGGTTGCAATGTTTAGAGCTATCAAACAACATGTTACAGTAACTTATAATGGCAAACAAAGGCATGACATGAATCTACTGATTGCATAGAAGAAAAGTCCCTTAATGAACATAAGCCAACAAGGATCAGAAAATATGATAGCACCCATGTAAACATGGCAAGTTATATTACAGATTTATACATGGCAGGAACAACAATAAGTAGGCATGTTGGTGAGCTTGAACCACTCACCGCAGAGCAATGCATGGCATGGCAAGGCTACTCACAGTAAGAAGACATGGCATAGAAGCTATACATGGCAAGAACAACATCATAGCATACACGGATCAACTACAACAACCTTGGCAAAATTGAATAACATGTAAACAATCTGCAAAAGTAGAGCTCGATTGACTCAAGCTATGGCACTCCATAATTGCAAACAAGGGCATGAATAGATAGAGAATAACCATATGTTCAAAACATCCGTACTGAAGTATCTCAAAATAAGCATGGATCACTCGGTAGCATCAAGTTTACATGGCATAAAAATATCAGCAGAACAGGGGCTGAAATCAGCAACATCATGAAGCCTAGTTTGCATGCTTGTGCTAGTCACCACAGAGATCACAAAAATACATGGAATACACCCCTGTAAAGATGGCATGGCATATTACAAAACACATGTAGGACTCAAGTTCATAGGATGCACACATCAATCATGGCAAAAATGACAATAGTGCATGTTCTGATAAGAATCTGAAACTAACATCACATAGCCCTCTTGCAACAAAGATTCGGGCATCAAGATGGGCTCAAATGAAAATGATGCAATGAGAAGAAATGATTTACTCATTGAGACGAACAATTTGACATATTACACGCCCAAAACGGAGCTACGGATGCAGAGATACGGCATGATGAATATGTCATGATAATGTGCAAATTTCGGGGACACTGTGAAAAAAACAACCTCCGAAAGTCAACGGGACGAGGATATCCGGGACGGAGGGATCCGGGGCGAGGGCGTTTGGATCTTCTCCCGGTGGATCTGGTCCAGGCAGGATGGATCCGGCCGGAGTGGAACTCCGGCGAGCCACTCCGGCGAGGCGACGACGGCGGGGCCGGCCGGGGGCGGCGGCCGGAGGAGGAGGCGACGGGCGGCGCCGGCCGAGGAGGCGGAGATGGCAAGGGGCGGCGCGCAAGGCGGCGGACGACGGGCGGCGAAACTCGGCGCCGCAGGATGCGGCGGCGGGCCTAGACGGCGGCGGCGAGAGATGGCGGCGGCAGGCGCACCAGCGGCGGGCGAGGCGAGGCGGCGGCGGCGGCGATCCCGGCGGCGGCGGCGGCGAGGCTCCTCGGGCCCGGAGGGCTGCGGACGGAGCCAGCGGGCCCCAAGGGCGGCGCTGGTGGGAACGGCGGCGGCGGGGACACGTGGCAACTCCGGATTGGCGGGGAGCAGCGGCTGGACATGTCCGGCGGCTGGACGGACATGTCCGGTGCGCGGAGAGGGGATTTTGCTAGGGTTAGGTTAGAATGACCCGAAAATTTCGGGGGAGGTGCATATTTATAGGTAGAGGGAGCTAGGAGAGTCCAAATGAGGAGCGGTTTTCGGCCACGCGATCGTGATCGAACGACCGAGAGCATGGAGGGGAGTTTGCTGGGTTTTGGGCCACTTTGGAAGGGTGTTGGGCTGCAAAGAGAAAGAGGCTTTTGCGGTTACCCGGTTAACCGTTGGAGTGCCAAACGACCTCCAAATGGCACGAAACTTGACAGGCGGTCTACCGGTGCTATACCAAGGCCGCTTGGCAAACCTCAGTACATTCCGAGAAAGTTTAACACCCGCGCATGAAAAGAGGTAAAAGGGGGCGCCGGGAGACATAGGAGTGCCGGATTGCAAAACGGACAACGGGGAAAATGCTCGGATGCATGAGACGAACACGTATGCAAAATGAAATGCACATGATGACATGATATGAAATGCAAATGATGACATGGCAAAGTGCAACACGCAAGCACATGACATGGCAACAACAGCGAATAACTGACGGACACCTGGCGCATCGAGTCCGGGGCGTTACAACACTCCTCCACTAACAAGAGATCTCGTCCCGAGATCTTAGGACCGAGACGGAAGGGAAAAAGGGATGAGGTGAAACAAGAACTCAAGAGAAGAAGCAAAGAATCGAGATCACACGAGAAGAAGAGAGGAACCACGAGAATGACGAGAATCAAAAGCTCACGGAAACAGATAGACTATGAAACAACTCGTTCTAACCGGAGTGGTTAGAATGAGAAAAGAAACGACTAAGACCGAAAGGATTTAGGCATCACACCGGTTGAACAAGGAAAGAATAGAACATGAACTTGAGAGGATGGAATGATACTTGATGAAGACATGACACAAAACCTCCGGAAAGAATTAAAAGAGTTGAATGAAAAGAAAGGAGAAGAAAATGACAACTTGTGTCACGAATGAAATAGAAAGCAACCTTAGAAGAAAAGATTGAATGGAGTTGTTGAGAAAATTCAACAACGAAAAGAATAAGCTTGTTGTGGTCTTATAGGTAACCTCTCAAGATCATAAGGTGATAACTGGCCACAAACGAAAATGATTGGATAGCTGAGAAGAACGAAGAAATGCAAAACTCCACTCAAAAGAATATGGAGAATTAATTGCACTTCAAGACGCAAGAAGAAGGATACTTGAGCTCCTTCGATAAGATTCTTGATGAACTTTTGAAGAATGAATTAAATCATGAAGAACCACCATGAAGAACTCCGGTGACAAAAAGATGATGAGATAAAATGAAGGATGAAAGAATAGATGAGCGTTGCGATGATTTAGATGGAGGTTCCGATGAGATGGCCGAGGAAATTTTGAACTCCGGGAAAGAAAAGATGAAAACACTTGGAAGTAGAATTTATTCCTCAAGAACAAACTCCGTAGAAAATATTAATCACTTTGATGAAATAAGAATAAGATTTATTGTATGCTTATCCTTCATCAAATTAAATTGATGACAAACAATGGATTTTTGCAAACTACTTATTCTTCTTGAAAAAGAATTGAGAAGTGACGTATCGCAAACTTGAGAAGGGCTTCATGAATCACCGGTAGATTGAAAAGAACAAATGGATTAATATGATAAGCAAGGAAAATAAACTTGAACGAACAACCGTAAGAATTTGGAATTGACTGATGAAAGAGAATGAATCACCGGGAAGAATTAGAAGAACAAATATGCTAGAGGGGATTTAGATGCAAAAGAACAAAGAGATCATGAGCTGATTAAAGAACACTTGAACGAGGCACCGGAAGAATATTGAGACGAACGAAGGGGCACGGATATAGAATAATTGGAGAACGAATCTGAAAACTTAGAATGAAGAAATCTTCCGAAAAGATGGCCTCCGGATGATTGAGAGAGAAAGCAACTCCTGAAATGCTCCGGATGGATGAAAAGAATTTGCATGACTAGAAACAATTAGATAGGATAACATCGAGCTAGCCCCATGAATCTCCGGGGGAACGGACAAGATTTAAGAGAAACTCTACTTCGGTCTTCAAGGACGACGATAAACACCACCAAAATTGTTGAGATACTCCGGGAGAATGAAAAGCGAAGAGGTTGAGCCAATAATGAAAGAATTTGAAAGAGATCTTGGGAAGGCGTCTGACTGATGAAATTCATTCTTACGTCAAACTTCAAAAAGAACTTGAGAATAACTCCGAAATAATTAGAAGAGTCAGGTAAGATCCTGGGAAAAGGCCTATGGGTTAGGGGCCACTAAAAGAAAACACCGTTGGAAAGGATGTTGAAGAGATAGATGATGCGCCGGAACGATTGAAATATTTGAATGAGGTGACAACCTCGAATTAATTCGAACACAGACGAATCTCCTGAGATGTCTTGAGCACTCCGGAAGGATAAACTGGCGAGAGGCGAACGAGCAAGGGGAAAAACATTTGAGCCGAGGAAAAGAATGTGATCAACCGAAAACTTGAATTGAGTGCACCGGAAAAAGAAAGGGATGAAGAATGACGAACGAGACGAGAATTCACCGGTTGAAATAATTGAGGGAAGACTGAAGAGGCTCCACACGAACGAAATTGATGGTCGAAACAGACTCAAACTCCGGGAAGAAAAAGGGTGGGAGGGCGGGAAAACAAAGGCAACTGGAAGGGGAAATCGACGAATATCTTGAAGAGAAAAACACCGGTTGAAATAGTTGAGGGAAGAAATCAAAGACTTCGCACGAGTAGGATGGATACTCGATTACGGACTCCGGTTCCAAGGCGAAAAAGGGTGGGCGGGTGGGAAAAGAAAACAACTGAGGATTGAACTTGCAAAGATGAAGAGGCTCGAGTCGACTTGACGAGAAATGCACCGGGTAAAAGAGCAGAGGAACAACGATCGACAAACCAACTACGTGATCCTAAAGAAAAATTTGAAGGAGAAGAGGAGTAATTCAAAACACCTACGTCAAGATTCCTCACCAGAGCGACGACGAAGGGGCAGAGGAGTAAAAAGAATTCCTACTCTCCGATATAACTAGACTCAGAAAACAGTTTTCTTCTAGACTCAACAACGGCCAAACTACACGATCAATCAAGGGGGCTCCTAAGGTCGGTCGAGGCTCTGATACCAACTTGTCACGCCCAATATGCGACCCTATCCAAAAGGAACTCGAAGGTCCCACCAAGGATAGACCCGCATATTGGAACGCTTTTGCAAGGTGGATATCATTACATCAACATTACATAATACATAGGGATACATACATAAGGCACGAATGCCACAAGAATACCACAATACAACATACAAGATCAACATCCGACTACGGATGAATCATAAACAGAAACTCAAACGACATCCACCCTGCTAGCCCAGGCTGCCGACCTGGAACCTATCCCCTGATCGAAGAAGAAGCAGAAGAAGAACTCCAAACAAGCAAACATCGCTCTCGCGTCATGATCATCGCAGAACATGTACCTGCAACTGGTGGTGTAGTAATCTGTGAGCCACGAGGACTCAGCAATCCCATTACCATGGGTATCAAGACTAGCAAAGCTTAATGGGAAAGGAAGGGATAAAGTGGTGAGGTTGCAGCAGCGACTAAGCATATATGGTGGCTAACATACGCAAATGAGAGCGAGAAGAGAAACAAAGGAACGGTCGTCAACTAGTAATGATCAAGAAGTGATCCTGAACTCCTACTTACGTCAAACATAACCCGAAACCGTGTTCTCCTCTCGATCAACCCAAAAGAGACACTCACGGTTACGCTTTACGGTTGGTGTATTTTAGAAGAGTTTGCTTCAAGTTTACTACAACCGGATATTAACAAATTCCCATCTGCCACATAACCGCGGGCACGGCTCTCGAAAGTTTATACCTGCAGGGTGTCCCAACTTAGCCCATGATAAGCTCTCGCGATCAACGAAGGATATTCCTTCTCCCGGAAGACCCGATCAGTCTCGGAATCCGGCTACAAGACATTTTGACAGCAATAAAACAAGACCAGCAAGACCTCCGGCGTGCCGACACCACGATAGTAGCCGCGTATCTCGTCTCGAGCCACGACCGGATGAGCAGTCCGTATAACTAAAACCAGACCTCAAGTTTCCTTGAGGGGCTATAAAGCACTCTAGTTTGGACCAACACTTAGACAAGCATTGACCCGGGGCTGAATAAAGATGGCCCTTGGGTTAATTACTCCCAAGGAAATGTAGGTGGTGGTGAGGCAAATGGTAAAACCAATGTTGGGCCTTCTTTGGAGGAGTCTTATTCAAAGCGAACTGTCAAGGGGTCCCATAAATCACCCGACCGCGTTAGGGACGCAAAATCCGGGAACATAATACCGATATGACGGAAACTAGGGCGGCAAGAGTGGAACAAAACACCAGGCATAAGGCCGAGCCTTCCACCCTTTACCAAGTATATAGATGCATTAATAATATAAGATATATTGTGATATCCCAACAAGTAAACATGTTCCAGCAAGGAACAACATCTCCATGTTCCAACAAGGAACAAACTTCATCTTCACCTGCAACTAACAACGCTATAAGAGGGGCTGAGCAAAGCGGTAACATAGCCAAACAACGGTTTGCTAGGAAGGGTGCAAAAGGTTAAAGGCTGACATGGCAATTTGGGAGGCTTGAGGAACAGGTAATAGGTAGCGCAGCATAGCGATAGAACGAAGCAACTAGCATAGCAATGATAGTAGTGAGATCCAGGGTAGCGGTCATCTTGCCTGAAATCCCGCTAGGAAGAAGAACGAGTCCATGAAGAAGACGAACGGATGAAGCCGAACCAAGCGTAGACGAACGAATCCTCACGATCGCAAGCAAACAGAACTAACAAGAAGAAGCACACAACATGGTAAACACACCACACATGAACAAGGCATGATGCACAACAAGCATGATGCATGACAAAGCTACATGAAGCTACTCATGGCAAGAGATGATGCATACAAGACCAACACATCAAAGTAAGTTTAAATGAGGCCGAAAACAACATAGAACAATTCCGGTAAGTCCTCATATGCAAATTTCGAAATTGGTCCAGATCTGAATAAACCTTATGTTCAAGTTGTTAAACAGCAATTTAAGATGCACCACGATGATCTACACGAAATTCTAGTCAAGTTACATATAAAGTTCAATTAATTCGGAGCTACGGCCTAGAAGATATGAGCAAAACAAGTTAAACATGGCATTGATACAAAATGCATACAAACATCAAGCAAACACCTCAAAACATGGATGCAACATGATAATATGAAACTACATGCAAAATCAAGCAAGTTTCATATATAGCACACTCAAAACGGAGCAACGGTTCAACACATACACCCTATACAAGTTATAACAACAATCTGTCCAAAACAGCAAGTTGGCATATTGCAAGCATCAAAACAACATGCTACAGGACCTCAACAAGAAAACAAAAGGCATGGGCATGATGTACAGGTGAAGCATGACAAAAAATGAACACTGAGCTATCTCCATAAATCACTAGAACATGCTCAAAATGAAATGGCAAGATTGCAAATAATAACAGTTTCAGACTTTGCAGAAAATAACATCAGGTTGCAATGTTTAGAGCTATCAAACAACATGTTACAGGAACTTATCATGGCAAACAAAGGCATGACATGAATCTACTAATTGCATAGAACAAAAGTCACTTACTGAACATAAGCCAAAAAGGATCAGAAAATATGATGGCACCCATATAAACATGGCAAGTTATATTACAGATTTATACATGGCAGGAACAACAATAAGTAGGCATGTTGGTGAGCTTGAACCACTCACCACAGAGCAATACATGGCATGGAAAGGCTACTCACAGTAAGAAGACATGGCATAGAAGCTATACATGACAAGAACAACATCATAGCATACACGGATCAACTACAACAACCTTGGCAAAATTGAATAACATGTAAACAATCTGCCAGGAAACATTTTATAGCAAAAGTAGAGCTCGACTGACTCAAGCTATGGCACTCCATAATTGCAAAAAAGGGCATGGATGGATAGAGAATAACTATATGTTCAAAACATGCTTACTGAAGTATCTCAAAATAAGCATGGATCACTCGGTAGCATCAAGTTTACATGGCATAAAAATATCAGCAGAACAGGGGCTGAAATCAGCAACATCATGAAGCCTAGTTTGCATGCTTGTGCTAGTCACCACAGAGATCACAAAAATACATGGCATACACCTCTATAAAGATGGCATGGCATATTACAAAACACATGTAGGACTCAAGTTCATAGGATGCACACATCAATCATGGCAAAAATGACAAAAGTGCATGTTCTGATAAGAATTTCGGGGACTGAAAAAAACAACCTCCGAAAGTCAGCGGGACGAGGATATCCGGGACGGAGGGATCCGGGGCGAGGGAGCTAGGAGAGTCCAAATGAGGAGCGTTTTTCGGCCACGCGATCGTGATCGAACGACCGAGAGCATGGAGGGGAGTTTGCTGGGTTTTGGGCCACTTTGGAAGGGTGTTGGGCTGCAAAGAGAAAGTGGCTTTTGCGGTTACCCGGTTAACCGTTGGAGTACCAAACGACCTCCAAATGGCACGAAACTTGACAGGCGGTCTACCGGTGCTATACCAAGGCCGCTTGGCAAACCTCGGTCCATTCCGAGAAAGTTTAACACCCGCACACGAAAAGAGGTAAAAGGGGGCGCCGGGTGACATAGGAGTGCCGGATTGCAAAACGGACAACGGGGAAAATGCTCGGATGCATGAGATGAACACGTATGCAAAATGAAATGCACATGATGACATGATATGAAATGCAAATGATGACATGGCAAAGTGCAACACGCAAGCACATGACATGGCAACAACAGCGAATAACTGACGGACACCTGGCGCATCGAATCCGGGGCGTTACATAACTTTAGTGCAAATATCTGACAAAGATAGGCGGAACAAGCCTCCGCACTCATAGCCTTTTCCAAGAAATTGTCCACACTTCGAAATTACAACTTTGTTGGATTCGAAAACCAACTTAAAACCATCTCGACATAAACGGGAACCGCTAACGAGATTTTTATTGATGGACGACACATGATGAACGTTCTTCAGACGCACGGTCTTCCCCGAAGTAAACTTCAGATCGACCGTACCAACACCTCGAACGATGGCATGTGACCCGTTCCCCATCAGCACGGGTGAAGTCCCTGTTGCCTGGTAAGAAGAAAACATGGAGGCATCAGCACAAACATGTACATTGGCACTGGTATCAATTAACCAATCAGGAGATTGGAATACTGAAAGGATGGTAGGAAAAATACCGTACCTTGATTCCTTCATATCAGTATCACCGATGACAACATTAGCGGACTTGCCGCTCTTCTCATGTTCGCGCTCCTCAAAGCGGTTAGGACACTTCGGAGCCCAGTGATTAGGATCACCGCAGACATGGCAAAGTCGCTTCCCCTTCTTATGAGAATTCTTCTTGAAGTTGGTAGAATGTGATGGCTTGTTCTTTGTATCAAACTTGCCTTTGCCCTGAGTTTTGTTCTTGTTGTTTTTGAACTTGTTGGGCTGGAAGTTCTTCTTTTGTACCATGTGGGCACTAGAAGCTCCCTCGGCAACTCGAGCACGTGTGTCTTTTGCTCCCGCCTTCTCTTCAACATCAAGAGTACCAATGAGATCCGCAACGGAAAACTCCTGTCTCTTGTGCTTCAGGGAAGTAGCAAAATTGTTCCACGAAGGTGGAAGCTTGGCAATGATGCCTCCGGCAACAAATTTGTCCGCAACACACACTTGAAGTGCTCAAGTTCTTTTGAAGCGATCAGTATCTCATGAGCCTGCTGTACAAACAGCGCTCATCAGTCATCTTATAGTCATAGAATTGCTCCATGACGTACAACTCGCTACCGGTGTCTGAGGCACCAAACTTGGCCTCGAGCGCAGCCCACATGTCTTTGCCGTTGTCAAACGATATATACGAATCCGTAATGGAATCATCAAGAACACCCAGAAGAGCACCTTTGAAGAGAGTATCGATCTTCTCAAAAGCTTCTAGCTGTGCTGGATTAAGATCGCCCTCGGGCTTGCCCTTAATGGGGTCATAGCAGCCCATGGTCTGAAACCAGTAGACTGCTCTCGTGCGCCACCTCTTATATTGCGCCCCCTTAAAGGCAGGCGGCTTCAGATGCGCAACAAAACCACTCGGAGTAAAATGCCTATAATAAGGTTTTTGGATTGTTGGAAATATGAGCAAATTACTACGAGATTTAATCCGAATAAATAGGAAATAGATCATGACAGAAATAGCAGAGATTAAACTAATCATGCGAACTAGCATAGCAGATGAACAGATCACATCTCGGGCACATACTAGAAACATGAATTCTACCACGATTTCGAACAAGAAGTATAGAATCATATACGGTGCAGCGGGAGCAGCATCGCCGGCGTTAACGTTATCGCCCATGTAAATCGAGGATGAGGTTGCCGAGGTCGGGAAGAAATAAATCGTTCACGAAGTAAATCATTGCCAGCAGATCCACGCGAAAGTCGCGCCCCAAAACCTGATCGCCCCTCTCCCGTACAGGATCACGAGAGGCGGGGTTCCGGAGGCCTGCTGTCCCTTCTCCCGGTGCACGCCGAAAGGAGGGACGGAGAAGACTTTCTTGGCGGTGCAATGATCTGGAGCGCTGGTGTGAAACCATACGAAGCGGCCGCGGCTAGGGTAGACGTCTGCCTGACTATATAGTGCGGGCCGGGTAGGTCGTGGGAGTAAACCTCACGTCCGAGTCGTCACGGTCCGAAAGAATCGGAAACGGTTCAGTAATTAACGCGTCCGTTAATTATTAATTAATGACTCATTAATTTTTCCCGAGCAGCAAAAATATAGACAACGTGCATAGCTCTGTCCTCGGCTCGGCTCAAACCCGCAACCCGTGGCGCGTCGTGACTAGGTGAGGCGTGGCGTGGCGAGGCGAGCGAGGAGGAGGAGCGCGCGTGTAGGTCTCCTCTTCTCATGCTCATACAAGTGGTAGAAGAGCTCACCTTATAAAGAGGTGCAACTCTCTCTCAACTTATGAGGTGGGACTAAACTTTAGCCTCACTCACTCCACTCACATGTGTGCAAGAATGGGCCAAGAGAATTTCAGAATTTTAGTTGGGCTTTGGGCCAAAAGCCCACTAGCAAATTCCAACAATCCCCCACAAAGTCTCATTGGCACATTTCACCATTTGTTTCCAAAACATTGTTTATATACCGGTGCTTAGTGGAGACTGTGAAGTTGAACTTCCACTTAGAGATTTATGCTACACTAGATCACAACTTGAATAGTGGACTATGCCTTGAACTACAAGTTTTCTGCGAGACTAGTTTCACACAAGTTCTTGACCGATACTGGGCTGACGCAAGGCTTCCCCGCGGGTGGAGCGTATACGTCATACTCCAGGGCCTTTCATGAACTTATTAGAGAACAACGAACTCTCACAGACTGCGACGTTAACAGTCAAATTCATATAGGTGTGTTCCTCAGAAGATTTTCTGCAGGACAACATCTCTACTTACCCGAATAAGCCACTTGGAACACATTAAGATACGTATCAACCTGCCATGCAGATCAGGAGAGTATTGCATCTTCACAGAGTGGGATAGTTAATATAGGGATACTCTCCTCCCAGCTGACCAATAGCTTGTCTCCCACTTCTACTTCACGGTATCTCCGATCACATCGAGTGGGTTACCACTATGGACAACTCATGCAATGGGTCTCAGACCCATCTCCATCGATGCATTATCTATCACATTACGTGATAGACCCTTTGTGAAGGGATCTGCCAAGTTTTTCGACGTTTGGATATAATCCAATGTAATAACTCGGAGTTCCTCGGTTTCTCGACAGATTTTAATCTCCTCTTCACATGCCTTGAGGACTTCATATTGTCCTTAGAACTGTTTATCTTGACGATCACAGTTTGATTATCACAGTTCATCAGGATAGGGGGTATTGGTTTTTCAACCATAGGTAAGTCCATCAATAGCTCACGAAGCCACTATGCTTCAACAGTGGCCGTATCTAATGCTGTGAATTCTACTTCCATAGTTGACCTTGTTAAGATGGTCTGCTTGCAAGACTTCCAGGAAACAGTGCCACCACCAAGTGTAAAAACATAACCACTTGTGGCCTTAATCTCATCAAGATCGATATCCGATTCGAGTCACTATAACCCTCCAGTACCCTTGGATACCCGTGTAGTGAATCCCATAGCTCATGATGCCCTTCAAGTAGCGCATAACTCTCTAAAGCGCATGTCAATGATCATCTCCCGGTTTTGACACAAACCGACTCAGCTTGCTCATAGCAAAGGAGATGTCAGGCCTCGTGGCACTCGCCAAATACATAAGCGAGCCAATAATCTGAGAATACCTCAGTTGATCTTTAGCAATCCGTCGATTCTTTCGAAGCAACACACTAGCATCATATGGAGTTGGAGAAGGCGTGCGATCGCTATACCCAAAACGACTCAAGACCTTTTCCACATAGTGCGATCAGAGCAGTGTGATCCCACCATTCTCATCTCTCAACAGCTTGATGTTTAAGATAACATCAGCTACTCCTAGATCCTTCATCTCAAAACAGCGAGATAAGAAATCCTTAACCTCCTTGATTAAATCAAGTTTGGTTCCAAAGATCAATATGTCGTCGACATACAGACAAAGAATAACTCCTTCGCCCCCACCATAGCGATAGTACACACACTGTCACCATCGTTTACTACAAAGCCGGGAGCAGTTAATGTTCTTTCAAACTTCTCATGCCACTACTTAGGAGCTTGCTTAAGGCCATATAAAGACTTTAACAACTTGCACACCTTTCCTTCCTGACCAGGTACTACAAAACCATCTGGCTGATCCATGTAAATTTCCTCCTTCAATTCTCCATTGAGAAAAGTCGTCTTGACGTCCATTTGATGAACGAGAAGACCATGTGAGGCAGCCAGTGATAGTAGCACCCGAATGGTGGTCAGTCTATCCACGGGTGAGTAAGTATCAAAGAAGTCTTCACCTTCTTTCTGGGTATAACCCTTAGCCACAAGCCGTGCCTTGTACTTTTCAATCGTACCATCAGGTCTAAGCTTCTTCTTGAACACCCACTTACATTCTACAGGTTTGCACCCATAAGGACGGTCAGTGATTTCCCAGGTCCCGTTAGCTAAAATGGAATTCATCTCGCTACGAACAGCTTCCTTCCAGTAGTCAGCATCAGGAGATGCATAGGCTTCTGAAATAGTCCTGGGTGTGTCATCCACAAGGTACACAATGAAATCATCACCAAAGGACTTTACAGTCCTCTGTCTCTTACTCCTCACAGGAGTTCCATTGTCACCCTCAACAGGATTCTCAACGTGTTCCATCGCAATGGTGGGTTCAGGAATTACAGCGAATTCCTCACTAGATGGAGTAGATATCTCCTGATTTGATGAACTCGACATATCCTTCATAGGAAATATGTCCTCAAAGAAAGTTGCATCATTCGACTCCATAATCGTACCAACATGCATGTCGGATACCTCAGATTTTATTATCCAAAATCTATAGCCGATGCTATGAAAAGCATAGCCCAGAAGAACACAGTCCACGGTTTTTGGTCCAAGCTTGCACTTCTTGGGAATTGGTATATTGACTTTCGCCAAACAACCCCAAGTACGTAGGTAAGAGAGTTTCAACCTTTTCCTTTCCCATTCCTCAAATGGAGTCATGGTATTATGCTTTGTGGGAACTCGGTTTAGGACATGACACGCAGTCATTAGCGCCTCCCCCCACCATTCCTTGGATAGACCCGAAGTGTCTAACATGGTGTTAACCATATCAGTTAGAGTTCGGTTCTTTCTTTCGGCTATCCCATTTGACTGGGGTGAGTAGGGAGACGTCCTCTCATGGATTATACCATGTTCCGCACAAAACAGATCAAATTCAATGGAAAAATACTCTCCACCACGATCGGACCTAAGCCGTTTAATTTTTCGATCAAGTTGGTTCTCTCCCTCAGCTTTAAAGTCTTTGAAGAAAGTTAAAGCCTCATTTTTGATTTCAGAAGATACACATAACAATATCTAGTGGAGTCATCAATCAACGTCGCGAAGTATCTCTTTCCACCTTTTGTCAGCACGCCATTCATCTCACAAAGATCAGAATGTATAAGCTCTAGTGGCGCCAAGTCTCTTGCCTCTGTAGTCTTATGGGACTTGCGAGGTTGCTTAGCTTGCACACATACTTGGCACTTGGAGCCTTTGACAGTAGAGATTTTTGGAATTAAATTCATATTGGCTAGCCGCGTCATGCAACCAAAGTAAATATGACAAAGTCGTGAATGCCAAATATCCGACTCATTCTTGTGGCAAACATTATTAATAACTTTAGTGCAAATATCTGACAAAGATAGGCGGAACAAGCCTCCGCACTCATAGCCTTTTCCAACAAATTGTCCACACTTAGAAATTACAACTTTATTGGATTCGAAAACCAACTTAAAACCATCTCGACATAAATGGGAACTGCTAACGAGATTTTTATTGATGGACGGCACATGATGAACGTCCTTCAGACACACGGTCTTCCCCGAAGTAAACTTCAGATCGACCGTACCAACACCTCGAACGATGGCATGTGACCCGTTCCCCATCAGCACGGGTTAAGTCCCTGTTGCCTGGTAAGAAGAAAACATGGAGGCATCAGCACAAACATGTACATTGGCACCGGTATCAATTAACCAATCAGGAGACTGGAATACTGAAAGGATGGTAGGAAAAATACCGTACCCTGATTCCTTCATATCAGTATCACCGATGGCAACATTAGCGGACTTGCCGCTCTTCTCATGTTCGCGCTCCTCAAAGCGGTTAGGACACCTCGGAGCCCAGTGATTAGGATCACCGCAGACATGGCAAAGTCCCTTCCCCTTCTTATGAGAATTCTTCTTGAAGTTGGTAGAATGTGATGGCTTGTTCTTTGTATCAAACTTGCCTTTGCCCTGAGTTTTGTTCTTGTTGTTTTTGAACTTGTTGGGATGGAAGTTCTTCTTCTGTACCATGTGGGCACTAGAAGCTCCCTCAGCAACTCGAGCACGTGTGTCTTTTGCTCTCGCCTTCTCTTCAACATCAAGAGTACCAATGAGATCCACAACGGAAAACTCCTGTCTCTTGTGTTTCAGAGAAGTAGCAAAATTGTTCCACGAAGGTGGAAGCTTGGCAATGATGCCTCCGCAACAAATTTGTCCGCAACACACACTTGAAGTGCTCAAGTTCTTTTGAAGCGATGTATCTCATGAGCCTGCTGTACAACAGAGCGCTCATCAGTCATCTTGTAGTCATAGAATTGATCCATGACGTACAACTCGCTACCGGCGTCTGAGGCACCAAACTTGGCCTCGAGCGCAACCCACATGTCTTTGCCATTGTCAAACGACATATACGAATCCACAATGGAATCATCAAGAACACCCAGAAGAGCGCCTTTGAAGAGAGTATCGATCTTCTCAAAAGCTTCCAGCTGTGCTGGATTAAGATCGCCCTCGGGCTTGCCCTTAATTGCGTCATCGCAGCCCATGGTCTGAAACCAGTAGACTGCTCTCGTGCGCCACCTCTTATACTGCGCCCCCTTAAAGGCAGGCGGCTTCAGATGCGCAGCAAAACCACTCGGAGTAAATTGCCTATAATCAGGTTTTTGGATTGTTGGAAATATGAGCAAATTACTACAGGATTTAATCCGAATAAATAGGAAATAGATCATGACAACAATAGCAGAGATTAAACTAATCATGCGAACTAGCATATCAGATGAACATATCACATCTAGGGCACATACTAGAAACATGAATTCTACCACGATCTCGAACAAGAAGGATAGAATCATATACGGTGCAGCGGGAGCAGCATCGCCGGCGTTGACGTTGTCGCCCATGTCGTCGAGGATGAGGTTGCCGAGGTCGGGGAAGAAATCATCGTTCACGAAGTCGTCGCTGCCAGCAGTCGCGCGAGTGCGCTCCCCAAAAACCTGATCGCCCGTCTCCCATACAGGATCACGAGAGGCGGGGTTCCGGAGGCCTGCTGTCCCTTCTCCCGGTGCACACCGAAAGGATGGACGGAGAAGACTTGCTTGGCGGCGCAATGATCTGGAGCGTTGGTGTGAAACCATACGAAGCGGCCGCGGCTAGGGTAGACGTCTGCCTGACTATATAGTGCGGGCCGGGTAGGTCGTGGGAGTAAACCCCACGTCCGAGTCGTCACGTTCCTAAAGAATCGGAAACGGTTCAATAATTAACGCGTCCGTTAATTATTAATTAATGACTCATTAATTTTTCCCGAGCAGCAAAAATATAGACAACGTGCATAGCTCTGTCCTCGGCTCGGCTTAAACTCGCAACCCGCGGCGCGTCGTGACGAGGTGAGGCGTGGCGTGGCGAGGCGAGCGAGGAGGAGGAGCGCGCGTGTAGGTCTCCTCTTCTCATGCTCATACAAGTGGTAGAAGAGCTCACCTTATAAAGAGGTGCAACTCTCTCTCAACTTATGAGGTGGGACTAAACTTTATCCTCACTCACTCCACTCACATGTGTGCAAGAATGGGCCAAGAGAATTTCAGAATTTTAGTTGGGCTTTGGGCCAAAATCCCACTAGCAAATTCCAACAATCCCCCACAAAGTCTCATTGGCACATTTCACCATTTGTTTCCAAAACATTGTTTATATACCGGTGCTTAGTGGAGACTGTGAAGTTGAACTTCCACTTAGAGATTTATGCTACACTAGATCACAACTTGAATAGTGGACTATGCCTTGAACTACAAGTTTTCTGCGAGACTAGTTTCACACAAGTTCTTGACCGATACTGGGCTGCCGCAAGGCTTCCCTGGTGGGCGTATACATCATACTCCGGGGCCTTTCATGAATTTATTAGAGAACACCCAATTCTCATGCATCGCAACGTTAACAGTCAAATTCATATAGGTGTGTTCCTCGGAAGATGTTACGCAGGACAACATCTCTGCTTACCCGAATAAGCCACTTGGAACACATTAAGATAAGTATCAACCTGCCATGCAGATCGGAGAGTATTGCATCTTCACGGAGTAGGATAGTTAATATAGGATACTCTCCTCCCGGTGACCAACAGCTTGTCTCCCACTTCTACTTCACGGGATCTCCGGTCACATAGAGTGGGTTACCACTATGGACAACTCATGCGGTGGGTCTCGGACCCATCTCCATCGATGCATTATCTATCACATTACGTGATAGAACCTTTGTGAAGGATCTGCCAAGTTTTTCGACGTGTGGATATAATCCAATGTAATAACTCCGGAGTTCCTCGGTTTCGACAGATTTTAATCTCCTCTTCACATGCCTTGAGGACTTCATATTGTCCTTAGAACTGTTTATCTTGGCGATCACAGTTTGATTATCACAGTTCATCGGGATAGGGGTATTGGTTTTTCAACCATAGGTAAGTCCATCAATAGCTCACGAAGCCACTCGCTTCAACGGTGGCGTATCTAATCTTGTGAGTTCGCTTCCGTAGTTGACCTTGTTAAGATGGTGCGCTTGCAAGACTTCCAGAAACAGCGCCACCACCAAGTGTAAAAACATAACCACTTGTGGCCTTAATCTCATCAGCATCAGATATCCAGTTCGAGTCACTATAACCCTCCAGTACCCTTGGATACCCGGTGAGGCAGCCAGTGATAGTAGCACCCGAATTGTGGTCAGTCTAGCCACGGGTGAGTAAGTATCAAAGAAGTCTTCACCTTCTTTCTGGGTATAACCCTTAGCCACAAGCTGTGCCTTGTACTTTTCAATCATACCATCAGGTCAGTGATTTCCCAGGTCCCGTTAGCTAAGATGGAATCCATCTCGCTACGAACAGCTTCCTTCCAGTAGTCAGCATCAGGAGATGCATAGGCTTCTGAAATAGTCCTGGGTGTGTCATCCACGAGGTACACAATGAAATCATCACCAAAGGACTTTACAGTCCTCTGTCTCTTACACCTCACAGGAGTTCCATTGTCACCCTCAACAGGATTCTCAACGTGTTCCATCACAATGGTGGGTTCAGGAATTACAGCGAATTCCTCACTAGATGGAGTAGATATCTCCTGATTTGATGAACTCGACATATCCTTCATAGGAAATATGTCCTCAAAGAAAGTTGCATTATTCGACTCCATAATCGTACCAACATGCATGTCCTCAAAGAAATGTGATGGCTTGTTCTTTGTATCAAACTTGCCTTTGCCCTGAGTTTTGTTCTTGTTGTTTTTGAACTTATTGGGATGGAAGTTCTTCTTCTGTACCATGTGGGCACTAGAAGCTCCCTCAGCAACTCGAGCGCGTGTGTCTTTTGATCTCGCCTTCTCTTCAACATCAAGAGTACCAATGAGATCCGCAACGGAAAACTCCTGTCTCTTGTGTTTCAGGGAAGTAGCAAAATTGTTCCACAAAGGTGGAAGCTTGGCAATGATGCCTCCGGTAACAAATTTGTCCGGCAACACACACTTGAAGTGCTCAAGTTCTTTTGCGAGCGACTGTATCTCATGAGCCTGCTGTGCAACAGACCGCTCATCAGTCATCTTGTAGTCATAGAATTGCTCCATGACGTACAACTCGCTACCGGCGTCCGAGGCACCAGACTTGTGTTGGGGAACGTTGCATAAAATAAAATTTTCCTACATTCACCAAGATCCATCTATGATTTCATCTAGCAACGAGAGAGAGATGCATCTACATACCCTTGTAGATCGCGTGCGGAAGCGTTCAAGAGAACGGGGTTGAGGGAGTCGTTCTCGTCGTGATCCAAATCACCGAAGATCCTAGCGCCGAACGGACGGCACCTCCGCGTTCAACACACGTTCGGTCAGCGTGATGTCTCCTCCGTCTTGATCCAGTAAGGGGGGAGGAGAGGTTGATGAAGATCAAGCAGCACGACGGCGTGGTGGTGGATGCAGCAGGGCTCCGGCAGGGCTTCGCCAAGCAACTACGGGAGGAGGAGGACGAGGTGTAGCAGGGGGAGGGAGGCGCCAAGACTTCAGGGTGCGGCTGCCCTCCCTCCCCCCTTTATATAGGCCCCCTGGGGGGGGCGCCGGCCTTGGAGATCAGATCTCCCAAGGGGGGGCGGCGGCCAAGGGGGAAGGCTTGCCCCCCAAGGCAAGTGGGGCGCCCCCCACCCCTAGGGTTTCCAACCCTAGGCGCAAGGGGGGCGCACCAGCCCACCAGGGGCTGGTTCCCTCCCCACTTCAGCCCACGGGGCCCTCCGGGATAGGTGGCCCCACCCGCTGGACCCCCGGGACCCTTCCAGTGGTCCCGGTACAATACCGGTGACCCCCAAAATTCTCCCGATGGCCGAAATAGCACTTCCTATATATAATTCTTTACCTCCGGACCATTCCGGAACTCCTCGTGACGTCCGGGACTCCGAACAACATTCGGTTTGCTGCATACTCATATTCATACAACCCTAGCGTCACCGAACCTTAAGTGTGTAGACCCTACGGGTTCGGGAGACACATAGACATGACCGAGACGACTCTCCGGTCAATAACCAACAGCGGGATCTGGATACCCATGTTGGCTCCCACATGCTCCTCGATGATCTCATCGGATGAACCATGATGTCGAGGATTCAAGCAACCCGTATACAATTCCTTTGTCAATCGGTATGTTACTTGCCCGAGATTCGATCGTCGGTATCCCAATACCTCGTTCAATCTCGTTACCGCAAGTCACTTTACTAAATACCATAATGCATGATCCGTGACCAAACACTTGGTCACTTTGAGCTCATTATGATGATGCATTACCGAGTGGGCCCAGTGATACCTCTCTCATGTACGGAGTGACAAATCCAGTCTCGATTCGTGTCAACCCAACAGACACTTTCGGAGATACCTGTAGTGCACCTTTATAGTCACCCAGTTATGTTGTGACGTTTGGTACACCCAAAGCACTCCTACGGTATCCGGGAGTTACACGATCTCATGGTCTAAGGAAAAGATACTTGACATTGGAAAAGCTCTAGCAAAAGCGAACTACGATCTTGTGCTATGCTTAGGATTGGGTCTTGTCCATCACATCATTCTCCTAATGATGTGATCCCGTTATCAACGACATCCAATGTCCATAGTCAGGAAACCATGACTATCTATTGATCAACGAGCTAGTCAACTAGAGGCTCACTAGGGACATGTTGTGGTCTAAGTATTCACACGTGTATTACGATTTCCGGATAATACAATTATAGCATGAATAAAAGACAATTATCACGAACAAGGAAATATAATAATAATCCTTTTATTATTGCCTCTAGGGCATATTTCCAACAGTCTCCCACTTGCACTAGAGTCAATAATCTAGTTATATTGTGATGAATCGAACACCCATAGAGTTCTGGTGTTGATCATGTTTTGCTCGCGGAAGAGGTTTAGTCAACGGATCTACGACATTCAGATCCGTATGCACTTTGCAAATTTCTCTGTCTCCATCTTGAACATTTTCACGAATGGAGTTGAAGCGACGCTTGATGTGCCTGGTCTTCTTGTGAAACCTGGGCTCCTCAGCAAGTGCAATAGCTTGATGTTGTCACGAAGAGTTTGATCGGCCCCGACGCATTGGGTATGACTCAAGGTCGGTGATGAACTCCTTCACCCAAATTGCTTCATGCGCTGCCTCCGAGGCTGCCATGTACTCCGCCTCACATGTAGGTCCCGCCACGACGCTCTGCTTGCAGCTGCACCATCTTACTGCTCCACCATTCAACATATACACGTATCCGGTTTGTGACTTAGAGTCATCCAGATCTGTGTCGAAGCTAAGCGTCGGCGTAACCTTTACTGACGAGCTCTTCGTCACCTCCATAAACGAGAAACATGTCCTTAGTCCTTTTCGGTACTTCAGGATATTTTTGACCGCTGTCCGATGTTCCTTGCGGGATTACTTTGGTACCTTCCTACCAAACTTACGGCAAGGTTTACATCAGGTCGGTACACAGCATGGCATACATAATAGACCCATGGCTGATGCATAGGGATGACACTCATCTCTTCTATATCTTCTGTCGTGGTCGGACATTGAGCCGAGCTCAATTTCACACCTTGTAATACAGGCAAGAACCCTTTCTTGGACTGATCCATTTTGAACTTCTTCAATATCTTATCAAGGTATGTGCTTTGTGAAAGACCTATGAGGCGTCTCGATCTATCTCTATAGATCTTGATGCCTAATATATAAGCAGCTTCTCCAAGGTCCTTCATTGAAAACTCTTATTCAAGTAGGCCTTAATGTTGTCCAAAAGTTCTATATCATTTCCCATCAAAAGTATGTCATCTACATATAATATGAGAAATGCTACAGAGCTCCCACTCACTTTCTTGTAAACGCAGGCTTCTCCATAAGTCTGCATAAACCCAAACACTTTGATCATCTCATCAAAGCGAATGTTCCAACTCCGAGATGCTTGCACCAGCCCATAAATGGATCGCTGGAGCTTGCATACCTTGTTAGCATTCTTAGGGTCGAAAAACCTTCCGGCTGCATCATATACAGTTCTTCCTTAAGATAGCCGTTAAGGAATGCCGTTTTGACGTCCATTTGCCATATCTCATAATCATAGTATGCGGCAATTGCTAACATGATTCGGACGGACTTCAGCTTCGCTACGGGAGAGAAAGTCTCATCGTAGTCAACCCCTTGAACTTGCCGATAACCTTTAGCGACAAGTCGAGCTTTATAGATGGTAACATTACCATCCGCGTCCGTCTTCTTCTTAAAGATTCATTTGTTTTCTATCGCTCGCCGATCATCGGGCAAGTCTGTCAAAGTCCATACTTTGTTTTCATACATGGATCCTATCTCGGATTGCATGGCTTCAAGCCATTTGTTGGAATCTGGGCCCGCCATCACTTCTTCATAGTTCGAAGGTTCACCGTTGTCTAACAACATAATTTCCAGGACAGGGTTGCCATACCACTCTGGTGTGGAACGTGTCCTTGTGGACCTACGAAGTTCAGTAGCAACTTGATCCGAAGTACCTTGATCATCATCATTAATTTCCTCTCCATTCGGTGTAGGCACCACAAGAACATTTTCCTGAGCTGCACTACTTTCCGGTTCAAGAGGTAGTACTTCATCGAGTTCTACTTTCCTCCCACTTACTCCTTTCGAGAGAAACTCTTTTTCCAGAAAGGATCCGTTCTTGGCAACAAAGATCTTGCCTTCGGATCTAAGGTAGAAGGTGTACCCAATGGTTTCCTTAGGGTATCCTATGAAGACGCATTTTTCCAACTTGGGTTCGAGCTTTTCAGGTTGAAGTTTCTTGACATAAGCATCGCATCCCCAAACTTTTAGAAACGACAGCTTAGGTTTCTTCCCAAATCATAATTCATACGGTGTCGTCTCAACGGATTTAGACGGTGCCCTATTTAAAGTGAATGTAGCTGTCTCTAGAGCGTATCCCCAAAATGATAGCGGTAAATCAGTAAGAGACATCATAGATCGCACCATATCCAATAGAGTGTGATTACGACCTTCGGACACACCGTTCTGTTGAGGTGTTCCAGCGGCGTGAGTTGTGAAACGATTCCACATTTCCTTAAGTGTGTACCAAATTCATGACTTAAATATTCTCCTCCACGATCTGATTGTAAGAACTTTATTTTTCGGTCACATTGATTCTCTACCTCATTCTGAAATTCCTTGAACTTTTCAAAGGTCTCAGACTTGTGTTTCATCAAGTAGACATACCCATATCTACTCAATTCATCAGTGAGAGTGAGAACATAATGATATCCTCCGCGAGCCTCAACGCTCATTGGACCGCACACATCGGTATGTATGATTTTCAATAAGTTGGTTGCTCGCTCCATTGTTTCAGAGAACGGAGTCTTGGTCATTTTTCCCATAAGGCATGGTTCGCATGTGTCAAATGATTCATAATCGAGAGACTCTAAAAGTCCATCAGAATGGAGCTTCTTCATGCGCTTGACACCAATGTGACCAAGGCGGCACTGCCACAAGTATGTGGGACTATCGTTATCAACTTTACATCTTTTGGTATTCACAGTATGAATATGTGTAATATTACGTTCGAGATTCATTAAGAATAAACCATTGACCATCGGAGCATGACCATAAAACATATCTCTCATATAAATGGAACAACCATTATTCTCGGATTTAAATGAGTAGCCATCTCGTATAAAACGAGATCCTGATACAACGTTCATGCTCAAACTTGGCACTAAATAACAATTATTGAGGTTTAAAACTAATCCCGTAGGTAAATGTAGAGGTAGCGTGCCGACGGCGATCACATCGACCTTGGAACCATTCCCGACGCGCATCGTCACCTCGTCCTTCGCCGATCTCCGCTTATTCCCCAGCTCTGCTGTGAGTTACAAATATGAGCAACGGCACCGGTATCAAATACCCAGGAGTTACTACAGTCTTGGTAAGGTACACATCAATTACATGTATATCAAATATACCTTTAGTGTTGCCGGCCTTCTTATGCGCTAAGTATTTGGGAAGTTCCGCTTCAAATGACCCTTCCTTTGCAATAAAAGCACTCGGTCTCGAGGCTTGGGTCCATTCTTTGACTTCTTTCCGACAACTGGCTTACCGGGTGCGGCAACATCCTTGCCGTCCTTCTTGAAGTTCTTCTTACCCTTGCCCTTCTTGAACTTAGTGGTTTTATTGACCATCAAAACTTGATGTTCTTTCTTGATTTCTACCTCTGCTGATTTCAGCATTGAAAATACTTCAGGAATAGTTTTCACCATCCCCTGCATATTGTAGTTCATCACAAAGCTCTTGTACCTCGGTGGGAGCGACTGAAGGATTCTGTCAATGACCGCCTCGTCCGGGAGGTTAATGTCCAGTTGGGACAGGCGGTTGTGCAACCCAGACATTTTGAGTATGTGCTCACTGACAGAACTATTTTCCTCCATCTTACAACTATAGAACTTGTCAGAGACTTCATATCTCTCGACCCGGGCATGTGCTTGGAAAACCATTTTCAGCTCCTCGAACATCTCATATGCTCCGTGTTGCTCAAAACGCTTTTGGAGCCCCGGTTCTAAGCTGTAAAGCATGCCGCACTGAACGAGGGAGTAATCATCAAGACGAGACTGCCAAGCGTTCATAACGTCTTGGTTCTCAGGATGGGTGCTTCACCTAGCGGTGCTTCTAGGACATATTGTTTCTTGGCTGCTATGAGGATGATCCTCGGGTTCGGACCCGGTCGAATAGTTGCTGCCATCATCTTTCAGCTTGGTTTTCTAGGAACGCGTTGAAGTTCATGGTGACATGGCGTTGGCCATTTGATCTACAAGACATTTTGCAAAGGTTTTAGACTAATGTTCATGATAATTAAGTTCATCTAATCAAATTATATAATGAACTCCCACTCAGATTTGACATCCTCTAGTCATCTAAGTGTTACATGATCCGAGTCGACTAGGCCGTGTCCGATCATCACGTGAGACGGACTAGTCATCGTCGGTGAACATCTCCATGTTGATCGTATCTTCCATATGACTCATGTTCGACCTTTCGGTCTCTTGTGTTCCGAGGCCATGTCTGTACATGCTAGGCTCGTCAAGTTAACCTAAGTGTTTTGCATGTGTAAAACTGTCTTACACCCGTTGTATGTGAACGTAGGAATCTATCACACCCGATCATCACGTGGTGCTTCGAAACGACGAACTTTAGCAACAGCGCACAGTTAGGGAGAACACTTTCTTGAAATTATTATAAGGGATCATCTTATTTACTACCGTCGTTCTAAGTAAACAAGATGCATAAACATAATAAACATCACATGCAATTATATAGTAGTGACATGATATGGCCAATATCATATAGCTCCTTTGATCTTCATCTTCGGGGCTCCATGATCATCTTGTCACCGGCATGACACCATGATCTCCATCATCATGATCTCCATGATCGTGTCTCCGTGAAGTTGCTCGCTAACTATTACTTCTACTACTATGGCTAACATGTTTAGCAATAAAGTAAAGTAATTTACATGGCGTTTCTCAATGACACGCAGGTCATACAAAAATAAAGACAACTCCTATGGCTCCTGCCGGTTGTTATACTCATCGACATGCAAGTCGTGATTCCTATTACAAGAACATGATCTCATACATCACAATATATCATTCATCATTCATCACAACTTTTGGCCATATCACATCACAAGGCAATTGCTGCAAAAACAAGTTAGACGTCCTCTAATTGTTGTTGCATCTTTTACGTGGCTGCAATAGGGTTCTAGCAAGAACGTTTTCTTACCTATGAAAAAGCCACAACATGATTTGTCAACTTCTATTTACCCTTCATAATGACCCTTTTCGTCGAATCCGCTCCAACTAAAGTGGGAGAGACAGACACCCGCTAGCCACCTTATGCAACTAGTGCATGTCAGTCGGTGGAACCTGTCTCACGTAAGCGTACGTGTAAGGTCGATCCGGGCCGCTTCATCTCACAATACCACTGAAGCAAAAAAAGACTAGTAGCGGCAAGAAAGTTGACAACATCTACGCCCACAACAAATTGTGTTCTACTCGTGCAATAGAGAACTACGCATAGACCTAGCTCATGATGCCACTGTTGGGGAACGTTGCATAAAATAAAATTTTCCTACGTTCACCAAGATCCATCTATGAGTTCATCTAGCAACGAGAGAGAGAAATGCATCTACATACCCTTGTAGATTGCGTGCGGAAGCGTTCAAGAGAACGGGGTTGAGGGAGTCGCTCGTCGTGATCCAAATCACCGGAGATCCTAGCGCCGAGCGGACGGCACCTCCGCGTTCAACACACGACGGTCAGCGTGGCGTCTCCTCCGTCTTGATCCAGCAAGGGGAAGGAGAGGTTGATGAAGATCCAGCAAGCACGACGGCGTGGTGGTGGATGCAGCGAGAACTCGGCAGGCTTCGCCAAGCAACTACGGGAGGAGGAGGAGGTGTAGCAGGGGAGGAGGCGCCAAGACTTCAGGTGCGGCTGCCCTCCCTCCCCCTTTATATAGGCCCCCCTGGGGCGCCGCCCAGAGATCAGATCTCCCAAGGGGCGGCCAAGGGGGAAGGCTTGCCCCAA
The DNA here is from genome assembly GCA_021605205.1 of Aegilops longissima. Classification (NCBI taxonomy): domain Eukaryota; kingdom Viridiplantae; phylum Streptophyta; class Magnoliopsida; order Poales; family Poaceae; genus Aegilops; species Aegilops longissima. Next base: position 748,186,284 of record CM038677.1, read on the forward strand.
GGCAGTGGGCGCCCCCCCTAGGGTTTCCAACCCTAGGCTAGGGGGCCAAGGCGCACCAGCCCACCAGGGCTGGTTCCTCCCACTTCAGCCCACGGGCCCTCCGGGATAGGTGGCCCCACCCGTTGGACCCCTGGGACCCTTCCGGTGGTCCCGGTACAATACCGGTGACCCCCGAAATTCTCCCGATGGCCGAAATAGCACTTCCTATATATAATTCTTTACCTCCGGACCATTCCGGAACTCCTCGTGACATCCGGGATCTCATCCGGGACTCCGAACAACATTTGGTTTGCTGCATACTCATATTCATACAACCCTAGCGTCACCGAACCTTAAGTGTGTAGACCCTACAGGTTCGGGAGACACGTAGACATGACCGAGACGGCTCTTTGGTCAATAACCAACAGCGGGATCTGGATACCCATGTTGGCTCCCACATGCTCCTCGATGATCTCATCGGATGAACCACGATGTCGAGGATTCAAGCAACCCCGTATACAATTCCCTTTGTCAATCGGTATGTTACTTGCCCGAGATTTGATCGTCGGTATCCCAATACCTCGTTCAATCTCGTTACCGGCAAGTCACTTTACTCGTACCGTAATGCATGATCCCGTGACCAAACACTTGGTCAGTTTGAGCTCATTATGATGATGCATTAACGAGTGGGCCCAGTAATACCTCTCCGTAATACGGAGTGATAAATCCCAGTCTCGATCCGTGTCAACCCAACAGACACTTTCGGAGATACCTGTAGTGCACCTTTATAGTCACCCAGTTATGTTGTGACGTTTGGTACAACCAAAGCACTCCTACGGTATCCGGGAGTTACACGATCTCATGGTCTAAGGAAAAGATACTTGACATTGGAAAAGCTCTAGCAAAACGAACTAAACGATCTTGTGATATGCTTAAGATTGGGTCTTGTCCATCACATCATTCTCCTAATAATGTGATCCCGTTATCAACGACATCCAATGTCCATAGTTAGGAAACCATGACTATCTGTTGATCAACGAGCTAGTCAACTAGAGGCTCACTAGGGACATGTTGTGGTCTAAGCATTCACACGTGTATTACGATTTCCGGATAATACAATTATAACATGAATAAAAGACAATTATCACAAACAAGGAAATATAATAATAATCCTTTTATTATTGCCTCTAGGGCATATTTCCAACAACTTGGCCTCGAGTGCTGCCCACATGTCTTTGCCGTTGTCAAACGACATATACGAATCCACAATGGAATCATCAAGAACACCCAGAAGAGCACCTTTGAAGAGAGTATCGATCTTCTCAAAAGCTTCCAGCTGTGCTGGATTAAGATCGCCCTCGGGCTTGCCCTTAATGGCGTCATAGCAGCCCATGGTCTGAAACCAGTAGACTGCTATCGTGCGCCACCTCTTATATTGTGCCCCCTTAAAGGCAGGCAGCTTCAGATGCGCAGCAAAACCACTCGGAGTAAATTGCCTATAATCAGGTTTTTGGATTGTTGGAAATATGAGCAGATTACTACGAGATTTAATCCGAATAAACAGGAAATAGATCATGACAGCAATAGCAGAGATTAAACTAATCATGCGAACTAGCATAGCAGATGAACAGATCACATCTAGGGCACATACTAGAAACATGAATTCTACCACGATCTCGAACAAGAAGGATAGAATCACATACGGTGCAGCGGGAGCAGCACCGCCGGTGTTGACGTTGTCGCCCATGTCGTCGAGGATGAGGTTGCCGAGGTCGGGGAAGAAAACGTCGGTCGCGAAGTCATCGCTGCCAGCAGTCGCGCGAGTGCGCTCCCCTAAAACCTGATCGCCCCTCTCCCGTACAGGATCACGAGAGGCGGGGTTCCGAAGGCCTGCTGTCCCTTCTCCCGGTGCACGCCGATAGGAGGGATGGAGAAGACTTGCTTGGCGGCGCAATGATCTGGAGCGTTGGTGAGAAACCATACGAAGCGACCGCGGCTAGGGTAGACGTCTGCCTGACTATATAGTGCGGGCCGGGTAGGTCGTGGGAGTAAACCCCACGTCCGAGTCATCACGATCCTAAAGAATCGGAAACGGTTCAGTAATTAACGCGTCCGTTAATTATTAATTAATGACTCATTAATTTTTCCCGAGCAGCAAAAATATAGACAACGTGCATAGCTCTGTCCTCGGCTCGGCTCAATCCCGCAACCCGCGGCTCGTCGTGACGAGGCGAGGCGTGGCGTGGCGAGGCGAGCGAGGAGGAGGAGCGTGCGTGTAGGTCTCCTCTTCTCATGCTCATACAAGTGGTAGAAGATCTCACCTTATAAAGAGGTGCAACTCTCTCTCAACTTATGAGGTGGGACTAAACTTTAGCCTCACTCACTCCACTCACATGTGTGCAAGAATGGGCCAAGAGAATTTCAGAATTTTAGTTGGGCTTTGGGCCAAAAGCCCACTAGCAAATTCCAACAATCCCCCACAAAGTCTCATTGGCACATTTCACCATTTGTTTCAAAACATTGTTTATATACGGTGCTTAGTGGAGACTGTGAAGTTGAACTTCCACTTAGAGATTTATGCTACACTAGATCACAACTTGAATAGTGGACTATGCCTTGAACTAAAAGTTTTCTCATGAGACTAGTTTCACACAAGTTCTTGACAGATCTTGGCTGCCGCAAGGCTTCCCTGGTGGAGCGTATCGTCATACTCCGGGCCTTTCATGAATTTATTAGAGAACACCCAATTCTCACAGATTGCGGCGTTAACAGTCAAATCCATATAGGTGTGTTCCTCAGAAGATGGTCTGCAGGACAACATCTCTTCTTACCCGAATAAGCCACTTGGAACACATTAAGATAAGTATCAACCTGCCATGCAGATCAGGAGAGTATTGCATCTTCACGGAGTGGGATAGTTAATATAGGATACTCTCCTCCCGGTGACCAACAGCTTGTCTCCCACTTCTACTTCACGGGATCTCCGATCACATAGAGTGGGTTACCACTATGGACAACTCATGCGGTGGGTCTCAGACCCATCTCCATCGATGCATTATCTATCATATTGCGTGATAGACCCTTTGTGAAGGGATCTGCCAAGTTTTTCGACGTTTGGATATAATCCAATGTAATAACTCCGGAGTTCCTCGGCCTCGACAGATTTTAATCTCCTCTTCACATGCCTTGAGGACTTCATATTGTCCTTAGAACTGTTTATCTTGACGATCACAGTTTGATTATCACAGTTCATCGGGATAGGGGTATTGGTTTCTCAACCATAGGTAAGTCCATCAATAGCTCACGAAGCCACTCTGCTTCAACGGTGGCGATATCTAATGCTGTGAGTTCTGCTTCCATAGTTGACCTTGTTAAGATGGTGCGCTTGCAAGACTTCCAGAAACAGCGCCACCACCAAGTGTAAAAACATAACCACTTGTGGCCTTAATCTCATCAAGATCGATATCGATTCGAGTCACTATAACCCTCCGGTACCCTTGGATACCGGTGTAGTGAATCCCATAGCTCGCAGATGCCCTTCAAGTAGCGCATAACTCTCTCAAGCGCCGCCAATGATCATCTCCGGTTTTGACACAAACCGACTCAGCTTGCTCACAGCAAAGGAGATGTCAGCCTCGTGGCACTTGCCAAATACATAAGCGATCCAATAATCTGAGAATACCTCGGTTGATCTTTAGCAATCCGTCGATTCTTTGAAGCAACACACTAGCATCATATGGAGTTGGAGAAGGCGTGCGATCGCTATACCCAAAACGACTCAAGACCTTTTCCACATAGTGAGACTGAAGCAGTGTGATCCCACCATTCTCATCTCTCAACAGCTTGATGTTTAAGATAACATCAGCTACTCCTAGATCCTTCATCTCAAAACAACGAGATAAGAAATCCTTAACCTCCTTGATTAAATCAAGTTTGGTTCCAAAGATCAATATGTCGTCGACATACAGACAAAGAATAACTCCTTCGCCCCCACCATAGCGATAGTACACGCACTTGTCACCATCGTTTACTACAAAGCCGACAGCAGTTAATGTTCTTTCAAACTTCTCATGCCACTCCTTAGGAGCTTGCTTAAGGCCATATAAAGACTTTAACAACTTGCACACCTTTCCTTCCTGACCAGGTACTACAAAACCATCTGGCTGATCCATGTAAATTTCCTCCTTCAATTCTCCATTGAGAAAAGCCGTCTTGACGTTCATTTGATGAACGAGAAGACCATGTGAGGCAGCCAGTGATAGTAGCACCCGAATTGTGGTCAGTCTAGCCACGGGTGAGTAAGTATCAAAGAAGTCTTCACCTTCTTTCTGGGTATAACCCTTAGCCACAAGCCGTGCCTTGTACTTTTCAATCGTACCATCAGGTCTAAGCTTCTTCTTGAACACCCACTTACATCCTACAGGTTTGCACCCATAAGGACGGTCAGTGATTTCCCAGGTCCCATTAGCTAAGATGGAATCCATCTCGCTACGAACAGCTTCCTTCCAGTAGTCAGCATCAGGAGATGCATAGGCTTCTGAAATAGTCCTGGGTGTGTCATCCACGAGGTACACAATGAAATCATCACCAAAGGACTTTACAGTCCTCTGTCTCTTACTCCTCACAGGAGCTCCATTATCACCCTCAACAGGATTCTCAACATGTTCCATCGCAATGGTGGGTTCAGGAATTACAGCGAATTCCTCACTAGATGGAGTAGATATCTCCTGATTTGATGAACTCGACATATCCTTCATAGGAAATATGTCCTCAAAGAAAGTTGCATCATCCGACTCCATAATCGTACCAACATGCATGTCGGATACCTCAGATTTTATTATCAAAAATCTATAGCCGATGCTATGAAAAGCATAGCCCAGAAGAACACAGTCCACGGTTTTTGGTCCAAGCTTGCGCTTCTTGGGAATTGGTTTATTGACTTTCGCCAAACAACCCCAAGTACGTAGGTAAGAGAGTTTCAACCTTTTCCTTTCCCATTCCTCAAATGGAGTCATGGTCTTATGCTTTGTGGGAACTCGGTTTTGTACATGACACACAGTCATTAGCGCCTCCCCCCATCATTCCTTGGATAGACCCGAAGTGTCTAACATGGTGTTAACCATATCAGTTAGAGTTCGGTTCTTTCCTTCGGCTACCCCATTTGACAGGGGTGAGTAGGGAGGCGTCCTCTCATGGATTATACCATGTTCCGCACAAAACAGATCAAATTCATTGGAAAAATACTCTCCACCACGATCAGACCTAAGCCGTTTAATTTTTCGATCAAGTTGGTTCTCTGCCTCAGCTTTAAAGTTTTTGAAGAAAGTTAAAGCCTCATCTTTTGATTTCAGAAGATACACATAACAATATCTAGTGGAGTCATCAATCAACGTCATGAAGTATCTCTTTCCACCTTTTGTCAGCACGCCATTCATCTCACAAAGATCAGAATGTATAAGCTCTAGTGGCGCCAAGTATCTTGCCTCTGCAGTCTTATGGGACTTGCGAGGTTGCTTAGCTTGCACACATACTTGGCACTTGGAGCCTTTGACAGTAGAGATTTTCGGAATTAAATTCATATTGGCTAGCCGCATCATGCAACCAAAGTTAATATGACAAAGTCGTGAATGCCAAATATCCGACTCATTATTGTGGCAAACATTATTAATAACTTTACTGCAAATATCTGACAAAGATAGGCGGAACAAGCCTCCGCACTCATAGCCTTTTCCAACAAATTGTCCACACTTAGAAATTACAACTTTATTGGATTCGAAAACCAACTTAAAACCATCTCGACATAAACGGGAACCGCTAACGAGATTTTTATTGATGGACGGCACATGATGAACGTTCTTCAGACGCACGGTCTTCCCCGAAGTAAACTTCAGATCGACCGTACCAACACCTCGAACGATGGCATGTGACCCGTTCCCCATCAGCACGGGTGAAGTCCCTGTTGCCTAGTAAGAAGAAAACATGGAGGCATCAACACAAACATGTACAGTGGCACCGGTATCAATTAACCAATCAGGAGATTGGAATACTGAAAGGATGGTAGGAAAAATACCGTACCCTGATTCCTTCATATCAGTATCACCGATGACAACATTAGCGGACTTGCCGCTCTTCTCATGTTCGCGCTCCTCAAAGCGGTTAGGACACTTCGGAGCCCAGTGATTAGGATCACCGCAGACATGGCAAAGTCCCTTCCCCTTCTTATGAGAATTCTTCTTGAAGTTGGTAGAATGTGATGGCTTGTTCTTTGTATCAAACTTGCCTTTGCCCTGAGTTTTGTTCTTGTTGTTTTTGAACTTGTTGGGCTGGAAGTTCTTCTTCTGTACCATGTGGGCACTAGAAGCTCCCTCAGCAACTCGAGCACGTGTGTCTTTTGCTCTCGCCTTCTCTTCAACATCAAGAGTACCAATGAGATCCACAACGGAAAACTCCTGTCTCTTGTGTTTCAGGGAAGTAGCAAAATTGTTCCACGAAGGTGGAAGCTTGGCAATGATGCCTCCGGCAACAAATTTGTCCGGCAACACACACTTGAAGTGCTCAAGTTCTTTTGCGAGCGACTGTATCTCATGAGCCTGCTGTACAACAGAGCGCTCATCAGTCATATTGTAGTCATAGAATTGCTCCATGACGTACAACTCGCTACCGGCGTCCGAGGCACCAAACTTGGCCTCGAGCGCAGCCCACATGTCTTTGCCGTTGTCAAACGACATATACGAATCCACAATGAAATCATCAAGAACACCCAGAAGAGCGCCTTTGAAGAGAGTGTCGATCTTCTCAAAAGCTTCCAGCTGTGCTGGATTAAGATCGCCCTCGGGCTTGCCCTTAATGGCGTCATAGCAGCCCATGGTCTGAAACCAGTAGACTGCTCTCGTGCGCCACCTCTTATATTATGCCCCCTTAAAGGCAGACGGCTTTAGATGCGCAGCAAAACCACTCGGAGTAAATTGCTTATAATCAGGTTTTTGGATTGTTGGAAATATGAGCAAATTACTACGAGATTTAATCCGAATAAATAGGAAATAGATCACGACAGCAATAGCAGAGATTAAACCAATCATGCGAACTAGCATAGCAGATGAACATATCGCATCTAGGGCACATACTAGAAACATGAATTCTACCACGATCTCGAACAAGAAGGATAGAATCACATACGATGCAGCGGGAGCAGCACCACCGGCGTTGATGTTGTCGCCCATGTCGTCGAGGATGAGGTTGCCGAGGTCGGGGAAGAAGTCGTCGTTCGCGAAGTCGTCGCTGCCAGCAGTCGCGCGAGTGCGCTCCCCAAAAACCTGATCGCCCCTCTCCCGTACAGGATCACGAGAGGCGGGGTTCCGGAGGCCTGCTGTCCCTTCTCCCGGTGCACGCCGAAAGGAGGGATGGAGAAGACTTGCTTGGCGGCGCAATGATCTGGAGCGCTGGTGAGAAACCATACGAAGCGGCCGTGGCTAGGGTAGACGTCTGCCTAGCTCTGTCCTCAGCTCAATCCCGCAACCCGCGGCGCGACGCGGCGAGGAGGAGGAGCGCGCGTGTAGGTCTCCTCTTCTCATGCTCATTCAAGTGGTAGAAGAGCTCACCTTATAAAGAGGTGCAACTCTCTCTCAACTTATGAGGTGGGACTAAACTTTAGCCTCACTCACTCCACTCACATGTGTGCAAGAATGGGCCAAGAGAATTTCAGAATTTTAGTTGGGCTTTGGGCCAAAAACCCACTAGCAAATTCCAACAGGGTAGTCTCCCCGGCATCCACATCGAACATTGCACCACCGGCTTTGACAATCGTGCCCGCTCCATGATAATGCCTTCAAGAAGGCCAATGGCAAGGAAGTCGCCGCCTTGATCTCTACATCACCGATGGAAACCTTCCGACGAGTGGTAAGACCATCTGCGATTTGTCCGTAAATAATCAACCTAGTCTACAACCCATGGATGTAGACGCTCTCCCACCTGCGTCTAACTTGTGAGAAGCTACCAAACTTATCTCCATAACTTAAGGGACTAAGAGATGTCTATATAGAGTTCCTTTGGGACAATTCGAGAACGCATAGCATGTAGTACACATTTAGCACACAAACAAAATTTGAAGTCATGATTTGAGTATCGCCCTATATATGGGCGGGCATGTAACTTTGGTGCAACTATGCCGTTAGGATTAGCAAGTTCATTCTAATGGATATATAGAAAGACAACCGATTTCAACGAAACTGGGTGTAAAGAAAATACAATAGAACATAGTGTCAATAGTATTCAAAAGAACAGCTGGTACGTACTCAAATAATAACTCATAATTAAACATAGCCTAAAAAAACTTAGAATATAACACAAAATAGTAGTTTATGTACAGACATGTTGCCAACTGAAAGAGCGGAAATGCCCTTTGGTGGACGGGTGCATCGGTGGACTTAAAAAAACATATTTCCACATTGCAAAAAAGAATTGAAAATATTTGTACACACACAAATACACATATAACACGTTCAAGAAATTTTTCATAACAATATGCATTCATACGTAGCGTCGAAAAAAAAACAAATACATAAATGAAAATGGGTCAATCTTTTTTTATTGTTGGGCCGGGATTTTTTTTGTGCTGCTTGCAAATCATAATATTTTTAAATGGAAATTCACAGATCCATCATGACTATGTATAAGTTTCCACAGTATTTGTTTTCAATTTTTTTTGAAACTTAGAGATGTTATTCTTTTAATCATTTGAAAAAATGGGAGCCAATGCCCCCGTCCACTGAAAGAGTGGCCTTTTTTTTAGTGGCCTTTTCTTTTCTCACGTAACCACACCAACTATATATGTCATCAAGACACCAACCATGCCATATGGCAACCACACCTGTCACCATCATTTTCGTTTGGCATTACCGTATTTTACTCCCTAGAACACATTCTTTGCACACCTGAATCAATAAACGTTTTTTTACACACCAGAATCAATAAACGTTGACGAAAAGGGCCACGAGGGGTTCCATGCATGCCAACCATGCCTGCATAATTAAGTCCGAACTGCTGTCCCTCGTGGAAACTCGGGGACCGGCGGCCTCACCAGACCCCGTCCGGCACCAACTCCGCACTCCGGGACACCTATTTATAGCTCTCGCCGCGCACGCTATCGGCAACCAAGCAGCTACTTGCACTAGCAACACAACGCTCTGACTGAGCTCATATCCTTCGCGCCTGCTCGTCTGACTCAGTTGATCACCACAGCAATGGCCTCCACCAACAGCTGGACCCATGAGATCGAGTCGTCGGTCGCAGCACCGCGCCTGTTCCGCGCCGGCGTGATGGACTGGCACACTCTCGCGCCCAAGCTCGCGCCACACATCGTCGCCAGCGCTCACCCCGTGGAAGGCGAAGGCGGCATCGGCAGCGTCAGGCAGTTCAACTTCACCTCAGGTACGTACGCATCACTCACATACTACAACCCATGCATGTCACCTCGGTCTGGCAATCCGGCATAACACGCGGTTGTTTGCTCTTGCAGCCATGCCCTTTAGCGTCATGAAGGAGAGACTCGAGTTCCTGGACGAGGAGAAGTGCGAGTGCAAGTCGACCCTCATCGAGGGCGGCGGCATCGGCACGGCGATCGAGACCGCGGCGTCGCACATCAAGGTGGAGCCGGCGGCCAACGGAGGGAGCGTCGTGAAGGTGGACTCGACGTACAAGCTGCTGCCGGGCGTGGAGGTGAAGGACGAGATCACCAAGGCCAAGGACTCCGTCACCGCCATCTTCAAGGCTGCCGAGGCCTACCTCATCGCCAACCCCGATGCTTACAAGTGAATCAGTTGAGAGATATCATATATGATTATGATGTCCCTAGTTTGAATTCTGTGTGTTTTCCTCCCGATGTAATAAAGCTGCTCCAATCTCTAAGCTATAATAGTGACGCCGAGCGCGAGAGCACCGTGCAGAGTGTGGACGTGAGAAGTTAAAAAGTTGAGTATTTGTAACTACCAAAGGGTTCTGTTGTTTGATGATATTGGTGCTTGCTTATGTGAAATACCTAAACACTCTTATATACAGCCTCCGTTCTATAATTCTTGTCGTGGTTAGTTTTGACCTAAAAGCATGACAAGAATTATGAAACGGAGAGAGTATTTGGATTTGGAAGTTTATTTGTCGACCTCTTACACAAATCTTATATGTATGTGAAATACCTAAACACTCTCCCGGAAAATAGAAAAACTAAACACACTTATGCGCAAAATAGAAAAATGTTTTTATGCCGTCAAAGTCATTTTTTAGGAATCCAAGAAAGACTTTTATTTGCTACTCCCTTTCTTCCTAAATATAAGCCGTTTTAGAGATATCAATATCGATAACATACGGAGCAAAGTGAGCGAATCTACACTTTAAAATACGTCTATATTCATCCGTATGTAGTTCATATTGAAATATCTAAAAAGTTTTATATTTAGAAGTGGAGGGAGTGGAACATAATTTCGTTTTCTCTTTTCAAGTTGTAAGAGACAGTCGATAGGTCATTGTGTTTTATTTTAGCATCATTTTTCGACAAGTGCATCTATAATCTATTGGGCCCTTGTTGGCAAGTGAAACTCACGTTCTCATGTATCCCCTTTCCGAAGGTAACTTACATTTGTGTATAATAAGTAACAAAAATGCAAATTGTATTAGGAGTCCTTAAACTTTCAAGACCTTCTGGCTTGCCTTTTATTTTGTTTGTTTTGAGACTCCCTAATCTTTTATCCATTTCTCACATGACTCCTTTTAACCATCAAACTAACAAATTCCGTTAGGTGGATGTTGACATGGGAAACCGAGTGTGAGCCATGGGCGTAACGGTGAGAATATCATACGAGAAACTAAATCAGGTTTAAGGAGGGGGGCATCATATCGCAGAAAATAAGAGAGCCAACTGAAAAGTTGTCATAGTACACCCCCCCAACACACACACACACACTAAAGAGCATCGATAAATTAGGAAGTATCGTGCTACGAGGAATATCTAAGTTTGCAACACTAATGGAAAATTAGTCTTTGTTTCTCTTCTATTGTCTACTGGAATAGCAGGCTCTTTTCATCGCCCCTCCTAGGCTAGAGCCTCTCATCTGATTTGATACCTTCCTCCCAACTACATATCAGACTTTGGTCATTTTACTCGTCGTTACGATGTTGGTTTCCATTTTGAGGTTCCAAAATATATTGGGAACTATTAAAATCGCTACTTATCTGGCAAAGCTAGGATAAACTAAGGATAAACACACTCATTCCTCCTTTCAAAGAAAAGAACCAGACGATCAAGTTTCCTCCTCCACCACTTGGCGCCATCACTGGTTTGCCCGTCTCTATGGCCTTTGGGTTGTGGAGGTACAAAGAACCTCGAGCCTCCGCCGCAGGAGGGACCCCACTCTCATTCTTGTTAGGTTTATCCTCTTGGTTGGGGTTGTATGCGGTGGCGATGTACCTCAGTAGGAATCATGTTGCTCACTTTCGATCCCGTCCCATGGTGCGTCTACCATCGTCGGAGGGCATTTGGAGGTGTGTCTTCACCAGATCTCGTGGGGTTCAGTCGGTGCGGTCTTTAAAAGATCTATTTTATCTAGTATTTGTCTGGGTTTTTACGAGGTTTGATCCTTTCGATCTACGATTCTCTTCTCGGTGATGGTTGCTACTCTAGTGTGTTGGTCCTATGCGGCATTAGCACGATGACTTCTCGACTATCTACTACAACAAGATTTGCGAAACTCAAGTGAGGGAGGGGCGATGACGGTGGCATGACTTTGGCTTGCTCTAATGCTTGTAGTTGTTGCTAGGTGGTATTTTTCTTGTAATTTTTGTGACCTCTGATGTTCTCTTTACTGCCATGATTGATTATGAATACATCGAAAGTTTATCCCCCGCAGAAAATACACAATTTATCTTTTGGATGTTTGCTTATTCGATTTCGCACTTCAGCAAAGTGACTTAAATTCCCATATGGATTTAGCTAAATCCAATCAAATTTTGATGGAAATATGAATCATTGATTATATTAGTGCAACCTCTTGTTATAGTTTATGATTTTGTTCTTGCTGGCCATATCTAACACTGTCGACAAAATCCTCCACGAGCTGCTCAAACTCTTGGTTGTTTCATGTCAAAGAGTCTTGGGTCTTTGCTCGCCCGTGATTTTTTTACGCGGAGGCCTTGGCCTCAATGAACTAATTAAATAGAACAGAGTTGTCATGTTAATTGGAGAAAAATCAGGCGAAAACCGAAATTACACGCACAAAGGCCGATCGTCATGGAGCATGACAATTGCCAATAGGGAATCCCCGACTAATATTACTACCGACACAAACTTACAAATACACCGGTAATAATAGAACAACCGTCAAGACTGCCCATAAGCACCATGGTCATCACCAACCGCCTTCAATCCAGCTAGTCAGACTTTGCCGCAGACAATTACCAACGACACTATCCTTGCGACATATGCATGAGCACTGTAGCGCCAACAATAGATAACTCCAACTTTGACAACAAGGTTTACAAAGAGAAATATGCAAGGCTTGTGCCTCTCTACACTAGTAGAAAAAGGGCCTAATGTGAAGCACATTAGTCCCGATTTGTAACTGAACCGACACTAATGTGACCATTAGTGCCGGTTCAAACGGCTAGGCGAGTGGAACCCATTTGTACCGGTTCGTGGCGAACCTTTAGTACCGGTTCGTGCCACGAACCGGTACTAAAGAGGCTGTGGCAGGCTGTTGGCGGGCTGGGGCCCCACCAACCCCTTTAGTACCAGTTCATGTCACAAACCAGTACTAAAGAGGTTGCGGCAGGCTGTTTTCAGCGGTTTTTTAGTCCCACCTCGCTCCGCTAATAAGGGTTTTACCACCTTAAATATGTTACTTCTCAGACTATCACAAGCATTTGGTCTTCATTTGAACTCTATGTGTAGAATTTGTGGCCGCAATATGATCATTGATGATCAATGTATTTTTGATGTATATTTTTACATGTTTACACATAGCAGTAGCGCTACTGCTAAACCATTCTATCTTCCCCCAACCGGCCGCCCCTCACTCTCTCCTCTCTCCACTCACACTCACTCGATCACCCCTCTCAATCGCCTGCACCGTTCTCCCCACCGCAGCCCTGTCCTCTCTCCTCTCAGGCCTTGAGGAAATGGTGTAGACTGCACGGAGCTATGTCTCAGGCAAATACTGGATGCACTTCGTGTACAAACTGGACAATCTCTTTCGAAGTATCAGGGTTTCGGACGAAAACTCATCTGTTACAAAGGCATTTCATTTTTCTAAACTTATTACAACTCTAAACTTTTTGTGTGTTCGTTATGCACCATTCAAGGCCACGCCATCAACTTTTAACCCTTTCTGCCTTCATTTTCTATTTTTCATGCATTTACTGATTTGCTTTGAGCTAAATGATCCTGAAATTGAAAAGCACTACAAATGAACTCTTTAAAGGATGAAACTTGGCATGGTACCATCATTTCACCTACATAGCATGTGCAAAAAAGTAGAGAGGGTTATGGCAAAAACTGGATGCATTTAGGTGTACAAACTGGACAATCTCTTTCAAGTATCGAGGTTTGGACGAAAAATCATCTGTTACAAAGGCATTTCATTTTCTAAGCTTATTACAACTCTAGACTTTTGTGCGTTCATTATGCACCATTCGAATAACGTCATCAACTTTCAACCATTTCTGCCTTCATTTTCTATTTTTCATGCATTTACTGATTTGTTTTGAGCTAAATGACCCTGAAATTGAAAAGCACTACAAATGAACTCTTTAAAGGCTGAAACTTGGCATGGTACCATCATTTCACCCACATAGCATGTGCAAAAAAGTAGAGAGGGTTACGGCAAAATCTGGATGTATTTCATGTACAAACTGGACAATCTCTTTCGAAATATCAGGGTTTCGGACGAAAACTCATATGTTATAAAGGCAATTCAAAATTTTAATAACTTATTACAACTCCAGACATATTACCAATTTGAATATAATGATAAAACACACTAATATTAAAGTTAGTTCATCTGATTCGTCGCGCCCGTTCCTGCACCACACCCGTCGCCGCCCGTCCGCTGCGCCCGTCGCCCCGCCCCAGCCCGTCGCCGTCGTCGCCGCCCCCATCGCGCGCCTGTCACCGCACCAGCCCATCCCGGCCGTCGTTCGCCGTCGCCGTCGCCGCCGCCCCCAGCCCGTCTGACCGACGTCGTCGCCGCCCCGTCGCCGCCCCGGCCCGTCCCCGTCGCCTCGCATCACCGGTCGTCGCCCAACTGTAAGATCGACCGCCCCGGCCCCCTGCCGCTCGCCGGCGGCGCCCTATGCACACACACACACACACACACACACACACACACACACACACACACACACACACACACACACACACACACAAAAGTAAACACACACATGTACAGTACACACACAAGTAAATGTTAGATGAATTAGATGAATTAGCTAGATATTAATGTTAGATGAGTTAGTTTTTTATACTTTTAGTTATAGATGAATTAGATATATTAATGTCAAATGTTAGATGAATTAGATATATTAAATTTAGGTATATGATATTTGATCATCTAATTAAACTTTTACTATATATAAACTAGATGAATTAATAGAACTAGCTAGTTGAATTAGTTGAATTAATTAGAACTAGTAAGTGTTTTTATAATTTTTGTTATAGATGAATTAGATATATTAATGTCAAATGTTAGATGAATTAGAAATATTAAATTTAGGTATATAATATTTGATCATCTAATTAAATTTTACTATATATAAAGTAGATGAATTAATAGAACTAGCTAGTTGAATTAATTAGAACTAGTAAGTATTTTTTATACTTTTTGTTATAGATGAATTAGATATATTAACGTCAAATGTTAGATGAATTAGATATATTAAATTTAGGTATATGATATTTGATCATCTAATTAAAATTTTACTATATATAAACTAGATGAATTAATAGAACTAGCTAGTTGAATTAATAGAACTAGTAAGTGTTTATCAATTAATGTTTCAACTATGAACATAGGAAATATCGTCTGACAACGAAAACGATTACGTTATGTGCGAATACTGCGAAGACGAGCGCGACCTGTGCGACAGAAATTTCCTAGTTGATGATAGGCGCTTCAGCATTAAGCTGGATGAGACCTTCAAAGTGGACACAGTAAGTCACAACGACAAGTCTTTTTTCGTAATTAAGCATGACTTATGCTTCATTAATTTGCTTGAACTTATAATTTTTATTTTTTACTATTCTACTAGCATATCCCATGCCATGCAAGAATTTTTGTTTTGGATAAGATAGGTTTCAATCATATGAATACTATGGAGGTAAAGAGAGTTTACTTGAAGACCGAGCATGGTTATACCTTCGACGTCAGATTATACAATGCAGACACCTACACCTATTTTGAATGCAAAACTTGGCAAGCACTATGCAAGGCTTAAGCATTTGAGCCTGATATGGTTATCACTTTTGATATTCGTTCGGAAGATGATATTGAAGGTAATAGAGACATCTGGGTCGATGTGCAGACGCCTCCAGTCTACCATTATGTGAGTTTCTCAACCATAATTATGTCTTCGATATTGTTTATTTAAAAATAGTTGCCAACTAATTTCTGTTGATAGCTTGGTAGATATGACCGTCCACTGTCCCGGGGCTGAACTAAACTGCGAGGAGATAAGTCATTATGTTTCATGGCTTGAGGATCTTGATGCTGTCAAGAGAAATTATTTTCCTGGACTTAAAAATCTTAGTACTCAAAAAGTGCGACCAATAGTGTTTGTAGAACTACGGTCACATCTATTTAGGAAAGATGGTAAGATTTTTACTATTTGTCCTCAGTGCATCTTTTGCATACATTATATTTCAAGCTAAACCTCATTGCTAAGTATGTTACTATCGATGTTCTTCAACAGGGACTCCGATGACAGTTGTGCCTCAGCGGATCGGTACATACAAGTGTATGTTTCTTCTTTAAGCTAGTGTTGGTGGTGATTAGATAGGGTAATGCATATAATGATTAATAGTAATAATGACGACTATGATGATTATTAGCTAGCTAGTACTGTTGTTGGTGATGATATGATGGAAAAGTTTTTATATTAATATGATGATGATGATGAGTTATCATTTATGAAAGAAATCGCAGATTAGTTTCAACTGGCTGGTTCCTAGCTAAGTGATCAAGTATATGCCATATATCCATATGATGATGATGACGTCCTAAGTGATCAAGTAATATGGATATATCATATATGGCATATACTTGATCAAGCTAGCTAGGATCCATGCATCTAGTTAAAACTAATATGCGGTACTTTCACCTAATGATTTAACAACTCATTATAGTGTAAAAACAATCTCTAAATTAAATTGAATACACAAAATTAAAGGAAACATAAAAAATAAAACCAAAACCCCCAAACCTTTAGTACCGGTTGGTCGGCCCTGGCTCGTGCCACGTGGTGGCACTTTAGTGGTGGTTCGTGCTAAACCGATACTAAAGGGGGGGACCTTTAGTCCCCACCCTTTAGTGCCGGTTACAGAACCGGCACTAAAGGCCCTTACGAACCGGTGCTATATCCCGGTTCTGCACTAGTGCTAGCCCCCGATATGGGCACCTTCACGTTTCATTGTCACCAGCAAAACTGCCACGACAACTCCGACTTCACATGTAACGACGAAACTCGAAAAGACCCATTTGACAAATCCAAAAGGTTGAATGCCGAAGCATGCAGCGATCATGTGGAACCTCAGTGTTGTCATCGTCGCTAAACAAACCATGTTGTACGGATCCAGGGTAGTCGCCTTGGCATCCACGCTAAACAATCCACCCCCGGCTTCATCATTCGAATTGTGAACATCCATATTGACCCCTATACTCACACGAATTGTATTCGAGTAAACCTTTGGTTACCATATGCTATTCCTTTTGTTTCGTGATACTTTACAAAACACTAGGTCAGATATTTCAGCACCCCTATGAGTCAAACACATTGGCACTATATATCAGTCTCCTTGTTATCGATTTTCTTTTCTTTTCTCGTTCTCGTGTTCCAGCATCCCCGTGATCAATTCACGCTGTGTCTAGCCAAACATTATGGGTGCCATCACATCGAGAGGGCCCGAAGAATATCCTTCCATCGGTTGAGGAGAAAATCTTAGTCTCGAGCTATCTAGTCGCTTGGCATACGTTTCCTATGAACATGTAAATTGTTGCTATGATCAACCTGTAATGGTTGACGTTGAACCAACCCCAAAGTGCATCGTCCAGTTTGAAGTGACTCGATGTCCATGGTCTAAGGAGTTGTGCATATGTTAATTTTTCGTGTTATGGACTATAATTAAACCTGTGACGAAATCATCTCTAAGTATAACATACAACTTGGGTCAATTCAACATGAGTGTTCTTCCAACACCATGCCCTCGATATTGTTGACATCATCGTTACACTTAACTGTAACCATGATCAAGAAAACATAATCATCATGCAACACTTGACCTAGTCCTAACGGCAAGACTAGAAATCTTATTTTTACCATTTATAATCCTACACATGCATGTGAATTTTTCACTGAACCTCTTAGTTCTTGAAAATTCAAGAACCATAGCAATTTTAGCATAGAATATAAACATCAATTATAAATTTAGAAATAAATAAAACACAATTATTATTGCCTCTAGGGCATATTTCCAACACTTGCCTCCAAGAAAGCCAACAACCGCCTAGATCCCCGCATCACCGATAGAAACCATTTGAATGGTGGTAAGACCATCGGCGATGGTGGTTTCTCCGTGAATAATCAATCTGACTAAGGGATGTCCCTTTAGAGATTTAGTGGGATAATTCGAGTGCACAAAGCATGTACACGTTTAGCACACACAAAATTTGGAGTCCTAATTTAGGCACCTCCCTATATGGGCGGGCATGTAACTTTAGTGCAACTATGCCCGTTAGGATTCAGCAAGGTTAATCAGCTGGATGTATAGAAAGATAGGGGAGGGGCGTTTTGGCTCCCGGGAGCATATGCTCCTGTGTGAACAGTAAATTCAAAAAAATGTAAAAAGCTGAATTTTTTTGTAGATGTTTGTGGTAGGCCCTTCCAAGTGCTCCAAGGTGTAATGGTGCTAAGGGTGCCACATAGGCAAAAAAAAATGATGTGGCAGAGCAATTAAAGAGAAGAGAGAGCATTATGGTGACCCCAGAAGGAAACGATGCTAAGCGCGTGAAACTATGCAAAACGGCTACCAACCAATTCACGAAGGAGTTTAAGTGTTATGCAATTATACGAGAGGAGCTGATACGTCTCCGTCGTATCTATAATTTTTTATTGTTCCATGCCAATATTCTACAACTTTCATATACTTTTTGGCAACTTTTTATACTATTTTTGGGACTAACATATTGATCTAGTGCCCGGTGCAGTTCACATGTCATTTGCACGTTTTGGTTTCGCAGAATATCCATATCAAACGGAGTCCAAACGGGATAAAAACGGACGGAGAATTATTTTCGAATATTTGGAAAATCTGGGAGAAAGATCAACGTGAAACGGTGTCTAAGGTGGGCACGAGGTAGAGGCGCGTCCTACCCCCTGTATGCGCCGACCTCGTGGGCCACCCGTAAAGGCGGTTGATGCCTTTCTTCAGCCGCAAGAAAGCTATTTTTTGGTAAAAAATCACGGCGAAGGTTTCAGTCCAATCAGAGTTACGGATCTCCATATATATACGAAACGATGAAAGGGCAGCAAAGGAGAACGCAGAAACAGAGAGAGACAGAGAGATAGATCCAATCTCGGAGGGGCTCACGCCCCTCCCACGCCATGGAGGCCAAGGACCAGAGGGGAAACCCTTCTCCCATCTAAGGAGGAGGTCAAGGAAGAAGAAGACGAAGGGGCCCCCTCTCCCCTTCTGTTCGGGTGGCGCCGGAACGCCGCCGTGGCCATCATCATCACCGCAATCTTCACCAACAACTTCACCGCCATCATCACCAACTCTTTCCCCTCTATGCAACGGAGTAACCTCTCTCTTACCCGCTGTAATCTCTACTTAAACACGATGCTCAACGCTATATATTTTTTCCCAATGATGTATGGCTATCCTATGATGTTTGAGTAGATCCGTTTTGTCCTAGGGGCTATTTGATGATCAAGATTTGTTTGAGTTGCATGTTTTATTATTGGTGCTGTCCTATGGTGCTCTCCGTGTCGCGTAAGCGTGAGGGATTCCCGCTGTAGGGTTTGCAATATGTTCATGATTTGCTTATGGTGGGTGGCGTGAGTGACAGAAGCACAGACCTGAGTAAGTAGGTTGTTTGCGTATGGGATAAAGGGGACTTGATTCTTTAATGCTATGGTTGGGTTTTACCTTAATGATCTTTATTAGTTGCAGATGCTTGCTAGAGTTCCAATCATAAGTGCATATGATCCAAGTAGAGAAAGTATGTTAGCTTATGCCTCTCCCTCAAATAAAATTGCAATAATGATTACCGGTCTAGTTATCGATTGCCTAGGGACAAATAACTTTCTCGTGACAACAAGCTCTTTACTAAAACTAATTTAGTTGTGTCTTTATCTAAGCAGCCCCTAGCTTTTATTTACGCGCTCTTTATTTTCTTGTAAGCCTATGCAACAACACCTACAAAGTACTTCTAGTTTTATTGTTGTTCTAGGTAAAGTGAATGTCAAGCGTGCGTAGAGTTGTATCGGTGGTCGATAGAACTTGAGGGAATATTTGTTCTACCTTTAGCTCCTCGTTGGGTTCGACACTCTTACTTATCGAAAGAGGCTACAATTGATCCCCTATACTTGTGGGTTATCAAGACCTTTTTCTGGCGCCGTTGCCGGGGAGCAATAGCGTGGGGTGAATATTCTCGTGTGTGCTTGTTTGCTTTATCACTAAGTAATTTTTATTTGCTGTTCGTAGTTGTTTTATATCTTTAGTTATGGGTAGGAAACGCAAAATACCAAAAAAAATTAGTTGTACCTACTGAACCAATGGTTGAAGAATCACTCAAAATCTATCACACTCCTGAAGCTTTTTACTTGGATCATCTTTGATCCCTATGTGCTCGGGCTGAAACCCCAACTAGCTTAGTTGGGGGCAAATCTTTAGATGAGCATGCTTGCTATGTGCGACACTGAATATCTGAAAAAGGGAAAATTCTATTGGGTCAAATTCATCGTTTGCAATGCTATGCTTGGAATTTATGTGAAATATATGATGGTACTTGTTGTTCTGAAAACCCTAAGAAACACCTTCCCTATCAATGTGAGTTTAGTGATAATGGAATCGTATCTTCGTATACTAAAGGTGTTTATAGTTACTATGATATTCAACAAATTGAAGAATTTGTTGCTTTTAAGGGTTCTTACGAAATTGCTTCTTTGATTGAAACGTATGATGCTACTTTTCACAAATCTGAAAATTTTGCCATACTTAAATATTGCTATGATAATTATGCTTCTAATGCCTATGTTGAACCATATCTTGAGGATTACCCGCTGTCCAAGAAGGGACTAATATTTTGCAGGAGTCTATGGAAGAAGAAATTGATGAAACTATGAGCTCATTGGATGAAAAAGATGAGGAGGAGAGCGAAGAACAAAAGGAGGAAGAGCGGATTGATCACCCGTGCCCACCTTCTGATGAGAGTAATGATTCAACTCATACATTGTTTAATTCCCCTTCATGCTTACCGAAGGATGATTGCTATGATGACTATTATGATCCCGTTGATTCTCTTGAAATATTACTTTTTGATGATGCTTGCTATGCTTGTGGCCAAGATGCCAATATGAATTATGCTTATGGAGATGAACTTGCTATAGTTCCTTATGTTAAACATGAAATTGTTGTTATTGCACCCACACATGATAGTCCTATTATGTTTTTGAATTCTCCCAACTACACTATACCAGAGAAGTTTGCTTTTATTAAGGATTATATTGATGGGTTGCCTTTTACCGTTGCACATGATGATTTTGATGAGTATAATATGCATGTGCTTGCTGCTCCTACTTGCAATTATTATGAGAGAGGAACTATATCTCCACCTCTCTATATTTCCAACACGATAAAATTGCAAGAAACTGTTTATACTATGCATTGGCCTTTACTATGTGTGCATGAATTGTTCTCTTATGACATGCCGATGCATATGAAGAGAGTTAGATTTCGTTGTTGCATCATATATGTTACTTTTTGCTCACTACTAAATCACAAATCTTTGTTAATTAAAATTGGCTTTGATATAGCCTGGGATCCGGGTGGATCCATTACTTGAGCACTATATGCCTTGCTTAATGGCTTTAAAGAAAGCGCTGCCAGGGAGACAACCCGGAAGTTTTAGAGAGTCATTTATTTCTGCTGAGTGCTTTCATATAGTTTAAAAACAAAAAAATAAAGAGGGGAACCAAAAACTTTTCAAAAAGAAAAGTGAAAGTGAGAGAGACGAGCATTGTGAATATGGGGGACGTCCTTGAACTTTGTTCATGCCCATGGGAACTTTGTGAATCTTAATTACAGAAACTTTTCAATAAAAATAATTATCTCCTTGTACAATTCCATTGTATTATAAAAATAATGTGCCAAGGTTTGCCTTTAGGATGTTTACAATGCTTGTTGGTTTGTGCGGTGCGGGACAGAAACTTTGGTTGTAGTCTTGAATTTTAATTTTTACTGGGCGTCAAATGTTCTGATTCTTTTTCAATGTCTTTATGTACAAATGTTTTATTTTTCCTAATTTTGGCAGAATTATTCAAGTATCAGAAGTATTGTGAATGTTCAGATTATTACAGACTGTTCTGTTTTAGACATATTTTGTTTTTGATGCATAGTTTGCTTGTTTTGATGAAACTATCAATTTATATCAGTGGATTACGCCATGAAAAAGTTATATTACAGTAGATACAATGAAAAGACAAAATATGAATTGGTTTTCAACAATACTTAGAGTAGTGATTTACTTTATTATACTAACGGATCTTACCGAGTTTTCTGTTGAAGTTTTGTGTGGATGAAGTGTTCGATGATCGAGAAGGTTTCGATGTGAGAAGAAGGAAGAGAGGCAAGAGCTCAAGCTTGGGGATGCCCTAGGCACCCCAAGTAAATATTCAAGGAGACTCAAGCGTCTAAGCTTGGGGATGCCCCGGAAGGCATCCCCTCTTTCTTCAACAAATATCGGTATGTTTTCAGATTCGTTTCGTTCAGGCAATATGTGCAAATCTTGGAGCGTCTTTTGCTTTAGTTTTCATTTTTCTTTTATGCACCATGCTGGTATGAGATAGTCCTTGGTTGATTTAAAGAATTCTCTTTGCACTTCACTTATATTCTTTGAGTATGACTTTATAGAATGCTTCATGTGCTTCACTTATATCATTTGAAGTTTGGATTGCCTGTTTCTCTTCACTTAGACAACCGCCATTTGTAGAATGCTCTTTTGCTTCACTTATATTTGTTAGAGCTTGAGCATATCTTTTGTATAAAGAATTAAACTCTCGTGCTTCACTTATATCTCTTTAGTGAGATGACAGGAACTGGTCATTCACATGGTTAGTCATAAAATCCAACATAAACTTGTAGATCGATGAATATGATATGTTTGATTCCTTGCAATAGCTTTGCGATATAAAGATTGTGATATTAGAGTCATGCTAGTGGGTAGTTGTGGATTGTAGAAATACTTGTGTTGAAGTTTGTGATTCCCGTAGCATGCACGTATGGTGAACCGTTATGTGATGAAGTCGGAGCATGATTTATTTATTGATTGTCTTCCTTATGAGTGGCGGTCGGGGACGAGCGATGGTCTTTTCCTACCAATCTATCCCCCTAGGAGCATGCGCGTAGTACTTTTTTCGATAACTAATAGATTTTTGCAATGAGTATGTGAGTTCTTTATGACTAATGTTGAGTCCATGGATTATATGCACTCTCACTATTCCACCATTGCTAGCCTCTCTAGTACCGTGCAACTTTCGCCGGTACCATAAACCCACCATATACCTTCCTCAAAACAGCCACCGTACCTACCTATTATGGCATTTCCATAGCCATTCCGAGATATATTGCTATGCAACTTCCATCATCATCATATACATGACTTGAGCATTTATTGTCATATTGCTTTGCATGATCGTAAGATAGCTAGCATGATATTTTCATGGCTTGTCCGTTTTTTATGTCATTGCTATGCTAGATCGTTGCACATCCCGGTACACACGGAGGCATTCATATCTGATCATATCTTTGTTCTAGATATCGAGTTGTAATATTGAGTTGTAAGTAAATAAAAGTGTGATGATCATCATTATTAGAGCATTGCCCCAGTGAGAAAAGGATGATGGAGACTATGATTCCCCCATAAGTCGGGATGAGACTCCGGACTTTATGAAAAATAAAAGAGGCCAAATAAGCCCAAAAAAAAGAGGCCAAAGAAGCCCACCAAAATAAAAATAATAAAAAAAGAAAAAAATGAGAGAAAAAGAGAGAAGGGGCAATGTTACTGTCCTTTTACCACACTTGTGCTTCAGAGTAGCACCATGTTCTTCATATAGAGAGTCTCTTGAGTTGTCACTTTCATATACTAGTGGGAATTTTCATTATAGAACTTGGCTTGTATATTCCAATGATGGGCTTCCTCAAATGCCCGAGGTCTTCATGAGCAAGCAAGTTGGATGCACACCCACTTAGTTTCCAGTTTGAGCTTTCATACGCTTATAGCTCTTAGTGCATCTGTTGCATGGCAATCCCTACTCACTCACATTGATATCTATTAAGGGCATCTCCATAGCCCGTTGATACGCCTAGTTGATGTGAGACTTTCTCCTTTTTTGTCTTCTCCACACAACCCCCACCATCATATTCTATTCCACCTATAGTGTTATGTCCATGGCTCACGCTCATGTATTGCGTGAAAGTTGAAGAGGTTTGAGAACGTCAAAACTATGAAACAATTGCTTGGCTTGTCATCGGGGTTTTGCATGATTTGAATATTTTGTGTGGTGAAGATGGAGCATAGACAGACCATATGATTTTGTAGGGATAACTTTCTTTGGCCATGTTATTTTGAAAAGACATGATTGCTTTATTAGTAGGCTTGAAGTATTATTGTTTTTATGTCAAATGATAGACTATTGCTTTGAATCACTCGTGTCTTAATATACATGCCATGATTAGACATATGATCAAGATTATGCTAGGTAGCATTCCACATAAAAAATTATCTTTTTTTATCATTTACCTACTCGAGGACGAGCAAGAATTAAGCTCGGGGATGCTGATACGTCTCCGTCGTATCTATAATTTTTGATTGTTCCATGCCAATATTCTACAACTTTCATATACTTTTTGGCAACTTTTTATACTATTTTTGGGACTAACATATTGATCCAGTGCCCAGTGCCAGTTCCTGTCTGTTGCATGTTTTTGGTTTCGCGGAATATCCATATCAAACGGAGTCCAAACGGGATAAAAACGGATGGCGAATTATTTTAAAATATTTGGAAAATCCAGGAGAAAGATCAACGCGAAACGGTGCCCGAGGTGGGCACGAGGTAGGGGGCGCGCCCTACCCCCCAGGGCGCGCCCCTGACCCTCGTGGGCCACCCGTAAGGCGGTTGATGCCCTTCTTCGGCCGCAAGAAAGCTAATTTTTGGTAAAAAATCACGGCGAAGGTTTCAGTCCAATCAGAGTTACGAATCTCCATATATATACGAAACAGTGAAAGGGCAGCAGAGGAGAACACAGAAACAGAGAGAGACAGAGAGATAGATCCAATCTCGGAGGGGCTCTCGCCCCTCCCACGCGATAGAGGCCAAGGAACAGAGGGGAAACCCTTCTCCCATCTAGGGAGGAGGTCAAGGAAGAAGAAGACGAAGGGGCGTGAGTGACAGAAGCACAGACCCGAGTAAGTAGGTTGTTTGCGTATGGGATAAAGGGGACTTGATACTTTAATGCTATGGTTGGGTTTTACCTTAATGATCTTTAGTAGTAGCGGATGCTTGCTAGAGTTCCAATCATAAGTGCATATGATCCAAGTAGAGAAAGTATGTTAGCTTATGCCTCTCCCTCAAATAAAATTGCAATAATGATTACCGGTCTAGTTATCGATTGCCTAGGGACAAATAACTTTCTCGTGACAACAAGCTCTTTACTAAAACTAATTTAGTTGTGTCTTTATCTAAGCAGCCACTAGCTTTTATTTACGCGCTCTTTATTTTCTTGTAAACCTATCCAACAACACCTACAAAGTACTTCTAGTTTTATTGTTGTTCTAGGTAAAGTGAACGTCAAGCGTGCGTAGAGTTGTATCGGTGGTCGATAAAACTTGAGGGAATATTTGTTCTACCTTTAGCTCCTCGTTGAGTTCAATACTCTTACTTATTGAAATAGGCTACAATTGATCCCCATACTTGTGGGTTATCAGGAGCTCAGCTACAAAATCAAATCACCTATGCATTGAGAAGATTAGTTGCTAAGGTTGTTAATGCACTTAGAATCTCACCTAAGCACCAATGCATTGGAAGAGGCCAAGCATGCGTGACAAATTTCATGTTAAACGGAGCAGCAATGTTTCGTTGGTGAAAAAACAAATTTGGGGTGACATTTGGTCTTCAATTTGTTTTTGTTTTTTGCACATGCTATGCTTAACCTTTTTGTCTCAAAATTTGCAGGTAGCATTTGTATGTGACCAAGATCACATGATTTTTTTTGTATTGATTTTTTTCACATTCGAAAAATTATTTCTGGGCCCGGGAGCCAAACTGAATATCCGGAAAGATAGTCGATTTCAGCGAAATTGGGTGTAAAGAAAATACAACATAACATAGTGTCAAGCATGGTCAAATAACAGCTGGTATACTCAAATAAGAACTCATAATTAAAAGTAGTTTTAAAAATTCATAATAAAACACGCGAGAGAAGTCAGAACTTTCTTTGACGCAATGCATGGTGGATATTGGGCGCTCGAGGTAGGCCCAGACATGGATGATGAGATACTACAGGAGTTCCTCCTTATTTGGGACAGGACAGCGACAACCATGCTAAATACTGATACACCAGACCATATTAAGTGGGCTTGGGAGGACAACGGCCACTACTCGGCGCGCTCGGCCTATGCCTCCAAATTTTGGGGCTTGGAGGTGGCTCCATATGATGATATGGCATGGAAGTCTAAAGCCCCATTGTAGTGCAAGTTTTTCACTTGGCTTGCCGCGCGGAATAGATGTTGGACCTCAGATCGCTTGGCACGACGTGGACTTCCCCATCAACGGGCACGCCCATTCTGCGATCAGGACATGTAGACGATGAACCACATTCTACTTTCCGTGTCTTTGCTAGGTCACTGTGGCATATGTTACTTGATGCCCTCGGCAAGCCACGATGGACGCGACTACGAGGCGGAGCTGATACATTGGTGCAATTCTAGCAAGGCGATGGACACTACTAGGAAAAGGCTAATTAGTGGCGCACCTGTTTTGGCCATTAATGCGCACTATAGGTGCGCCACTATTATCACGCCATTAGTAACAAATAGTAATGGCGCACCTCCGTAAGTGCGCCATTACTAACAAAATCTTTCAGAATTTTTTTCAACTTTTCTTAATCTCGGTCACTATGGATTAATCTAACCGCAGTTCTATCCAACCCCAGCACCAGCTCACTTCACGTGCACTTGTTGATATATCAATCATATCAATCCTATTAAACCTTGTTGATGTCTAGGACTTTGTTCATGTTCATGAGTGTGAAGAAATTTTGAAAAAATATTTCAAACTTCCCGGTCATATTACGTATCATATTTTGAACATTTTTTCCAACAAAAATCGAAACCAATTTTTTTTCTGTTACTAGTGGCGCACCTAGCAAATGGTGCGCCACTACTAAGTTTGAAATTTTTCCATTTTCCCCTCTAGATCTTAAAAGCCCCGTATCTTTTATTCTGTTAGGTTTTGGGGATTCTGAAAATCTTTTTAATCCGAGTTCATATGCAAAAGTTATGCCCATTTTACTAAATTCCAGAGAGATTTCGCAAATAAATTCGAAATTCATATTTGTAAATTTTTCCAACAACTAGACCACATATCACATCAGAAACTTATTTTCTTTTATTTTTTGACATTCCATCATTTTCTTTTTTTAAATTGAAAAGGCGGTCCAGGGGGGGTGCAAAGAAAGTTAGTAATGGCGCACCAGGGGATAGTGCACCATTACTAGTTGACATAGTAAGGGCGCACATTCACAAAGTGCGCCATTACTATGTGTATGACTTGGTCAAACCTTGGTCAAACTTAGTGATGGCGCACTTTGCATAGGTGCGCCATTACTATGTCAAACTTAGTAATGGCGCAGCTACACAAAGTGCACAATTAGTAAGTTGTTTGACCAAGTCATACACATAGTAATGGCGCACTATGGTGAAGGTGCGCCATTACTATGTCAACTAGTAATGGAGCACTATCCCCTGGTGCGCCACTGCTAACAACTTTTTTATTTTTTTAAACTAGTAATGGCGCACCACACATCAGGTGCGCCATTAGTAATATGTCAATAATGGCGCACCTGTATCTACATGGTGCGCCATTAATGTCCATATTAGT
This sequence comes from Aegilops longissima, assembly GCA_021605205.1. NCBI lineage: Eukaryota > Viridiplantae > Streptophyta > Magnoliopsida > Poales > Poaceae > Aegilops > Aegilops longissima. The sequence goes on from CM038677.1 coordinate 748,213,893, forward strand.
TATAGCCCTTTTCCTAGTAGTGAGATATCAAAAACAAGGACAGCCGCACCATTCTCTCCCTATGACTGTGGGAACTATGGAAGCACCGGAACGCCATCGTCTTTGACAGAGCGAATCCATCCGCTACGGCCGTGATTGCCAACATGGAAAGGGAATGTAGAGCGTGGAGTGCAGCTGGCCTCCTCAAAGGTGATCTCACCACCTTCCTCGGAGGTCTAGCTAGGTGGGTGAGAGTGAGTTGTTAGCATTGTAGGTGGCCCTAAGGGTGTGGGATTCTTACATGCAGGCCCGAGCACAAGGGGGTGCGACCTTTTTTTTTACGGGTAACTAGGGACTTTATTAAGCAGTAATCAACATCGGAATACAAATAATGTCTGGTATGGTCCCTAGCCAAATATGGCGCCCTCTTGGAAGAGAAGACGCTGCTTTTGCGGTGCATGGGCTTCAAATTATTTTCAGATGTTCAAACTTGAACTTGACATAGTGGAAATCCCTTCTCCTCGCCGTTATTTCATGTAGCACTGGTGAATAATGTGTCGCCGATGATGTTCCTATACTGTTCACCACCTGCAAGCAATCACTAGCAATCAGCAAGTCGGTTAGCTGTAGATCCATGGCCAGCGCTAAGGCTTCATTTCATGCATGTGCCTCCAAAGCAACCGCATCATTCGGGCCATCGAAAACCAGTGCCAAAGCCCCCAGGAAAAGACCCTCCTTCTCTCTACAAATCACCGTAGCTGCCCCAACATGGCCCTGTCTCGAAATACCCCCATCCACGTTGAATTTTGCTTCATCTTCCTCCGGTGGAATCCATGCCTTATGCCGTGGTCGGGCAACACACTGCATAGCGGTCGTGTTCTTCTCGCTTCACTTTGCAATCTCAAGGTCTTGAAGGTACCTCGTGATGAAGCACCAAGTAGATAGAGGGCTCAAATTCATTGTCATGGATTGCTCTCCTCCGCGCCCACCAAATAGCCCACATGGTGATCAAGACTTTGGCAAGCTCCTGTTCATTTAAAGTTTCAAAGAGCCAGAATAGCCACAGCCTGGGATCCTCGGATCTATTGGAAATAACATGCTCCAGTATCTCTTCTTCACCAAGTGCCACACACAACGAGCCATTCGGCAATCAAACAAGGAGTGGCGCCATCACTAGTAGAAAAAGGGGCTATCGTCCAGGGCAGTTTAGCCCATTAGTCCCGGTTCAATCCAGAACCGGGACCAATGGAGCTATTTGCCCGGTTCAATGAGCCTGGGGGCGGCCGGGCCACGTGGGCCATTGGTCCGGTTCGTCCGGACCTTTGGTCCCGGTTGGTGGGACGAACCGGGACCAATGGTCCTGCTCTGGCCCACCACTATTGGTCCCGGTTCGTGGCATGAACCGGGACCAAAGCTCCTTTAGTCCGGCTCATGCCACGAACCGGGACCAATAGTGCTGTTTATATATACCCCTCGCTCATGAGCAGAGCACTCCATTGCTCTGCTTTTTCTCTTTGCCGCGAAGGGGGCATTGTGGTGCACTAGCTCATCTCCTATGCACATGAGGTGTTCGATGAAATGCCCGAGCCACACTACTTAAGCTTTCTCCTCTCCAAGCTCGACCTCCAACCTCCATTTTCCTCAATATTTGTCTAGGTTTAGCGGTCCGTCACGCCCCGTCCCCGTCTTCACCGCCGTCGATCACCCGCGCCGATCTCATCGCCAGCACCACCGTGGTGAGCCTCTTGTTCTTATCTTCTTTCCGAAAGGAAAAATATTCTTACTTGTATTATTTTCTTACTTTTATTATTGCATCTTATATAGTGCGATGGTTTTGGTATCCGCCCCCGTCGGCCCTCGTCCTGTCTATGATTCGGATGTGGTATATATTATCTTTTCATAACTATTGGTTCATTTATTGTTTATGAAAATTATGCCGACCAACGTGACATAGATTTTATTTATCTAGGAGGTTGTTGAACCGAAATTCCAACCGACCCTATTGTCGAGAGGTTAAATTTAGTTGAAGAAGAAAACAATTTCTTGAAGGAAAAAATAAAAAACTTGAGGAGGAGAAGATGATATTGGAGTTGCATGTTGCGGATGTCGTCGATGATCACAAGATCAAGATGGATGCAATGCGCTTGAAGATGAGAAAGATTAGAAAATATGCCATTCATACCGAGGCTTGGTATCATTATGCCGTTGGACCAGTTGTTACCTTGGTTGCGATTATGATCGATTTGTTTTCACATTGAAATGTTTTACATAGTTTCAATGTATGGTTTAATTAATTTAGATGCTCGCAGAGCTTTATGTTGTTAGATGAGAACTATGTATGTACTTTGGTTTTATGTGATGATGAACTTCTATTAATTTGGTCACTTAATTATCTATTCATGATGTTCTGTAATGATTTTTGACACACTTAATTATATATAATGCACGCAGATGAACCGCAATGGATGTACGGTGATGCAGACACACCTCCGAGTACATTAAGGCGTGCATGCTTTTCTAGAAGTGGCTGAGGCAAACAAGCAGAATGGTTTTATGTGTTGTCCATGCCCTATATGTGGGAATCTGAAGTCTTACTCGACGGAAAATCCTTCACACCCACCTGCTTTACAAGGGTTTCATGCCACACTATAATGTTTGTACGAGGCACGGAGAAATAGGGGTTATGATGGAAGACGGCGAGGAAGAAGAGTACGATGACAACTATGTGCCCCTGAATACGGTGATGCTACTGAACATCAAGATGCACCAGACGATGTGCACGATGGTGCTTTGCAACGGCTAAGCTGCTGAAGATCAAGAGGAACCAGACGATGTGCCCCATGATGATGATCTCCATCGGGTCATTGTCGATGCAAGGACACAATGCGAAAGTCAAAAGGAGAAGCTGAAGTTCGATCGCATGTTAGAGGATCACAAAAAGGGTTGTACCCCAATTGCGAAGATGGCAACACAAAGCTCGGCACCGTACTCGAATTGCTGCGGTGGAAGGCAGAGAATGCTGTGCTCGATAAAGGATTTGAGAAGCTACTGAAAATAATGAAGAAGAAGCTTCCAAAGGATAACGAATTGCCCGACAAGACATACGCAGCAAAGAAGGTCGATGCCCTCTAGGATTGGAGGTGGAGAAGATACATGCATGCCCTAATGACTGCATCCTCTACCGTGGTGCCTACAAGGATCTGAAGGCATGCCCGGTATGCGGTGCATTGCGGTATAAGATCGACGAGATGACCACGGTGATGTTGACGGCGAGCCTCCCGGAAGAGGGTTCCTCGAAGGTGATGTGGTATGCTCCTATAATACCACGGTTGAAACGTCTGTTCAGAAACGGAGAGCATGCCAAGTTGATGCGATGGCACGTTGAGGACCGTAAGAAAGACGGAAGTTGAGAGCACCCACGACGGGTCGTAGTGGAGAAAAATCGGGAGAAAGTACTGGGATGAGTTTGCAAAGGACCCAAGGAACGTATGGTTTGCTTTAAGCGCGGATGGCATTAATCCTTTCGGGGAGCAGAGCAGCAATCATAGCACCTGGCCCGTGACTCTATGTATGTATAACCTTCCTCCTTGGATGTGCATGAAGCGGAAGTTCATTATGATGCCAGTTCTCATCCAAGGCCCTAAGCAACCCGGCAACGACATTGATGTGTACCTAAGGCCATTAGTTGAAGAACTTTTACAGCTGTGGAATGGAAACGGTGTACGTACGTGGGATGAGCACAAAAAGGAGGAATTTGACCTAAAGGCGTTGTTGTTCGTGACCATCAACGATTGGCCCGCTCTCAATAACCTTTCGGGACAGACAAACAAGGGATACCACGCATGCACGCACTGTTTACTTGACACCGATAGTATATACCGGAAGCTGCAGGAAGAATGTGTACAGGCCATCATCGATTTCTTCCGACCAACCATCAATGTCGAAAGAAAGGCAAGCATTTCAAAGGCGAGGCAGATCACCGGAAGAAGCCCGCCATGCGCATCGGTGATCACGCACTTGCTATGGTCAATGATTTACACGTAATCTTTGGAAAGGGTCCCGGCGGACTAGCTGTTCGAATGACGCTGAGAATCACGCACCCATGTGGAAGAAGAAATCTATATTTTGGGACCTACCCACTTGGAAAGACCTAGAGGTCCGCTCTTCGATCGACGTGATGCACGTGACGAAGAACCTTTGCGTGAACCTGGTAGGCTTCTTGGGCGTGTATGGGAAGACAAAAGATACACCGAGGCACGAGAGGACCTGCAACGCTTGCACGAAAAAGAGGGCATGCCTCCGAAGCAAAGATGAAGGTCCCGCCAGCTACGCTCTTACGAAGAAGAAAGAAATATTCTTTCAATGCCTGCTCAAGATGAAGGTCCCGACCGCTTCGTCGAATATAAAGGGAATAATAAATATGCCGGAGAAAAGTTCCGAACCTAAAGTCTCATGACGCCACGTGATTATGACGCAAGCGCTTCGGTTGCATTGAGGGGCTTCTACCGAAAACGTCCGATTAGCCATTGTGAAGCTATGTGCATTCCTCAATGCAATATCTCGAAGGTGATCGATCCAGAAATTGTACCAACGCTAAGGAGTGATGTGGCGCAATGTCTTGTCAGTTTCAAGCTGGTGTTCCCACCATCCTTCTTCAATATCATGACGCACGCCCTAGTTCATCTAGTCGACGAGATTGTCATTCGGGCCCAGATTTCTACACAATATGTACCCTTTGAGAGGTTCATGGAGTCCTAAAGAAATATGTTCAGAACGCTAGGCCGAAGGAAGCATCTCCATGGGCCATCAAACAGAGGATGTCATCGGGTTTTGTGTTGACTTCATTCCTGGCCTTAATAAGATAGGTCTCCCTAAATCGCGGTATGAGGGGAGACTGACTCGAAAAGGCACGCTTGGAAGAGACTCAATAATATGCAGGGACGGATATTCTTGGTCTCAAGCACACTACACAGTTCTACAGAACTCTACCTTGGTGACCCGTATGTCGATGAACACAAGAACAGTCTGCGCTCCAAACACCCGGAGCAAAGGCGACGACTGGATTACATGTGAACACATCAGGACTTTCAGCAGTTGGTTGGAAACACGTCTCAGAGGTGACAGCACTGTTTGTGATGAGTTGTACTTGTTGTCCAGGGGACCATCTTCGACTGTAATGATTTGGAAAGGATATGAGATAAATGGGAATACATTTTACACGATTGACCAAGATGAAAAGAGCACCAACCAAAACAGCGGTGTCCGCTTTGATGCAGCAACCGACAAGGGAAATGACACATATTATGGTTACATAGTAGACATATGGGAACTTGACTACGGAGTAGATTTTAAGGTCCCTTTGTTTAAGTGCAAGTGGGTCAATCTGTCGAGAGGGGTGCAGTGTAGACCCACGAAGACGGAATGACAACAGTGGATCTGAAAAATCTTGGGTACACTGACGAACCGTTCGTCCTAGCCAATGATGTGGCACAGGTGAAAGGATCGATATGGTTGACTAGAGGGGGGGGGGGTGAATAGGCAACTAACAATTTTAAGCTTTTCTTTACCAATTTAAGCTTTGCAATAATAAAGGTTGTCTAGATGTGCAACTAGGTGGACAACCTATATGATGCAACAACACAAGCACACGAGCTAGCAAGGATAAGGACACAAATAAGCTAGCAAAAGTAAAGGGATGAGATAACCAAGAGTGGAGCCGGTGGAGACGAGGATGTGTTACCGAAGTTCCTTCCTTTTGAGGGGAAGTACGTCTCCGTTAGAGCGGTGTGGAGGCACAATGCTCCCCAAGAAGCCACTAGGGCCACCAGATTCTCCTCACGCCTCACACAATGCGAGATGCCGTGATTCCACTATTGGTGCCCTTGAAGGCGGCGATCAACCTTTACAAGCAAGGTTGGGGCAAACCCACAACAACCGGAGGCTCCCAACAACAACAACAATCCCACGAAGCTTCACCACAATGGAGTATGGCTTCGAGGTGACCTCAACTGCCTAGGGTGCTCAACACCCAAGAGTAACAAGATCCGCAAGGGATAAGTGGGGAATCAAATTTCTCTTGGTGGAAGTGTAGATCTAGGCCTTTCAACCAATCCCGAGCAAATCAACAAGTTTGATTGGCTAGGAGAGAGATCGGGCGAAGATGGAGCTTTGAGCAACAATGGAGCTTGGGGGAAAAGAGGTAGGTCAACAAGGAAGAAGATGACCCCTTTATATAGTGGGGGAACACATCCAACCATTAGCCCACTAAACAGCCCCGCACAGAGCGGTACTACCGCTAAGGAAGGGCGGTACTACCGCTGAGGGCGGTACTACCGCTCCCTACCTAGCGGTACTACCGCGCTACCACAGAGCGGTACTACCGTGGGAGCAGAGCGGTACTACCGCTCAGAGCGGTACTACCGCTCCTACTGCCGCAACTAGTGCCGCAAAACCCGACACGAGAAAACACCGTCTCGAATCGAGGCGGTAGTAGGCGCGGTACTATCGAGGTAGTATAGTCGAAGTTCGCGAGCGGTACTACGCTCATCGGAGCGGTATTATCGCTGAGAGCGGTACTACCGCTCGGTGAGCGGTACTACCGCCAGGGCTTCGCGGTACTACCGCTGTAGGTCGAGGTACTACACCGCACAGGCTAAACCGAACGAAAGAGAGAGGGGCAGCTCCATAGATGCGAAGGGAAGACGACGGGTGTGATAAGGATGTGTACGTGTTGATTCCACCCTAGCCTTACCAAAGCGGATCCCCTCTTAATAGTACGGTGACTCCTACTGAAACTAGTCCACCAACAACGAACCGCAGGAGCTACACCGCCTTGAATAAAAACACCGAGGGAGGAAATCGCTCGTGCCAATGGATGATCTTCGAAAGAACTTAACGCACACGATTAGTCCGCAAAAGCATTGTCATCAATCACCAAAACCACTAGGGAATAAATATGCCCTTACAATCTCCCCCTTTTTGGTGGATTGATGACAATACGGGATTTGCATAAACACGATATAGTAAGCATACAAACCCGACGGTCCTAACATGTAGTTGGGCTCCCCCTCGATGTGTGCTATTTAGATAAGTGCTTTGGACTGCACAGCACACATACACGGATCAAAGCTCCCTCTACATTTTAGAGACCGAAAAACTAAGCATGGTGTATGAGAGCAGCATAGATAGACATAGATAAAGCACGCAACTCATGAGCTAGATAGACATAGATAAAGATACTGAAGGGGTAGGGTAGCATATGTCTCACACCATATGACTCGAACTTATTTAACTTAGGTCTCACGGACAAACCAACCAAAGCAAGCCAACTAAAACACGAATAAGACAAGACACACGAACGAAAGAGACACAACTCAAAATCCTAAGCTCTCTCCCCCTTTGGCATCGAGACACCAAAAGGAGAGGGAACGCTGCTACGGCCCCTGTGAGAGCAAATAAGGAACACACATTAGAGCCCAGCAGAATCATCGGCACCACCGTCGTCGCCCTGGAAGTGCTCGGTCTCAGAATCGGTCCAAGGGCAAGTCTGCTGAATCCTCCTCCTCCTCAAGAAGCTGGTCCTCGATCCACTCTGGGACGGTAGCGCCTAACCGACGATGAGCTCCTTGTGACGACCTCGGCCTTCTTCTCGCCACGTGAGCCATGTAATCGACCGTGAGACTCCATGCGAAGAGCTTCTTTACCTTGGCCTTGAGCTTCGGGCCCAAGATGGCTCTGTCCCTGAGGGCACGAGTCATCATCCTCATCCTCAGCCTCGATCTCCTCTTGGTCTCCATAGCAGCAGCAGATGACGGAACACCAGTCTTAGGGGCTTGAGTGCCCCAGTTATCCTTTTCCTCGGACGCTTGACATCGTGAGAGACCAAGTCTCCAAGCTCCAGCGCCTCCTTGGGATAGACATGATCCTGTGCCTTCTCAATGAGCAGCATAATGAACGGACCATAAATCGGGCATTTGTGCTCGGAGATGGCGAAACCAGCTCAGACCACATAACATGAGAGATATCCAAGGTCTCTCCGTGCTCGCCCTTCTCCGCCGATGGAAGATAAGCATGTCCACAAGATAAGAGTGAACCTGGTCCAGATTCCCGATGCGAGGAAAAGAGTTTCTCTCAAGATACGGTGAAGTATATCCAGATAGGCGGGTAGCTCATAGGTCTCCTTCTTTGTCTCGTGGTTGATTTTCAGAGTGCAGAGGGCCACAGAGCTTGCTTGTGAGTGGCAAGTGGCTCAAGGTGGGGGCGAAGCCGACAGCAGACTCAAGTCCAATGTCTTCCACCCCAATCAACTGCATGAAAGCTTTCCACTTGGTCGACAAAGAACTTGCCATTTGTCATCCAGGTCAGAGTCCTGTCCTCATCAGTCCCAAGGTGAACCGTGGCATAGAACTGGGCCACAACATCAGCATTAAAGTCCTTGTTGAATTGCATGATCTGGAGAATGTTCAGCTGAGTGCACATCTCAAGAGCTTCACCAAAGTAGTCAGGATCACTCTTCATATGCTCAATGTCGATGGAGTGCACATTGACATAGAGATTCTTCTTGGCCTTGAGAACATCAAAATAGATGGCAAACTGAAACTTGTTCCAGAACGGACGGTTGACCAAAGTGGGATCTTGGGCAACCTCATACGGGTTGCGACGGCGCCTTGCCCAGAACTCCTTGGGTGGCATTTCTGGCAGAGTTTTCCCCGGCTTTGACCTGACCGCAGTCCTCTTCTGCATTTGGGGAGGAGGTGGAGCACTAGAAGATCCTCCGGCAGGCTCAGTGGTGCGGTAGCGCTTGGACGTAGCACGACCGGGTTGACACGACGAGCTTGAGGCTCGTGAACCTCATCACCGGAACCACACACACAAAACACGCAAACAACTGCATTTAAACGAGGATAAGCCACAAGAACGAACAAAGAGGATCACAAAGAGGTAGGAGTAAGATGGATTTTGGTAGAGGGCGGTAGTACCGTGACCCTGAAGCGGTAGTACCGCTCCAAGCGGTAGTACCGCTCCGGGGAGCGGTAGTACTGGCCCAAGCGGCAAGATCCGCTCGGAGAGCGGTAGTACCGCTCGGGGCCGGGAAACAGCCGTTTCCTACTACCGTGGTCAGATCCGGTACTTCCGCCCTACCAAATTCAAAAATACTCCAACCAAACACTAATCCAAACAGCCTAGAAGCCTTCTCCATCCTACTCAAGCCTAGATTTGGCCAAAAATCTAAGGATGCAACCGCTAATGCCCCTAAGAAGCTAGATTGAAAACCTAGATAAAAAGAACAAGAGAACGGGGGCAATACCGGCATCCATGGCAAGAGGACGAGGTGGGGATCGACTCCACCGAAGGGAATGGAGAGAGACGGCCCGAGAGGGAGATCCGCCGAGCCCACCATGGCGCCGGTTGTCGGAGAGAGACAAAGGAGAGGGCGAGAATGGGTATGAGGGAGAAGAAACTCCCCTGCCCCCGAAATAACCCCCGCCCACGCCTCCCAGCGGTAGTACCGCGCTGGAGAGCGGTAGTACCGCTTGGAGCGGTAGTACCGCTTACCAGCAGCGGTAGTACCGCCAGCAACCAAATGAGAGGCCTCCTAGGCAAACAAAATGAGGAAAAATACACCGAAAGGAACAGAAAGTCGATGACAAGATAGAGACCATCAAAACAAAACACACGAAACATGAACCGGAACCCACTCCTTCAAAGCAAACAACACAAAAGGGAGCAAGCTCAGGCCTCTCTCGAGAGAGGGCGGTGGCCGGAGCCACCTATGTTTGAGTCAATTGGTATGGCACCGCGAAGAATTATCCTTGGGTCCATGACCAAAACTCCTCTTTGAAGCACAGGCGCCATCAACAATGGCTAAAGTGAAAGAGTTGATCGTTTTATGCATAAATGGGGGAGGGAGAGTTCATTAATAGAACAACACTCCCCCTATGTCCATGCCTACACCTAAACTAGACATTACATTGAGTGTGGTGGGAGTTGCACGGGTTCAAGTCACATTGCTCAAATCAATGATATTTAGCTCATGCCTTAACTCGCGAAATCTTGCTTCATCCAAGGGCTTCGTGAAGATATCTCGCAAGGTTATCATGAGTGTTGACATACTTGAGCTCGATCTCCCTCGCCTAATGTGATCCCCGATGAAGTGATACCGAATCTCAATGTGCTTCGCCTTGAAGTGTTGCACGGGTTGAGAGAAATCTTGATGGCACTTTCATTATCACACCAAAGAGGCACTTTGTCACAATTGACACCGCATCCTTTAAAGTTTGCCTCATCCATAGGAGTTGAGCACAACAACTACCGCCGCCACATACTCCGCCTCGGTGGACGAGAGAGACACACAACTTTGCTTTTGGAAGACCAACTTACCAAAGAGCAACCAAGAAATTGGCACCTCCGAAGTGGACTTCCTATCCACTTTGTCTCCCGCCTAATCGAATCAGAATCCTTCAAGCTTGAAGTTTGCTCCTCTTGGGTACCATAAGCCAAAGTTTGGGGTATGAGCCAAATATCGAAGATTCGCTTGATCGCCACATAGTGACTTTCCTTCGTGCGGCTTGAAACCGTGCACACATACCCACACTCAACATGATATCCGGTCTAGATGCACAAAGGTAAAGCAGAGTTCCAATCATGGAGCGATATACCTTTTGATCCACCGCTTACCATTGGGATCAATGTCAAGTTGGCACTTAGTAGGCATTGGTGTAGTAGCCGCTTGACATCACTTAGCTTGAATCTTTTGAGCATGTCTTGAGTGTATTTGGCTTGGTTGATGAAGGTTCCTTCTCTTCTTTGTTTGATGTCGAAACCAAGGAAGAACTTCAACTCTCCCATCGAAGACATCTTGAACTTGGAGGTCATGAGAGCGCAAATTCCTCATTGAAAGCTTTGTTAGGAGAACCAAAGATAATATCATCAACATATAGTTGGCATACAAACAACTCCCCATTGACCTTCTTAGTAAAAGAGTGGGATCGATTTGCCCCACTTCAAAGCCACGATCTTGTAGCAACTCGGTAAGGTGGTCATACCACACACGTGGGGCTTGTTTAAGGCCATAGAGTGCCTTATCGAGTTGATACACATGATCCGGAAAGTAGGGGTCCTCGAACCCGGGGGGTTGCTTGACATAGACCAACTCATTAATGGGACCATTAAGAAAAGCACTTTTCACATCCATTTGTTGCAACTTAAAGTTGTGATGGGAAGCATAAGCAATCAACAAACGAATGGATTCAAGGCGAGCAACGGAGCAAAGGTTTCACCGTAGTCGATACCCTCGACTTGGGAGTAGCCTTGTGCTACCAATCTTGCCTTGTTGCGTAATGATGTTCCCATGAGCATCTTGCTTGTTCTTGAAAATCCACTTGGTCCCAATGACGTTGTGGTTCTCCGATGGCCTTGGCACCAATCTCCACACCTTGTTGTACTCAAATTTGTTGAGTTCTTCATGCATAGCATTGAGCCAATCCGAGTCTTCAAGCGCCTCATAGACCTTTTGTGGTTCAACACAAGAGACAAACGCGTGATGTTCACAATAGTTTGCCAATTGTCTCTGAGTGCTTACCCTTTTCTTAGGCTTCCAATCACATTCTCCATGAGATGGCCTTTGGTTGTGAGTTTGAAGCAATCTTGGCGGCACGACGCCTAATTCCTCCTCGGAGGTGAGATGAGGAGGGTCACTTGATCATCTTGAGTGCCGCCTTGAGCATGAACTTCATCTTGAGCATGCTCGGGGAGAGAACTTGACCTTGGGCATCATTTGAGGTGATATCATTGTCTTGAGCACGATCTTGCCCTTGGTCTTGTTCTTGAGGTTGAGGGCCTTCACTTTGTTCTTTGAAGCGTGCAGGGCCTTGGGTTGGTGATGGCTCCACTTGAGTGGAGCATTGTCCTTCTCCTTCGCCACAAGGGGTTCCTCAATGGGTAGGATGAAGCCAACTCCCATTCTTCTTATGGCTTGAGGAGGAATTTCATCACCCACATCACAAGTGCCACTTTGCTCCACTTGGGAGCCGTTATTCTCATCAAACTCCACGTTACACGTCTCCTCAATAAGTCCCGTGGATTTATTGATGACACGGTAAGCATGAGAGTTTGTGGCATAACCAACAAATATGCCCTCATGAGCTCTAGCTTCAAATTTAGACAAACGAACACCTTTCTTGAGAATGAAACACTTACACCAACACCGGAAGTACTTAAGGTTGGGCTTGTTGCCGGTGAGTATCTCATAAGGAGTCTTGTTCAAGCCTTTGCGGAGATAGAGCCGATTGGATGCATGACAAGCGGTGTTGATGGCTTCGGCCCAAAAGTTGTATGGAGACTTGAACTCCGCCATCATGGTCCTCGCCGCATCCATCAACGTCCGGTTCTTTCTCTCCGCCACACCATTTTGTTGAGGGGTGTATGGTGCAGAATATTGATGCTTGATTCCCTCATCACTAAGAAACTCATCCAAGGTGTAGTTCTTGAACTCGGTGCCGTTGTCACTTCTTATAGTCAGGATCTTTGCATTATGTTGACGTTGAGATTCATTTGCAAAGTCGATGACGGTTTGTTGGGTCTCACTCTTCCTCTTGAAGAAATATACCCAAGTGTATCTTGAATAGTCATCCACGATTACCAAGCAATACTTTCTTCCTCCAAGACTATCAATGATGGTGGCCCAAAGAGATCCATGTGAAGGAGCTCCAAGGGTCTCTTTGAGTATATGATAGTTGAGGGAGGGTGAGCCTTCTCATGAAGCTTTCCTTCAATACAAGCATCGCAAGCACGGTCTTTGGCAAACTAACATTTGTTAGTCCATGAACATGGTCCCCTTGAGAAGACTTTGCAAAGATCTCATATTGACATGGGCTAAACGGCGATGCCAAAGCCATCCCACGTCAACTTTAGCCATTAGGCATGTCGCGGTCTTAGTGGGTCGCTCCGAAAAGTTAATCACATAGAGACCGTTTTCGACATGCCCAACAAAGGCTACTTTAAGAGTCTTGCTCCACAAGAGGGCCACAGAATCAATGTCAAAGAAAGTAGAAAAACCCATGACTGCAAGTTGACGAACGGAAAGCAAATTGTATGCAAGGGACTCAACAAGCATGAATTTCTCGATCGTAAGATCATGAGAAATGACAACTTTGCCGAGACCCAATACCTTAGAATGTGATGCATCACCCCACTCGACATCGGTGGGCATAGATGGAATCTCTTGCACATCCACCACCATGTCCTTGCTCCCGGTCATATGATTCGTTGCTCCACTATCAAGCAACCATGATCCCCCACCGGAAGCAAACCCCTACAAGAGATCAATGCTTGGTTTTAGGTACCCATTGGGTAATGGGTCCTTTGATGTTAGTAACGAGGGTCTTAGGAACCCAAATAGACCATTCAATGTACTCATAAGAAGAACCAACAAATTTAGCATAAACATGCCCATCACTAGCGCGGCACAACACATAAGAGGGGTTAAAGTCGCCGGCTATGTTCATGGGGATGACATTGTCCTTCTTGGCGTTGTCACCCTTTGCATGGTTCTTCTTCTTCTTGGAAGCACCCTCTCCCTCCTTCACAAAAGTTTGCTTGAGAGGGGGAGGTTGCTTGGTCTTGTCATTCTTCTTCTTGCTCTTGGGCTTGGGCGCGAACCCAATCCCCTCCTTGGCCACAACTTCCTTTTGATTACTCAAAAGATCGTTAAGGTTCTTCTCACCTTGAATGCATGAGACAAGGCCCTTTCAAGTTGCTCCTTCAACTTAGCATTCTCTCAACAAGATGCACATGCTCACAACAAGGGTTAGTAGCATTTGCATTATCAATCAATATCATATGAGGAAAGGTGGCTTTCTCCTTGGTTAGCTTCACTTGGAGTTGATCATGAGACTCTTTGAGACTAGCATGAGCACCCTTCAAGACTTTGTGAGCCTTGTCGAGAGTGTCAAAGTCCTCGTTGAGTCTAGCAAGATCAACTCCGAGCTTTGCCTTCTCGGAACTAAGCACACGAGACACAACAAGAGTATGATCAAGGTCTTTCTTTAATTTAGCGTGATCATCGCTAGTGACTCCTCAAGAGCCAAACGAAGGCCACGCCTTCCTCAAGAGCATTGGAAAGATCCGAATCTCATCGGCATAGTCACGACTATGCCCTTCCATCTTAGAGATGGTTTCTTCATGAGTCTCGATCATGACATTGGCTTCACCAAGTTGTTCCAAGAGAGCAACGGCGCATCTTGGATTTGCCCTTGAGTTTACTCATAAAGATCTCAAATTCATTTTCCTCTACATTAGTCCCCTCATGTTCATCAATGCAATCCGTTAAAGAGGAATGATGGATGATGGTAGTTTTGATGTTGGGGGTTACCTTGTTGGTGGCTTTAGCCATGAGGCACTTGGCGGTGATGTTTTCATTAGGTGAACCGAAGAGAGACACCAGAGGAGTCATTGCAATGGCCACGGAGGCCATGGCAACCGGTTCACCATCCTCATCATCATCATCATCATCATCCTCATTGTACTCTTCTTGAACCACCAAGGCTTTGTGAGGAGTCTTCTTTGGAAAGTTGCTCTTGTTGGGGAAAGACTTGACCTTGTCCTTACGGATGAGCTTGCCACCATTGTCTTCCCTCTTCTCATATGGGCATTCCGCAACAAAGTGACTCACATTGCCACAATTGAAACACGTGCTCACACGTTGCTTGCCCTTAGAGCCACTTGAATTGCTCTTGTTGAAGTTGGGTCTTGAGTTCTTCTTGCTCCAAAATTGTCTTGAAGCAAGGGCCATGTGTTCATGATAATCATACTTAGTATCTTCGAGGTTGCTCTCTTCTTCTTCCTCCTCTCCATCTTCTTCGACACAAATCTTGGCCTTCAAGGCGAGGTTGGGCTTCTTTGCTCTTTGAGAGCGAAGCACCGCATTGTCGGCGGTCTTGTCCAATATGCTCATAGCCACAAACTCATCCAACACATCACTTGAGGACAAGGTGTGGAAGTCCGGTCGTTGACGGATGACGGAGGACATGGCTTTGTGGTATGGCATCATTGCCTTGAGAAATTTGCGCTTGATCCAGCTTGTCATCGGTGTCCTTACTTCCATGATCCCGAGGGAGACGGCAAGCTTGGTTACTCCCGATAGAGCTCACGAGGTTCTTCTTCTTCCTTCATTGCAAACTCATCGGCTTCGCCTTGGACCACTTCATAATTGAACGTTGAATGCTTGCGCTTCCTCGATACATGGAAACCACCTTGAGCCAAGCATCTTTGGCACGGATGTAAGGCCGAGATGAGGGAGGTCTTCGGAAGGATTGCTTCTTGGATGATGAAGAGAGCATTCTCATTGAATTGATGGTCCACGACCTCTCATGGAGAAAAGTTGCTCGGATCATGCGGATAGAAACCTTCTTCAATGATTCTCCAAAGGTTAGTGTTCACATGATTTAAATGACGCTTAAAACGATAAACCCAAGAATCAAAATCCTCCTTTTATCAACCTTAGGTGGTGGACCGCATGATTCAAATGAGTGGAAGGAATCGCCCACCATAAACGGGAGGTTGCACATGGGCAAAGATGCCGTGCCATTCTTACCACTAGACGAGGGGCTTTTCACTCGTAGCTTCCCCTTATCGGAGTTAGCATCCGCTCCCGTGTTGGCGGATCACCCACTTTCACGGTGCGGTGGAAAGTTTAAGCCCTTCTAGGAAATCCTTAAACATGTCCTTGACTCGCCGTCATGGAGGTTTTCAATGTGTCCAACGCCACATTGAATTCCTCACGAGATCGAGGTACTCTTATCTCCGTAGATGATGTCGGATTCAAGACCGGAGTGCTCCCCACATCATCTACGACGCCAACTATACTCTTCGGACGGTAAAGTCCTTAAAAGAGACGAGGCTCGATACCAATTGAAAGGATCGATATGGTTGACTAGAGGGGGGTGAATAGGAAACTAACAATTTTAAGCTTTTCTTTACTAATTTAAGCTTTGCAATAATAAAGGTTGTCTAGATGTGCAACTAGGTGGACAACCTATATGATGCAACAACACAAGCACACGAGCTAGCAAGGATAAGGACACAAATAAGCTAGCAAAAGTAAAGGGATGAGATAACCAAGAGTGGAGCCGGTGGAGACGAGGATGTGTTACCAAGTTCCTTCCTTTTGGGGAAGTACGTCTCTGTTAGAGCGGTGTGGAGGCACAATGCTCCCAAGAAGCCACTAGGGCCATCAGATTCTCCTCACGCCTCACACAATGCGAGATGTCGTGATTCCACTATTGGTGCCCTTGAAGGCGGCGATCGAACCTTTACAAGCAAGGTTGGGGCAACCCACAACAACCGGAGGCTCCCAACAACAACAACAATCCCACTAAGCTTCACCACAATGGAGTATGGCTTCGAGGTGACCTCAACCGCCTAGGGTGCTCAACACCCAAGAGTAAAAAGATCCGCAGGGATAAGTGGGGAATCAAATTTCTCTTGGTGGAAGTGTAGATCTAGGCCTTTCAATCAATCCCGAGCAAATCAACAAGTTTGATTGGCTAGGAGAGAGATCGGCGAAAATGGAGCTTTGAGCAACAATGGAGCTTGGGGAAAAGAGGTAGGTCAACAAGGAAGAAGATGACCCTTTATATAGTGGGGAACACATCCAACCGTTACCCCACTAAACAGCCTCAAGACAGAGCGGTACTACCGCTAAGGAAGGGCGGTACTACCGCTCCTACCTAGCGGTACTACTGCGCTACCACAGAGCGGTACTACTGCTGGAGCAGAGCGGTACTACCGCTCCCATCGCCGCAACTAGTGCCGCAAAACCCGACACGAGAAAACACCGCCTCGAATCGAGGCGGTAGTAGGCGCGGTACTATCGAGGTAGTATAGTCGAAGCTCATGAGCGGTACTACCGCTCATCGGAGCGGTACTACCGCTCGGTGAGCGGTACTACCGCTAGAGCTTCGGCGGTACTATCATTGTAGGTCGCGGTACTACCGCTGGCACAGGCTAAACCGAACGAAGAGAGAGGGGCAGCTCCATAGATGCGAAGGGAAGACGACGGGTGTGATAAGGATGTGTACGTGTTGATTCCACCCTAGCCTTACCAAAGCGGATCCCCTCTTAATAGTACGGTGAATCCTACGAAACTAGTCCACCAACAACGAACCGCAAGAGCTACACCGTCTTGAATAAAAACACCGAGGGGAGGAAATCGTCTCGTGCCAATGGATGATCTTCTGAAAGAACTTAACGCACACGATTAGTCCGCAAAAGCATTGTCATCAATCACCAAAACCACTAGGGAATAAATATGCCCTTACAACAGGTTATCTATGTGAAGGACATGTCTACCAGACCGAGGAAAAGAAAAGATAAGGAAGCGAGTACATCATACAATGAGCCAAAGCGCCACATAGTTCTTTCAGGAAAAGGGACATCCCGGGAGTGGAGGGCAAGATGACATGTCTCAAGAGTATGAAAAGTTTCATGAAATTCCCCCTTCAAAGTCAAGGCTGACCCAAGCATCCCGATAAACGATGAAGATTATCCATGGTTACTGGCGCAATAAGCAAACGACACAAGCGAAGAAAAAGTGAAGACTTTCTCCGCAACTATTATGATGATACCATGCCAACTTTGTAACACACGAGTATGATACCATTGTCCGCTTTGTTCATGAACATGCTATGCCAACTTTTTCAGAGTTCATTTGAAAACTATGAATTTGAAAACCTCGCCAACCGAAGGGCGCCACACCGGTTTATAAGCCCGCCCTCTACGCCTTTGTTGAGCTCACAAACTTGTGATTCACACAAATTTCAAAGAATTCAAATTTTATAAAACTAATGGCACAAACAGAAAGTTTATAATTGTTCTAAAACAAATGGCACTAACAGAAAGTTTATAACTTTGCTGACCTAAAAGCAAAAAGAATTAAAAATAAAGCAAAAACCAAAAGAAAATAAATAATGCAGAAAACAAAACAAAAAACTTGAAAAATAATAATAATAGCAACAATAAGCATTTTGTTGTAAGTAGAAACAAAATAAAATAAATAAAGCAACAAAGAAAAAAAAAGTGTTTTCAATTTCAAAACTAATGGCACAAACAGAAAGTTTATATTTTTCTAAAACTAAAAGCACTAACAGAAAGTTTATAATTTTGCTGACCTAAAAGCAAAAAAGAATTAAAAATAAAGCAAAAACCAAAAGAAAATAAATAATGCAGAAAACAAAACAAAAAACTTGAAAAAATAAAAATAGCAACAATAAGTATTTTGTTGTAAGTAGAAACAAAATAAAATAAATAAAGCAACAAAGAAAACAAAAAAGTGTTTTCAAATTTTAAAACTAATGGCACTAATAGAAAGTTTACATTTTTCTAAAACTAAAAGCAAAAAGAAATAAAATATAAAGCAAAAAAAGTGCCACCCATCGGGCCCCCACGGCCTGAATACGACTAGAAACCCTATGGGCCGTGATTCAGGCTCGCTGAAGGCCCAAAGAGCCCACAGCACAGATGGCAGAGTTAGGCCCAAAGCCTGCTTTAGAGAGGAGCTCGAGAGGGGAGCCGCACCACACCTTATAAATCTGGTGCGGCTCCTCTCAACTAGCGAGGTGGGACTAAACATTTGGCGCTGGGCAGCACATGGTTTTTGGTCCGGTTGGTGGCACCAACGGGACTAAAGGGGTTTAGTCCGGTTGGTGCCACGACCGGGACTAATGCTTCTTTAGTCGGTTGGTGCCACTCAACCGACCAAAGGTCGCCGCTTCCGCCCTTTGGGCTGCTGAAAACAGTTTGGTCCCGGTTGGTGGCACCAACCGACTATGCCTTTTAGTCCCGGTTCGTGCCATTTAACCGGGACCAAAGGCTTTGCTATATAAGCAAAGACTTAGGAAATTTTCACATTTCTCAGCTTGTTGCCCCGACGACGCCGAGCACATCGACGCCGCCAGTGGCTGGCCCCGCCGGCCGCCGTCATGGCCGCTTCGACGCCATCCGCGCCCTTCGTCGCGCCGCCTGCCGCCGCTGGGCCGCTCTTCGACGCCGCCCGCCGACGCCGTTGTCGTCGCCGCGCCGTCGTCGCTGTCGCTGTCGCTTCGAAGGCCTTCGTCGCCCGCCGCCCCACGACCGCCCCATAGTCGCCGTCGTCGCCGGGCCATGCCCTCCCTTCTGCCCGCCCGAGCCCGTCGTCGCCTCGCCCCGAGCCCGCCGTCCTCGCCGCCCTGCCCTGCCGCCCGAGCCCGCTGTCGCCCCTGCTCGCCGCCCGAGCCCGTTGTCGCTGTCGCCGACGCTCGCCGCCGCCGCCCCATATAGAGCCGCCACGAGCCGCCTTTTTTTTTTATTTTTATTAGTTTATTTTTTTCATATGTGATGTATATGTGTATGTGGCTATAATGTATATGTTTTTTATTTTATTAGTTTAGTTTTTGTTCATATATAGAAAGTTACAATTTTAATTAGGTTAGTGCATTTTAATTAGGTTAGTGTAGAGGAAAAGTAAAATAAGGAAAAGGAAGAAAAGAGGAAGAAGGAAGAAGGAAGAAGAAGAAGAAATTCTTCTTCTTCCTTCTTCCTTCTTCCTCTTTTCTTCCTTTTCCTTATTTTCCTTTCTCGAGGGATAAGAAGAAAAAGAAGTGGAGAAGAAGAAAGAAAGGAATAGAGGAGAAAGAAGAAACTTTGACACGAGGGGGGTACGATACCCCTCCCCGATAACATTATTTTCCCATGTATATGTATGTTGCGTCGTTGTCGATATAACGAGGGTGTCGAGGATCGCCGAGGGTCGAGGGTCGGGAACTAGGGTAGAGGGTCGAGGGTCGTTAAGGGGTCAAGGGTCGAAGGTTTCAGGTCGAGGGTTCCTATAGTGTCAAAGTATTGAAGAAATTCATGGTTTCATCATTAGCCGGAGTAACCATGGCATGATGGTATGAAGTCCTCCAAAGTTGTTCTAGAATGGAGTCCGGATAGGATAATTTGCCTTTTGCGAACTTTGTACCAAAAAGCTAATTATCCTATCTGGGACTCTGCTCCAAAACAACTTTGGAGAGCTTGCACCATCATGCACCACATTTTCGCCTAATGATGAAGACATGGTTTTGTTGAATCCTTTGACACTAGGCAACCTCCCGACCCTCGGCGATATTCGACCCTTGACCTCGACCGCTCGGCGATCCACGACCCTCTACCCATCATGGGCGCCGATGCCCACGCCACTTGTGGGACATAGATGTACTGTTCAACGCCGACCCCTCCCGATAGCTTCAACACGTGGGGGGTCGATATTACGCACCCTCCTAGCTTGAAGCGCCTCGAGGCCACCCCTAACCCTTGAAGCGCTGTTTGAGGCCACCCCAAACCCTAGAGAAGCAAGCGCCGAGGCCACTAATATGATTCCTTATTGTGATTAGCTAGCTAGTTCTACGTTGGCACTAATATATCCATATCTGTCATGTTTGAATAATAATTGCCATGTTGTAAATATTTGTAGAAACTATGGACACCCCCGAGACGGCACAAGAAGCGTTGTTGAGGGACATAATCGCACACGGAAGTGATGCCGTCTCCTCGATGATGTTTCTCAACGACAACGATGGTCCGGAAGGAGAGGGTGAAGAAGCAGCTGGCTATGATTTACATGGTCCGATGACCCAATGCCGTGCAAGAAGGAGAGGGTGAAGAAGTAGACCGTGAGGACGGCTCCGGTGATCACCAAACCGAGTCCGCTAGGTATATATATTAGTTAAGCCTGTCTTGACTAGCTCGCCTTTGTTTTGGTATATATGTACACATATTAATTAACTCTCATCTTTGTTCTTTTTCTAGCCCTCCGGATCGAGCACAACTTCGTAAAGAGACGAGGCCCAAGAAAAGTTGAGCTCGGATGAAAAGTTTGAGATCATACAAATCGCGAGGGCCAACTGATTGAACCCTACCGGACAAAGAAGGCATTTGTTGCTCGGTCGCGGGGTTCTCGTTAGGGACAAGATCCCGATCAGCATCCACCAATGGTATAAGCCAAGAACGAAGACCCCGAGGTGTCTTGTGTCAATGATATGCGAAAAATGATCTTTGGACCGAGCTGAAGTCAAATTTTACCCTGCCGCTAGAGGATGATCCGGAGAAGCCATAATAGAGCCATTAATCAAGTCTTTTGCTCTTAAGAAGATGGCAGAACTATTCAGGAATTGGAAGAAAGAACTCAATACGTATGTCGAAAAAAATGAGACACCAGAATTCACGGGCAAATATGAGAAGATCGAGATGATCGCCCGCATTTGTGGCCTACAAGACATCGGAAAAGAGTAAAAAGATGTCAGCGACAAACAAGAGAAATGCTGCGAAGAAGAAGCTTCACCATCGCACGGGTCGTGGCTACCTCATAGCCCGGCCTAAGTGGGCCAAGGCTGAGAAAGATCTGCTTGATAAAGGGATCGAACCGAGACAATGAACTAGCCGGACCGCTGCGGACTTGGTTCTTCGGGCCGGCGGATCCTTGGACCCTATAACGGGAAGTGCATTTGGATGGACGAACAATTGGACATACCAGTCAAGAGGCTTCAGCATTATATCGAAGCAGCGCAGCAAGGGAAGTTCGCTCGCATGGGGAGAAGGACGAGCTCACAATGGCCCTCGGGAATCCCGAGCACCGGACGGACACGAGGCACGCCAGCTCCGTTTCGTGGAAGGCTGGATTTCGGACGCAGGGGTTACAAAACCCATGAGAGGAGGAAGAAAGCGGAGCAGAGCCTAATGCAGCGCTGCACGAAAGGGTAATGGGGCTAGAGGAACGAGAAGAGGAACGAGAAGCAGCAGATCACAACAAACGACCTGCCGAAGCTTCCCCCGAAGCTACCCCGCCATCTCGGCGGAGAAGCAGCGTGGCTTCCACCGAGCTGCTTCAGCCAGAGCAGCATGCCTTGACGGCTCCTCGCCAGCTATCCGTGGTTGCTATCACGGATGCTGAAAGTTGCCACCTTATGGCGCAATGGAGCAATTTGAAGGTCAAGGCGGCTGTTGGCTCTGTTTATCCTACTAAACCCGACTCAACTTTTCACTGCCGGCCGATTCCAGAAGGATATGCTAAGGTGATGGTCGATGAAATAACGGAGGGATTTGAGGACCTCCGGCTTGACCACCCTACCGGTGAAGGGGAGTATCGGCTGGGTTCTGCTCTGAAGACTCCATGCCTATGGCGGAAGGATCTCATCAACCTTCCGAACTGGACGCCTTCGCCTCCTCCTCCTCCGGCGAAGTCAGGCACTCCGCCTCCACCGCCTCCTCCTCCGTGAGTGACGATCAGGGCACTCGGCGGCTCCTTCTCCGCGCGCATGGCACTCCGTCTCCTTCTCCGCCTGCACCGGCGCGTCCGGCAGCCAGCCTCCTCCTTCTCCGCCTCGTCGGCAAGGGCGGAAGAGACCCGCCGCCGCCCGGATGCTCCGGCGCGTCGTAGTCCTTCTCCTCCGCCCGTAAGCAAGGAAAGAAGACATCCGCCCGCTCGCTCTGCCGGGCGTCTAGCAATACAGCCAAAGGCGGAGGAGATCAGATTCGGTCCTTCTCTCAAGACTCGGAGAAGTTACCGACGAGAGGAGCGAGGAGGAAAACGCGAAGATCGCAGACCGAAGTGGATGACTGGTTTCAAGGGTTGAAAGCAAAGAGACATCCACCGGAGGAGAAGGTAGATCCGTCAAAGCGAAGCGCACTCGCTGCCCCGACAAAACCACCCAAGTCTCCGCCGAAGGCAACTATGAGCGCATTATTGGAAAGGCATTTGCCAAGCGGAGAGATCGAGAAGTACTATCAGTGATCAAAGGATGAAAGAACGACGAGCTGGGAAAAAATTGCCCAGCTCGGCGAACAAGCGGGCAATCGTGCCCCCGCTGAAGGTGCTGCTAGCGACATCGCCGATCCGAGGATGGTGCCGGTTATGGCAATCCTGAAGATTACCTGCCCGACGATGTACAATTTGATTTCTTGGAGGTGCAGATACAAAGATACGAGTACGGGAAGCCTCTCGTCAAAGATGAAAGCTCTCTAACAACGATGATGCTAAGATTGCATGATTGGTACATGAAAACCTGCAAAGAGTCCGAGGGGAGGAATACTTTGTATGTGAGAGTTAAAAGGAGCATGACCTCCTTGGAATTGAACTGTTGCCTATTCCATTTGAGGAGTTCTATCAGTTTTCAATCAATTGGCCCTCGATAAAGCAACGGTCACCTGCTACTATCTGTAAGTAGTACTACTTCTGTCATTAAGTATCTCTATATAACTCAGCTCTTTCATTGCATGTATTTATAAATATCCTCACTATATTATGCAGATTGAAGATCGCAGAAATGAAGAAAAAACAAGTGGGTGATATTGGGTTCAGTAACACATATCTCATAGATGCAAATGAGGTTAAATATCGTGCCGCCGAAACCGAGGCCAACTTGCTACGATCGTTGGAAATAAATGAACACAAAAATACAATACTCTTTCCTTACAACTACACGTGAGTGTTACTGTCTTGTGGCATATTCGGTTTCCTTATTTAGTCCAGGTTATAGAAATGTAATATTGATGAGTTATGCATGCGCAAGCAGGTTCCACTATATTCTCCTAGAGATTAAGCTTGAGCAGGAGTAGTAACTGCCTTAGACTAGAGACGAAAAGATCCCAAGGAGTATGCGGAAATGACTGAAATGCTCGAGAAGTAAGTTAAATCGATCATTATCCATCATATCAGCAACTTTGTTCATTTCTGGTATCAAGTAATTGTTTTCTTTGTATGGCAGGGCTTGGGAAAATTCACCAAAAAGCTCCGGGACTACCAAGAAGCTGCAATTTAGACACCAAAGTAAGTACTATATAGTAGCATATTCCACGCAAGATCTCCTAGTGATTCAAGCGCTAGTTTCATCAATACCATTTAGCATGTGCTTGCTAATTATCAGTTTGATTGACCTCTGTTTCTTGTAAAGTGGTTGTGGCAGGAACAAGGGAATGATTTCTGTGGATACTACGTTTGCGAGTCCATCCGCCACACGACCTGTGAGAGGGCTACTCCGACAAACAATTTGAAGTGCGTAAATAAAAATATTCACAATTTTATTTTATTACCATCATTTGTGTTGAGTTTCATTCATTCATATATATATATATATATATATATATATATATATATATATATATATATATATATATATATATATATATATATATATATATACACACACATATATATATATATAGGAAAATCCATCCTACCACCCGTGGTAGTTACCCCACATATCTCATATACTACCATGTGGTATTATATATATTATTTTATTATTTTAAATATGTTCATATACTATATCTAAGATATTTGAAAGCAAGTTACATGAAAAAAATTCATATGAGCCCATAGTTTTTGTTATGTTTGTGAAATACATACATATTTATACGTAAAAAGTGCATACTCAAAACATGGTACATACTACCTAAAAATTAGTATATATACTACCTAATCATTGTTATATACTACATACTACACGTACATACTCTTGGTTTCGATAGATACTACATACAACATACAAAACGCAAGTGGTGGTAACTACCACTGCTTGTAGGAAACATTTGTATATATATATATATATATATATATATATATATATATATATATATATATATATATATATATATATATATATATATATATATATATATATATTGACCCTTTCTTAAAATTAGATGTTTCGGAAGCGGGATGAACTCCTAGCACCAGATCGCATGCGAGCAATTCAAGAGGAATTGGCGGCATTCTTTCTTGACCATGTGATCGCTGAAGATGGGGAATACTATGTGGACCACGCGTCCGTATTGTAAAAGATAATTATTGTATATATGTAGCCGGTAGTGTCGGATAGATATACGAGAACTTGTTGTTCGACCAATCTCTCGGAGAAGGAGAGGTGGTCGATATCACTTCTCTCTGTATGCATATATGTTCATGACGATCTTCTGTTTGCTTAATTACTAGCTAGCTAGCATGTCTAGTTAGTCCTCTCTATACGTATGTATAGTACGTAGCGTCGACCAAGCACGGACAAAAGAAAGGACACTTTTTCTATTAATTAGCTAGCTATAGCACAATATATGAAACACCTAAATTAACCCCCAAAACCCCCAACCCCCCTTTTAAAAAAAACAAAACCAGAGCCAAAGAAATGCTGTGGCGTGGATGTTTATTGGTCCCGGTTGGTGCCACCAACCGACCAAAGGCCCTCCCGCCTGGGCTCAGCGAACAGGCCACGTGGAGGCCCATCTGTCCCGGTTCTGGATAGAACCGGGACTAAAGGGCGAGGGTATTAGTACCGACCCTTTAGTCCCGGTTCATGAACCGGGACTAAAGGCCCTCACCAACCGGGACTATAGGCCCTTTTTCTACTAGTGCATGTGTCTTCCTGCGCATTGCATAAGCTGCATGCCTCTGTTTCTGCCATGTTGCGACAGTGTCGTGTTACCCCAGTAGGAAATGAGGAATGTGCGAGGCGCCAAACAAAAACCCTAACCTTCGACGGCACCCTTGCCTTCCAGAGGCGGGTCCAGTCCCGCTTGGCCGAGGCCTGATCGGATGTGCTCGTGCCGTGCTGTATCCAATCCTCTCGCTGAAACTTTATGCCCGTCAGCATCCTGTATGCTGATTTGACCAAGAAGATACCTCGGTTGTCATAGTGCCAGGCATAAAAATCCTCTTGCAACCTTGTACTCAATGGTATATTCATGATAGCATCCACGTCTGGGCCGACAAAGTGTTCAACAAGCATCTGTTTGTCCCAAGTTCTCGTGGCCGGGACGATCAGCTCCGAGACATGTAGCGGTGGATCAGCTCTCAAGGAACACAAAGGCCGCAACATAAAATCACGCGGTATCTAGTTTTCGCTCCAGATATGAGTTTCCTCGCCTGTCCCAATTCTTTTGATAATTCCGAGTGCTAGAATCTCCTTTCCCTCCGTGATAGAGCGCCAAACTGAGAAGGTTGACTCCCTAAAGAAGCCTCAAGGATGCTGCATTGTGGGTAGTAACGTGCCTTAAGAACTCTCGCGTTTAGAGAATCCGGGTCCTCTAAGAGGCGCCAAGCTTGTCGAGCCAGCAAAGCTAAGTTAAATAGTTCGATATCTCTGAAACCCATCCCTCCCATGAACTTGGGTTTGCACATAGTATTCCAAGACATCCACGCCGTTTTCCTTCCTCCTCTTGTGCTACCCCACCAAAACTTCCTGATTAAACCGTTTATGTGCTCACATAAACCCCTTGGCAGTTTGAAACAGGCCATAGAATAAGTCGGTATGGATTGTGCCACCGATTTAATCAGAACTTCCTTCCCTCCTGCTGACAAACACTTTTCCATCCATCCTTGGACCTGCTTCCATATTGTATCTTTTAGGTACCGAAAGCATCCCTCCTTCGAGCTACCACCATCTGTTGGTAGCCCAAGATATTTCTTCGATAACGACTCGTTATTCACCTCAAGCACCCCTTTAACCTCATTCCTCAGTGTATCTGGCACGCCTTTGCTGAAATAGATGGACGATTTGTCTGTGTTTATGCGCTGGCCAGACACGTCACAGTATATTTTGAGTAACTCTTTTACTCTTGCTGCACTCTCCGTCGTTGCCTCAAAGAATAACAAACTGTCGTCCACAAAGAGGAGGTGATTGACCGCCGGCGCAGTGGCCGTGACAGAAATTCCTCTAACTTCTTCCTCTTGAGCTTTCAGAAGGCAAGAAAGGCCTTCAGCCGCCAGCATGAACAAATAAGGGGAGATGGGATCCCCTTGTCGCAAGCCCCGTGATGGCCTGAAAGCATCCAAAATTCCACCATTAAAAAGGACTGAGAAAGATACCGAAGATACACACCTCATGATGGTTTCCGTGAACCTCGGACTAACACCCAACATCAGCATCACCGCTTTGAGATACGCCCACTCCAACCTATCATAGGCCTTCATCATGTCCAGCTTCAGTGCACAGAAATGATTGCCCTTCACCCTTCTCGTTTTCATATAATGCAGGCATTCATATGTTGTGATAAAATTGTCTGTGATTAGGCGCCCAGGTACAAAAGCTGACTGCTCTTCGAGATCACATCCGGAGAATTATCTTCGCCTATTAGCTAAAACCTTGGAGGCGATCTTATAGACCACATTACAAAGGCTTATCGGCAAGTTGTCCTAATAATTTTGGACTCGCAATCTTGGGAATCAAAATGATGAACGTGTTGTTGATATCCTGGTGAATCATCTCCTTCAAGTAATCTTATTACCATACCTGTCACCTCATCGCCACAAAGATCCCAGTGCGCTGAAAAAATGCGCTGGAAAGCCATCTGGGCCAGGAGAGTTTGTGGGAAACATCTGAATGAAGCCTCTTTAACCTCACCTCTCTGTATCTTGCATTCAGACGGGCATTCATCGCTGCATCTACCCTGCGTGGTATATGGGACAGCACCTCCTCAATGCCAATAGATCCTCCGAGGTGTACAGACTCTCATAAAAGGCACTTGTCATATTCGCCAATTCCCGTGGATCCGAACAGGTAGTTCCATCACCCCGCTCCAAGATACTGATCTTTTTTGCTTTCCGTGCACTCGCCTTCTTCTGAAAATACTTTGTGTTTGCGTCTCCTTCTGACAGCCATTGCACCCGCACAGGCCCCCTGTTTTCAAGGGCCCCGAAATTTTTATGGACATGTACTACTCCTCTGTATAGATGGGCCTTTTCAGTGATTTAGTCTTCGATATGGGCCTCTGTAGCCTACGTCTGCCCTGCGTGAAGAAGCCCTGATTTGGCCATCGCTCGATTCGATCGAGACGAGCTAAGCGACGAGGGGTTCCTTCGTCTCTTCCTCTGGCGCTGCGTGAAGAAGCCCTGATTTGGCCATCGCTCGACGCGGTAGGTTAGGGCTACTGACTGACTCCTCTAGTCCTCTTTCCTTGGTGTTGAATCCATGGTCAAGCGGTTCAGTAATTATCACTTCAGTTCCAATCCAACGTGGTAGATCCTTTTCAAGAGTCAGGAGACAGGACACAGGGGTGGAAGGACCGACCAAACAGCAGCCGGCAGGGATGACCTGATTCATCTGAACTCTGAAGGCAAGGAAAGTTCAGGCCATCATTTGATCTCCGAATTTTTCAGCGTCTTCGCGTCAATAACCGATGATTCTGTGATCCCTTGACTTTGAGTTTTGCTTTCCGCTTGCTATTTAGTCATATTAAAATCTTGAAGTTGATTTTATTCTTTTCATCTATTAGAAGTTTAGTATTGCAAGATAGGGCCTATTTTAGAGTCTTGCACGGGGCCTTCGATTTTGCCAGCTTGGCCCTGCTTACATATAATCTATTGTAAGAATATTATGTGGATGGGGCTATTTTCCCCACTACTTCTTTAATACTCCCTCCGTTCCAAATTACTCGTCGCAGAAATGGGTGTATCTAGAACTAAAATACATCTAGATACATCCATTTTTGCGACGAGTAATTTGGAACGGAGGGAGTATATGATACACACTAGTGTGTATTCTAGAAAAAAAAAAGAATAATTTACGTAAAGACATGTAGCCCACTGAAAGAGTGGCCTTTTCTTTTCCCACCAAGACACCAACCATGCCATATGCCAACCACACCTGTCACCATTATTTTCGTTTGGCATTGCAGTATTTTACTCACTGGAACACATTCTTTACACACCAGAATCAATAAACGTTGACGACGAGGGCCACGACGGGTGCCATCCATGCCAACCCTGCCTGCATAATTAAGTCTGAACTGCTGTCCCTCGTGGAAACTCGGCGACCGGCGACCTCACCAGACCCCATCCGGCACCAACCCCGCGCTCCGGGACACCTATTTATAGCTCTCGTCGCGCACGCTCTCGGCAACCAAGCAGCCGCTGCAACATACTACAATTACTTTGCACTAGCAACACAACGCTCTGACTGAGCTCATAGTGTTCGCACCTGCCCATTTTAACTAGTTGATCACCGTGGCAATGGCCTCAACTAACAGCTGGACCCATGAGATCGAGTCGTCGGTCGCAGCACCGCGCCTGTTCCGCGCCGGCGTGATGGACTGGCACACACTCGCACCCAAGCTCGCGCCACACATCGTCGCCAGCGCCCACCCCGTGGAAGGCGAAGGCGGCATCGGCAGCGTCAGGCAGTTCAACTTCACCTCAGGTATGTACGCATCACAATCACATATAATCCATGCATGTCACCT
Organism: Aegilops longissima; assembly: GCA_021605205.1. Classification (NCBI taxonomy): domain Eukaryota; kingdom Viridiplantae; phylum Streptophyta; class Magnoliopsida; order Poales; family Poaceae; genus Aegilops; species Aegilops longissima. The sequence continues at coordinate 748,243,113 of CM038677.1, forward strand.
CAGCCTGGCAATCCGGCATAACACGCGGTTGTTTGCTCTTGCAGCCATGCCCTTTAGCGTCATGAAGGAGAGGCTCGAGTTCCTGGACGAGGAGAAGTGCGAGTGCAAGTCGACCCTCATCGAGGGCGGCGGCATCGGCACGGCGATCGAGACCGCGGCGTCGCACATCAAGGTGGAGCCGGCGGCCAAAGGAGGGAGCGTCGTGAAGGTGGACTCGACGTACAAGCTGCTGCCGGGCGTGGAGGTGAAGGACGAGATCACCAAGGCCAAGGACTCCGTCACCGCCATCTTCAAGGCTGCCGAGGCCTACCTCATCGCCAACCCCGATGCTTACAAGTGAATCAGTTGAGAGATATCATATATGATTATGATGTCCCTAGTTTGAATTCTGTGTGTTTTCCTCCCGATGTAATAAAGCTGCTCCAATCTCTAAGCTATAATAGTGACGCCGAGCGCGAGAGCACCGTGCAGAGTGTGGACGTGAGAAGTTAAAAAGTTGAGTATTTGTAACTACCAAAGGGTTCTGTTGTTTGATGATATTGGTGCTTGCTTATGTGAAATACCTAAACACTCTTATATACAGCCTCCGTTCTATAATTCTTGTCGTGGTTAGTTTTGACCTAAAAGCATGACAAGAATTATGAAACGGAGAGAGTATTTGGATTTGGAAGTTTATTTGTCGACCTCTTACACAACTCTTATATGTATGTGAAATACCTAAACACTCTCCTGGAAAATAGAAAAACTAAACACACTTATGCGCAAAATAGAAAAATGTTTATATGCCGTCAAAGTCATTTTTTAGGAATCCAAGAAAGACTTTTATTTGCTACTCCCTTTGTTCCTAAATATAAGCCGTTTTAGAGATATCAATATCGATAACATACGGAGCAAAGTGAGCGAATCTACACTTTAAAATAGGTCTATATACATCCGTATGTAGTTCATATTGAAATATCTAAAAAGTTTTATATTTAGAAGTGGAGGGAGTGGAACATAATTTCGTTTTCTCTTTTCAAGTTGTAAGAGACAGTCGATAGGTCATTGTGTTTTATTTTAGCATCATTTTTCGACAAGTGCATCTATAATCTATTGGGCCCTTGTTGGCAAGTGAAACTCACGTTCTCATGTATCCCCTTTCCGAAGGTAACTTACATTTGTGTATAATAAGTAACAAAAATGCAAATTGTATTAGGAGTCCTTAAACTTTCAAGACCTTCTGGCTTGCCTTTTATTTTGTTTGTTTTGAGACTCCCTAATCTTTTATCCATTTCTCACATGACTCCTTTTAACCATCAAACTAACAAATTCCGTTAGGTGGATGTTGACATGGGAAACCGAGTGTGAGCCATGGGCGTAACGGTGAGAATATCATACGAGAAACTAAATCAGGTTTAAGGAGGGGGGGGCATCATATCGCAGAAAATAAGAGAGCCAACTGAAAAGTTGTCATAGTACACCCCCCCCAACACACACACACACTAAAGAGCATCGATAAATTAGGAAGTATCGTGCTACGAGGAATATCTAAGTTTGCAACACTAATGGAAAATTAGTCTTTGTTTCTCTTCTATTGTCTACTGGAATAGCAGGCTCTTTTCATCGCCCCTCCTAGGCTAGAGCCTCTCATCTGATTTGATACCTTCCTCCCAACTACATATCAGACTTTGGTCATTTTACTCGTCGTTACGATGTTGGTTTCCATTTTGAGGTTCCAAAATATATTGGGAACTATTAAAATCGCTACTTATCTGGCAAAGCTAGGATAAACTAAGGATAAACACACTCATTCCTCCTTTCAAAGAAAAGAACCAGACGATCAAGTTTCCTCCTCCACCCGCCGGCGCCATCACTGGTTTGCCCCGTCTCTATGGCCTTTGGGTTGTGGAGGTACAGAGAACCTCGAGCCTCCGCCGGCAGGAGGGACCCCACTCTCATTCTTGTTAGGTTTATCCTCTTGGTTGGGGTTGTATGACGGTGGCGATGTACCTCAGTAGGAATCATGTTGCTCACTTTCGATCCCCGTCCCATGGTGCGTCTACCATCGTCGGAGGGCATTTGGAGGTGTGTCTTCACCAGATCTCGTGGGGTTCAGTCGGTGCCGGTCTTTAAAAGATCTATTTTATCTAGTATTTGTCTGGGTTTTTACGAGGTTTGATCCTTTCGATCTACGATTCTCTTCTCGGTGATGGTTGCTACTCTAGTGTGTTGGTCCTATGCGGCATTAGCACGATGACTTCTCGACTATCTACTACAACAAGATTTGCGAAACTCAAGTGAGGGAGGGGCGATGACGGTGGCATGACTTTGGCTTGCTCTAATGCTTGTAGTTGTTGCTAGGTGATATTTTTCTTGTAATTTTTGTGACCTCTGATGTTCTCTTTACTGCCATGATTGATTATGAATACATCGAAAGTTTATCCCCCGCAGAAAATACACAATTTATCTTTTGGATGTTTGCTTATTCGATTTCGCACTTCAGCAAAGTGACTTAAATTCCCATATGGATTTAGCTAAATCCAACCAAATTTTGATGGTAATATGAATCATTGATTATATTAGTGCAACCTCTTGTTATAGTTTATGATTTTGTTCTTGCTGGCCATATCTAACACTGTCGACAAAATCCTCCACGAGCTGCTCAAACTCTTGGTTGTTTCATGTCAAAGAGTCTTGGGTCTTTGCTCGCCCGTGATTTTTTTACGCGGAGGCCTTGGCCTCAATGAACTAATTAAATAGAACAGAGTTGTCATGTTAATTGGAGAAAAATCAGGCGAAAACCGAAATTACACGCACAAAGGCCGATCGTCATGGAGCATGACAATTGCCAATAGGGAATCCCCGACTAATATTACTACCGACACAAACTTACAAATACACCGGTAATAATAGAACAACCGTCAAGACTGCCCATAAGCACCATGGTCATCACCAACCGCCTTCAATCCAGCTAGTCAGACTTTGCAGCAGACAATTACCAACGACACTATCCTTGCGACATATGCATGAGCACTGTAGCGCCAACAATAGATAACTCCAACTTTGACAACAAGGTTTACAAAGAGAAATATGCAAGGCTTGTGCCTCTCTACACTAGTAGAAAAATGGCCTAATGTGAAGCACATTAGTCCCGATTTGTAACTGAACCGACACTAATGTGACCATTAGTGCCGGTTCAAACGGCTAGGCGAGTGGAACCCATTTGTACCTGTTCGTGGCGAACCTTTAGTACCGGTTCGTGCCACGAACCGGTACTTAAGAGGCTGTGGCAGGCTGTTAGCGGGCTGGGGCCCCACCAACCCCTTTAGTACCAGTTCATGTCACAAACCAGTACTAAAGAGGTTGCGGCAGGCTGTTTTCAGCGGTTTTTTAGTCCCACCTCGCTCCGCTAATAAGGGTTTTACCACCTTAAATATGTTACTTCTCAGACTATCACAAGCATTTGGTCTTCATTTGAACTCTATGTGTAGAATTTGTGGCCGCAATATGATCATTGATGATCAATGTATTTTTGATGTATATTTTTACATGTTTACACATAGCAGTAGCGCTACTGCTAAGCCATTCTATCTTCCCCCAACCGGCCGCCCCTCACTCTCTCCTCTCTCCACTCACACTCACTCGATCACCCCTCTCAATAGCCCCGCGCCGGTCCTCCCCCACCGGCAGCCCCTGTCACTCTCTCCTCTCAGGGCTTGAGGAAATGGTGTAGACTGCACGGAGCTATGTCTCAGGCAAAAACTGGATGCACTTCGTGTACAAACTGGACAATCTCTTTCGAAGTATAAGGGTTTCGGACGAAAACTCATCTGTTACAAAGGCATTTCATTTTTCTAAACTTATTACAACTCTAGACTTTTTGTGTGTTCGTTATGCACCATTCAAGGCCACGCCATCAACTTTTAACCCTTTCTGCCTTCATTTTCTATTTTTCATGCATTTACTGATTTGCTTTGAGCTAAATGATCCTGAAATTGAAAAGCACTACAAATGAACTCTTTAAAGGCTGAAACTTGGCATGGTACCATCATTTCACCTACATAGCATGTGCAAAAAAGTAGAGAGGGTTATGGCAAAAACTGGATGAATTTCGTGTACAAACTGGACAATCTCTTTCGAAGTATCAGGGTTTCGGACGAAAACTCATCTGTTACAAAGGCATTTCATTTTTCTAAGCTTATTACAACTCTAGACTTTTTGTGCGTTCATTATGCACCATTCGAGGCCACGTCATTAACTTTCAACCATTTCTGCCTTCATTTTCTATTTTTCATGCATTTACTGATTTGTTTTGAGCTAAATGACCCTGAAATTGAAAAGCACTACAAATGAACTCTTTAAAGGCTGAAACTTGGCATGGTACCATCATTTCACCCACATAGCATGTGCAAAATAGTAGAGAGGGTTACGGCAAAATCTGGATGTATTTCATGTACAAACTGGACAATCTCTTTCGAAGTATCGTGGTTTTGACGAAAACTCATATGTTATAAAGGCAATTCAAAATTTTAATAACTTATTACAACTCCAGACATATTACCAATTTGAATATAATGATAAAACACACTAATATTAAAAATAAGAAAAAAGAATCACTGAAAAATCTATTTTTAAAGTTAAGTTATTCACAAACTAGTGACTCACACAAATTTCAAATAATTCAAACTTCAAATATTCAAATTTTTGTACATAAAGCAAAAATATTCACAAATAAACTCTAAATACAGCAAAAAACTACTCAGAAATAAATAGAAGAAAATATATAAAGCAGAAAAGAAAAAACTATATAAAAAATTATTTGCTGCTGCCCGGTGGGCCTACTCGGCCCTAGGCGTGGTAATGCAGGCCCATAAGGCCCAGCAGGCTCACAGGGCAGCGGCAAAGTTAGGCCCGTAAGCCTGCTTTAGAGAGGAGCTCGAAGGAGCAGCAGCGGCTGGGTTTATAAACCAGTGCGGCTGCCCTTCGCTCGGCGAGGTGGGACTAAACTTTGTGCACCACCAAACGGGAGCGCATCCTCTTTAGTACCGGTTCGTGGTTCTAACCGGTACTAAAGGGCGTATCTTTAGTATCGGGTGGGGCCACGGCCCAGTACTAAAGAGGGGTCGCTTCCCGCCACTTAGGCTGCCAAATTTGACAACACTTACGAAAATATCAGTTAGTTCATCTGATTCGTCGCGCCCGTTCCTGCGCCACACCCGTCGCCGCCCCCGTCGCGCGCGCCCCGTCACCGCCCCAGCCCGTCGCCGTCGTCGCCACCCCCATCGCGCGCCTGTCACCGCACCAGCCCATCCCGGCGTCGTCGTTCGCCCGCGTCGCGCGCCGCCGCCCAGCCCGTCTGCCCGTGACGTCGTCGCCGCGCCCGTCGCCGCCTCGCCCGCCCGTCGCCTCGCATCACCGGTCGTCGCCCAACTGTAAGATCGACCGCCCGCCCCGTCATTGTCGGCGGCGCCCTATGCACACACACGCACACACACACACACACACACACACACACACACACACACACACACACACACACACACACACACACACACACAAACGTAAACACACACATGTAAAGTACACACACAAGTAAATGTTAGATGAGTTAGTTTTTTATACTTTTAGTTATAGATGAATTAGATATATTAATGTCAAATGTTAGATGAATTAGCTAGATATTAATGTTAGATGAGTTAGTTTTTTATACTTTTAGTTATAGATGAATTAGATATATTAATGTCAAATGTTAGATGAATTAGATATATTAAATTTAGGTATATGATATTTAATCATCTAATTAAACTTTTACTATATATAAACTAGATGAATTAATAGAACTAGCTAGTTGAATTAGTTGAATTAATTAGAACTAGTAAGTATTTTTATACTTTTAGTTATAGATGAATTAGATATATTAATGTCAAATGTTAGATGAATTAGATGAATTAAATTTAGATATATGATATTTGATCATCTAATTAAATTTTACTATATATAAACTGGATGAATTAATAGAACTAGCTAGTTGAATTAGTTGAATTAATTAGAACTAGTAAGTGTTTTTATAATTTTTGTTATAGATGAATTAGATATATTAATGTCAAATGTTAGATGAATTAGAAATATTAAATTTAGTTATATAATATTTGATCATCTAATTAAAATTTTACTATATATAAACTAGATGAATTAATAGAACTAGCTAGTTGAATTAGTTGAATTAATTAGAACTAGTAAGTATTTTTATACTTTTGTTATAGATGAATTAGATATATTAACGTCAAATGTTAGATGAATTAGATATATTAAATTTAGGTATATGATATTTGATCATCTAATTAAAATTTTACTATATATAAACTAGATGAATTAATAGAACTAGCTAGTTGAATTAATAGAACTAGTAAGTGTTTATCAATTAATGTTTCAACTATGAACATAGGAAATGTCGTCTGACAATGAAAACGATTACGTTATGTGCGAATACTGCGAAGACGAGCGCGGCCTGTGCGACAGAAATTTCCTAGTTGATGATAGGCGCTTCAGCATTAAGCTGGATGAGACCTTCAAAGTGAACACAGTAAGTCACAACGACAAGTCTTTTTTCGTAATTAAGCATGACTTATGCTTCATTAATTTGCTTGAACTTTAATTTTTATTTTTTACTATTCTACTAGCGTATCCCATGCCATGCAAGAATTTTTGTTTTGGATAAGATAGGTTTCAATCATATGAATACTATGGAGGTAAAGAGAGTTTACTTGAAGACCGAGCATGGTTATACCTTCGACGTCAGATTATACAATGCAGACACCTACACTTATTTTGAATGCAAAACTTGGCAAGCACTATGCAAGGCTTAAGCATTTGAGCCTGATATGGTTATCACTTTTGATATTCGTTCGGAAGATGATATTGAAGGTAATAGAGACATCTGGGTCGATGTGCAGACGCCTCCAGTTCTACCATTATGTGAGTTTCTCAACCATAATTATGTCTTCGATATTGTTTATTCAAAAATAGTTGCCAACTAATTTCTGTTGATAGCTTGGTAGATATGACCGTCCACTGTCCCGGGGCTGAACTAAACTGCGAGGAGATAAGTCATTATGTTTCATGGCTTGAGGATCTTGATGCTGTCAAGAGAAATTATTTTCCTGGACTTAAAAATCTTAGTACTCAAAAAGTGCGACCAATAGTGTTTGTAGAACTACGGTCACATCTATTTAGGAAAGATGGTAAGATTTTTACTATTTGTCCTCAGTGCATCTTTTGCATACATTATATTTCAAGCTAAACCTCATTGCTAAGTATGTTACTATACGATGTTCTTCAACAGGGACTCCCGATGACAGTTGTGCCTCAGCGGATTGGTACATACAAGTGTATGTTTCTTCTTTAAGCTAGTGTTGGTGGTGATTAGATAGGGTAATGCATATAATGATTAATAGTAATAATGACGACTATGATGATTATTAGCTAGCTAGTACTGTTGTTGGTGATGATATGATGGAAAAGTTTTTATATTAATATGATGATGATGATGAGTTATCATTTATGAAAGAAATCGCAGATTAGTTTCAACTGGCTGGATCCTAGCTAAGTGATCAAGTATATGCCATATATCCATATTACTTGATCACTTAGGACGTCCTAAGTGATCAAGTAATATGGATATATCATATATGGCATATACTTGATCAAGCTAGCTAGGATCCATGCATCTAGTTAAAACTAATATGCGGTACTTTCACCTAATGATTTAACAACTCATTATAATGTAAAAACAATCTCTAAATTAAATTGAATACACAAAATTAAAGGAAAAATAAAAAATAAAACCAAAACCCCCAAACCTTTAGTACCGGTTGGTCGGCCCTGGCTCGTGCCACGTGGTGGCACTTTAGTGGTGGTTCGTGCTAAACCGGTACTAAAGGGGGGACCTTTAGTCCCCACCCTTTAGTGCCAGTTACAGAACCTCAGTGTTGTCATCGTCGCTAAACAAACCATGTTGTACGGATCCAGGGTAGTCGCCTTGGCATCCACGCTGAACAATCCACCCCCGGCTTCATCGTTCGAATTGTGAACATCCATATTGACCCCTATACTCACACGAATTGTATTCGAGTAAACCTTTGGTTACCATATGCTATTCCTTTTGTTTCGTGATACTTTACAAAACACTAGGTCAGATATTTCAGCACCCCTATGAGTCAAACACATTGGCACTATATATCAGTCTCCTTGTTATCGATTTTCTTTTCTTTTCTCGTTCTCGTGTTCCAGCATCCCCGTGATCAATTCACGCCGTGTCTAGCCAAACATTATGGGTGCCATCACATCGAGAGGGCCCGAAGAATATCCTTCCATCGCTTGAGGAGAAAATCTTAGTCTCGAGCAATCTAGTCGCTTGGCATATGTTTCCTATGAACATGTAAATTGTTGCTATGATCAACCTGTAATGGTTGACGTTGAACCAACCCCAAAGTGCATCGTCCAGTTTGAAGTGACTCGATGTCCATGGTCTAAGGAGTTGTGCATATGTTAATTTTTCGTGTTATGGACTATAATTAAACCTGTGACGAAATCATCTCTAAGTATAACATACAACTTGGGTCAATTCGACACGAGTGTTCTTCCAACACCATGCCCTCGATATTGTTGACATCATCGTTACACTTAACTGTAACCATGATCAAGAAAACATAATCATCATGCAACACTTGACCTAGTCCTAACGGCAAGACTAGAAATCTTATTTTTACCATTTATAATCCTACACATGCATGTGATTTTTTCACTGAACCTCTTAGTTCTTGCAAATTCAAGAACCATAGTAATTTTAGCATAGAATATAAACATCAATTATAAATTTAGAAATAAATAAAACACAATTATTATTGCCTCTAGGGCATATTTCCAACACTTGCCTCCAAGAAAGCCAACAACCGCCTTGATCCCCGCATAACCGATAGAAACCATTTGAATGGTGGTAAGACCATCGGCGATGGTGGTTTCTCCGTGAATAATCAATCTGACTAAGGGATGTCCCTTTAGAGATTCAGTGGGATAATTCGAGTGCACAAAGCATGTACACGTTTAGCACACACACAAAATTTGGAGTCATAATTTAGGCACCTCCCTATATGGGCGGGCATGTAACTTTAGTGCAACTATGCCCGTTAGGATTCAGCAAGGTTAATCAGCTGGATGAATAGAAAGATAGGGGAGGGGCGTTTTGGCTCCCAGGAGCATATGCTCCTGTGTGAACAGTAAATTCAAAAAAATGTAAAAAGCTGATTTTTTTTGTAGATGTTTGTGGTAGGCCCTTCCAAGTACTCCAAGGTGTAATGGTGCTAAGGGTGCCACATAGGCAAAAAAAAATGATGTGGCAGAGCAATTAAAGAGAAGAGAGAGCATTATGGTGACACCAGAAGGAAACGATGCTAAGCGCGTGAAACTATGCAAAACGGCTACCAACAAATCCACGAAGGAGTTTAAGTGTTATGCAATTATACGAGAGGAGCTGATACGTCTCCGTCGTATCTATAATTTTTTATTGTTCCATGCCAATATTCTACAACTTTCATATACTTTTTGGCAACTTTTTATACTATTTTTGGGACTAACATATTGATCTAGTGCCCAGTGCCAGTTCCTGTCTGTTGCACGTTTTTGGTTTCGCAGAATATCCATATCAAACAGAGTCCAAACGGGATAAAAATGGACGGAGAATTATTTTCGAATATTTGAAAAATCTGGGAGAAAGATCAACGTGAAACGGTGTCTAAGGTGGGCATGAGGTAGGGGGCGCGTCCTACGCCCCAGGGCGCGCCCCTGACCCTCGTGGGCCACCCGTAAGGAGGTTGATGCCTTTCTTCAGCCGCAAGAAAGCTATTTTTTGGTAAAAAAATCACGGCGAAGGTTTCAGTCCAATCAGAGTTACGGATCTCCATATATATGCGAAACGATGAAAGGGCAGCAAAGGAGAACGCAGAAACAGAGAGAGACAGAGAGATAGATCCAATCTCGGAGGGGCTCACGCCCCTCCCACTCCATGGAGGCCAAGGACCAGAGGGGAAACCCTTCTCCCATCTAGGGAGGAGGTCAAGGAAGAAGAAGACGAAGGGCCCCCCTCTCCCCTTCTGTTCCAGTGGCGCCGGAACGCCGCCGTGGCCATCATCATCACCGCAATCTTCACCAACAACTTCACCGCCATCATCACCAACTCTTTCCCCTCTATGCAACGGAGTAACCTCTCTCTTACCCGCTATAATCTCTACTTAAACACGGTGCTCAACGCTATATATTTTTTCCCAATGATGTATGGCTATCCTATGATGTTTGAGTAGATCCGTTTTGTCCTATGGGCTATTTGATGATCAAGATTTGTTTGAGTTGCATGTTTTATTATTGGTGCTGTCCTATGGTGCTCTCCGTGTCGCGCAAGCGTGAGGGATTCCCGCTGTAGGGTTTGCAATATGTTCATGATTTGCTTATGATGGGTGGTGTGAATGACAGAAGCACAGACCTGAGTAAGTAGGTTGTTTGCGTATGGGATAAAGGGGACTTGATTCTTTAATGCTATGGTTGGGTTTTACCTTAATGATCTTTATTAGTTGCGGATGCTTGCTAGAGTTTCAATCATAAGTGCATATGATCCAAGTAGAGAAAGTATGTTAGCTTATGCCTCTCCCTCAAATAAAATTGCAATAATGATTACCGGTCTAGTTATCGATTGCCTAGGGACAAATAACTTTCTCGTGACAACAAGCTCTTTACTAAAACTAATTTAGTTGTGTCTTTATCTAAGCAGCCCCTAGCTTTTATTTACGCGCTCTTTATTTTCTTGTAAGCCTATCCAGCAACACCTACAAAGTACTTCTAGTTTTATTGTTGTTCTAGGTAAAGTGAACGTCAAGCGTGCGTAGAGTTGTATCGGCGGTCGATAGAACTTGAGGGAATATTTGTTCTACCTTTAGCTCCTCGTTGGGTTCGACACTCTTACTTATCGAAAGAGGCTACAATTGATCCCCTATACTTGTGGGTTATCAAGACCTTTTTCTGGCGCCGTTGCCGGGGAGCAATAGCGTGGGGTGAATATTCTCGTGTGTGCTTGCTTGCTTTATCACTAAGTAATTTTTATTTGTTGTTCGTAGTTGTTTTCTATCTTTAGTTATGGGTAGGAAACGCAAAATACCAAAAAAAATAGTTGTACCTACTGAACCAATGGTTGAAGAACCACTCAAAATCTATCACACTCTGAAGCTTATTACTTGGATCATCTTCGATCCCTATGTGCTCGTGCTGAAACCCCAACTAGCTTAGTTGGGGCAAATCTTTAGATGAGCATGCTTGCTATATGCGACACTGAATATCTGAAAAAGGGAAAATTCTATTGGGTCAAATTCATCGTTTGCAATGCTATGCTTGGAATTTATGTGAAATATATGATGGTACTTGTTGTTCTGAAAACCCTAAGAAACACCTTCCCTATCAATGTGAGTTTAGTGATAATGGAATCGTATCTTCGTATACTAAAGGTGTTTATAGTTACTATGATATTCAACAAATTGAAGAATTTGTTGCTTTTAAGGGTGCTTACGAAATTGCTTCTTTGATTGAAACGTATGATGCTACTTTTCACAAATCTGAAAATTTTGCCATACTTAAATATTGCTATGATAATTATGCTTCTAATGCCTATGTTGAACCATATCTTGAGGATTACCCCGCTGTCCAAGAAGGGACTAATATTTTGCAGGAGTCTATGGAAGAAGAAATTGATGAAACTATGAGCTCATTGGATGAAAAAGATGAGGAGGAGAGCGAAGAACAAAAGGAGGAAGAGCGGATTGATCACCCGTGCCCACCTTCTAATGAGAGTAATGATTCAACTCATACATTGTTTAATTCCCCTTCATGCTTACCGAAGGATGATTGCTATGATGACTATTATGATCCCGTTGATTCTCTTGAAATATTACTTTTTGATGATGCTTGCTATGCTTGTGGCCAAGATGCCAATATGAATTATGCTTATGGAGATGAACTTGCTATAGTTCCTTATGTTAAACATGAAATTGTTGTTATTGCACCCACACATGATAGTCCTATTATGTTTTTGAATTCTCCCAACTACACTATATCAGAGAAGTTTGCTTTTATTAAGGATTATATTGATGGGTTGCCTTTTACCGTTGCACATGATGATTTTGATGAGTATAATATGCATGTGCTTGCTGCTCCTACTTGCAATTATTATGAGAGAGGAACTATATCTCCACCTCTCTATGTTTCCAACACGATAAAATTGCAAGAAACTGTTTATACTATGCATTGGCCTTTACTATGTGTGCATGAATTGTTCTCTTATGACATGCCGATGCATATGAAGAGAGTTAGACTTCGTTGTTTCATCATATATGTTACTTTTTGCTCACTACTAAATCACAAATCTTTGTTAATTAAAATTGGCTTTGATATAGCTTGGGATCCAGGTGGATCCATTACTTGAGCACTATATGCCTTGCTTAATGGCTTTAAAGAAAGCGCTGCCAGGGAGACAACCCGAAAGTTTTAGAGAGTCATTTATTTCTGTTGAGTGCTTTCATATAGTTTAAAAACAAAAAAATAAATAGGGGAACCAAAAACTTTTCAAAAAGAAAAGTGAAAGTGAGAGAGACGAGCATTGTGAATATGGGGGACGTCCTTGAACTTTGTTCATGCCCATGGGAACTTTGTGAATCTTAATTACAGAAACTTTTCAATAAAAATAATTATCTCCTTGTACAATTCCATTGTATTATAAAAATAATGTGCCAAGGTTTGCCTTTAGGATGTTTACAATGCTTGTTGGTTTGTGCGGTGCGGGACAGAAACTTTGGCTGTAGTGCGCGAATTTTAATTTTTTACTGGAACGTCAAATGTTCTAATTCTTTTTTCAATGTCTTTATGTACAAATGTTTTATTTTTCATAATTTTGGCAGAATTATTCAAGTATCAGAAGTATTGTGAATGTTCAGATTATTACAGACTGTTCTGTTTTAGACATATTTTGTTTTTGATGCATAGTTTGCTTGTTTTGATGAAACTATCAATTTATATCAGTGGATTAAGCCATGAAAAAGTTATATTAAGTAGATACAATGAAAATAAAAAATATGAATTGGTTTTCAACAATACTTGGAGTAGTGATTTATTTTATTATACTAACGGATCTTACCGAGTTTTCTGTTGAAGTTTTGTGTGGATGAAGTGTTCGATGATCGAGAAGGTTTCGATGTGAGAAGAAGGAAGAGAGGCAAGAGCTCAAGCTTGGGGATGCCCGAGGCACCCCAAGTAAATATTCAAGGAGACTCAAGCGTCTAAGCTTGGGGATGCCCCGGAAGGCATCCCCTCTTTCTTCAACAAATATCGGTATGTTTTCAGATTCGTTTCGTTCAGGCAATATGTGCAAATCTTGGAGCGTCTTTTGCTTTAGTTTTCATTTTTCTTTTACGCACCATGCTGGTATGAGATAGTACTTGGTTGATTTAAAGAATGCTCTTTGCACTTCACTTATATTATTTGAGTATGACTTTATAGAATGCTTCATGTGCTTCACTTATATCATTTGAAGTTTGGATTGCCTGTTTCTCTTCACTTAGACAACCGCCATTTGTAGAATGCTCTTTTGCTTCACTTATATTTGTTAGAGCTTGAGCATATCTTTTGTATAAAGAATTAAACTCTCGTGCTTCACTTATATCTCTTTAGTGAGATGACAGGAACTGGTCATTCACATGGTTAGTCATAAAATCCAACATAAACTTGTAGATCGATGAATATGATATGTTTGATTCCTTGCAATAGCTTTGCGATATAAAGATTGTGATATTAGAGTCATGCTAGTGGGTAGTTGTGGATTGTAGAAATACTTGTGTTGAAGTTTGTGATTCCGTAGCATGCACGTATGGTGAACCGTTATGTGATGAAGTCGGAGCATGATTTATTTATTGATTGTCTTCCTTATGAGTGGCGGTCGGGGACGAGCGATGGTCTTTTCCTACCAATCTATCCCCCTAGGAGCATGCGCGTAGTACTTTGTTTCGATAACTAATCGATTTTTGCAATGAGTATGTGACTTCTTTATGACTAATGTTGAGTCCATGGATTATATGCACTCTCACTATTCCACCATTGCTAGCCTCTCTAGTACCGTGCAACTTTCGCCGGTACCATAAACCCACCATATACCTTCCTCAAAACAGCCACCATACCTACCTATTATGGCATTTCCATAGCCATTCCGAGATATATTGCCATGCAACTTCCATCATCATCATATACATGACTTGAGCATTTATTGTCATATTGCTTTGCATGATCGTAAGATAGCTAGCATGATATTTTCATGGCTTGTCCGTTTTTTATGTCATTGCTATGCTAGATCGTAAGATAGCTAGCATGATATTTTCATGGCTTGTCCGTTTTTTATGTCATTGCTATGCTAGATCGTTGCACATCCGCACATCACGGAGGCATTCATATAGAGTCATATATTTGTTCTAGATATCGAGTTGTAATATTGAGTTGTAAGTAAATAAAAGTGTGATGATCATCATTATTAGAGCATTGCCCCAGTGAGAAAAGGATGATGGAGACTATGATTCCCCCATAAGTCGGGATGAGACTCCGGACTTTATGAAAAATAAAAGAGGCCAAATAAGCCCAAAAAAAAGAGGCCAAAGAAGCCCACCAAAATAAAAATAATAATAAAAGAAAAAAATGAGAGAAAAAGAGAGAAGGGGCAATGTTACTATCCTTTTACCACACTTGTGCTTCAGAGTAGCACCATGTTCTTCATATAGAGAGTCTCTTGAGTTGTCACTTTCATATACTAGTGGGAATTTTCATTATAGAACTTGGCTTGTATATTCCAATGATGGGCTTCCTCAAATGCCCGAGGTCTTCATGAGCAAGCAAGTTGGATGCACACCCACTTAGTTTCCAGTTTGAGCTTTCATACACTTATAGCTCTTAGTGCATCCGTTGCATGGCAATCCCTACTCACTCACATTGATATCTATTAATGGGCATCTCCATAGCCCGTTGATACGCCTAGTTGATGTGAGACTTTCTCCTTTTTTGTCTTCTCCACACAACCCCCACCATCATATTCTATTCCACCTATAGAGTTATGTCCATGGCTCACGCTCATGTATTGCGTGAAAGTTGAAAAGGTTTGAGAACGTCAAAAGTATGAAACAATTGCTTGGCTTGTCATCGGGGTTTTGCATGATTTGAATATTTTGTGTGGTGAAGATGGAGCATAGACAGACCATATGATTTTGTAGGGATAACTTTCTTTGGCCATGTTATTTTGAAAAGACATGATTGCTTTATTAGTAGGCTTGAAGTATTATTGTTTTTATGTCAAATGATAGACTATTGCTTTGAATCACTCGTGTCTTAATATACATGCCATGATTAGACATATGATCAAGATTATGCTAGGTAGCATTCCACATAAAAAATTATCTTTTTTTATCATTTACCTACTCGAGGACGAGCAAGAATTAAGCTCGGGGATGCTGATACGTCTCCGTCGTATCTATAATTTTTGATTGTTCCATGCCAATATTCTACAACTTTCATATACTTTTTGGCAACTTTTTATACTAATTTTGGGACTAACATATTGATCCAGTTCCCAGTGCCAGTTCCTGTCTGTTGCATGTTTTTGGTTTCGCGGAATATCCATATCAAACGGAGTCCAAACGGGATAAAAACGGATGGAAAATTATTTTAAAATATTTGGAAAATCCAGGAGAAAGATCAACGCGAAACGGTGTCCGAGGTGGGCATGAGGTAGGGGGGCGCGCCCCTGACCCTCGTGGGCCACCCGTAAGGCGGTTGATGCCCTTCTTCGGCCGCAAGAAAGCTAATTTTCGGTAAAAAATCACGGCGAAGGTTTCAGTCCAATCAGAGTTACGAATCTCCATATATATACGAAACGGTGAAAGGGCAGCAGAGGAGAACACAGAAACAGAGAGAGACAGAGAGATAGATCCAATCTCGGAGGGGCTCTCGCCCCTCCCACGCGATAGAGGCCAAGGAACAGAGGGGAAACCCTTCTCCCATCTAGGGAGGAGGTCAAGGAATAAGAAGACGAAGGGGCCCCCTCTCCCCTTCTCTTCCGGTGGCGCCGGAACACCGCCGTGGCCATCACCATCACCGCAATCTTCACCAACAACTTCACCGCCATCATCACCAACTCTTGACCCCTCTATGCAGCGGTGTAACCTCTCTCTTACCCCTTGTAATCTCTACTTAAACATGGTGCTCAACGCTATATATTATTTCCCAATGATGTATGGCTATCCTATGATGTTTGAGTAGATCCGTTTTGTCCTATGGGCTATTTGATGATCAAGATTTGTTTGAGTTGCATGTTTTATTATTGGTGCTGTCCTATGGTGCTCTCAGTGTCGCGCAAGCGTGAGGGATTCCCGCTGTAGGGTTTGCAATATGTTCATGATTTGCTTATGGTGGGTGGCGTGAGTGACTGAAGCACAGACCCGAGTAAGTAGGTTGTTTGCGTATGGGATAAAGGGGACTTGATACTTTAATGCTATGGTTGGGTTTTACCTTAATGATCTTTAGTAGTTGCGGATGCTTGCTAGAGTTCCAATCATAAGTGCATATGATCCAAGTAGAGAAAGTATGTTAGCTTATGCCTCTCCCTCAAATAAAATTGCAATAATGATTACCGGTCTAGTTATCGATTGCCTAGGGACGAATAACTTTCTCGTGACAACAAGCTCTTTACTAAAACTAATTTAGTTGTGTCTTTATCTAAGCAGCCACTAGCTTTTATTTACGCGCTCTTTATTTTCTTGTAAACCTATCCAACAACACCTACAAAGTACTTCTAGTTTTATTCTTGTTCTAGATAAAGTGAACGTCAAGCGTGCGTAGAGTTGTATCGGTGGTCGATAAAACTTGAGGGAATATTTGTTCTACCTTTAGCTCCTCGTTGGGTTCAACACACTTACTTATCAAAATAGGCTACAATTGATCCCCTATACTTGTGGGTTATCAGGAGCTTAGCTACAAAATCAAATCACCTATGCATTGAGAAGATTAGTTGCTAAGGTTGTTAATGCACTTAGAATCTCACCTAAGCACCAATGCATTGGAAGAGGCCAAGCATGCGTGACAAATTTCATGTTAAACGGAGCAGCAATGTTTCGTTGGTGAAAAAACAAATTTGGGGTGACATTTGGTCTTCAATTTGTTTTTGTTTTTTGCACATGCTATGCTTAACCTTTTGGTCTCAAAATTTGCAGGTAGCATTTGTATGTGACTAAGATCACATGATTTTTTTTGTATTGATTTTTTTCACATTCGAAAAATTATTCCTGGGCCCGGGAGCCAAACTGAATATCCGGAAAGATAGTCGATTTCAGCGAAATTGGGTGTAAAGAAAATACAACATAACATAGTGTCAAGGATGGTCAAAATAACAGCTGGTATACTGAAATAAGAACTCATAATAAAAATTAGTTTTAAAAACTCATAATAAAACACGCGAGAGAAGTCAAAACTTTCTTTGACGCAATGCATGGTGGATATTGGGCGCTCGAGGTAGGCCCAGACATGGATGATGAGATACTACAGGAGTTCCTCCTTATTTGGGACAGGACGGCGACAACCATGCTCAATACTGATACACCAGACCATATTAAGTGGGCTTGGGAGGACAACGGCCACTACTCGGCGCGCTCGGCCTATGCCTCCAAATTTTGGGGCTTGGAGGTAGCTCCATATGATGATATGGCATGGAAGTCTAAAGCCCCATTGTAGTGCAAGTTTTCCACTTGGCTTGCCGCGCGGAATAGATGTTGGACCTCAGATCGCTTGGCACGACGTGGACTTCCCCATCAACGGGCACGCCCATTCTGCGATCAGGACATGTAGACGATGAACCACATTCTACTTTCCCGTGTCTTTGCTAGGTCACTGTGGCATACGTTACTTGATGCCCTCGGCAAGCCACAGTGGACGCGGACGACAGAGGCGGAGCTGATACATTGGTGCAATTCTAGCAAGGCGATGGACACTACTAGGAAAAGGCTAATTAGTGGCGCACCTGTTTTGGCCATTAATGCGCACTATAGGTGCGCCACTATTATCACGCCATTAGTAACAAATAGTAATGACGCACCTATGTAAGTGCGCCATTACTAACAAAAAAAATTTCAGAATTTTTTTTTCAATTTTTTCTTAATCTCGGGTCACTATGGATTAATCTAACTTCGCAGTTCTATCCAACCCCAGCACCAGCTCACTTCACAGGCACTTGTTGATATATCTATCATATCAATCCTATTAAACCTTGTTGATGTCTAGGACTTTGTTCATGTTCATGAGTGTGAAGAAATTTTGAAAAAATATTTCAAACTTCCCGGTCATATTACGTATCATATTTTGAACATTTTTTCCAACAAAAATCGAAACCAATTTTTTTTCTGTTACTAGTGGCGCACCTAGCAAATGGTGCGCCACTACTAAGTTTGAAATTTTTTCCATTTTTCCCCCTCTAGATCTTAAAAGCCCCGTATCTTTTATTCTGTTAGGTTTTTGGGGATTCTGAAAATCTTTTTAATCCGAGTTCGTATGCAAAAGTTATGCCCATTTTACTAAATTCCAGAGAGATTTCGCGAATAAATTCGAAATTCATATTTGTAAATTTTCCCAACAACTAGACCACATATCACATCAGAAACTTATTTTCTTTTATTTTTTGACATTCCATCATATTTTTTTTAAACTGAAAAGGCGGTCCAGGGGGGGTGCAAAGAAAGTTAGTAATGGCGCACCAGGGGATAGTGCACCATTACTAGTTGACATAGTAAGGGCGCACATTCACAAAGTGCGCCATTACTATGTGTATGACTTGGTCAAACCTTGGTCAAACTTAGTGATGGCGCACTTTGCATAGGTGCGCCATTACTATGTCAAACTTAGTAATGGCGCACCTACACAAAGTGCACAATTACTATGTTGTTTGACCAAGTCATACACATAGTAATGGCGCACTATGGTGAAGGTGCGCCATTACTATGTCAACTAGTAATGGAGCACTATCCCCTGGTGCGCCACTGCTAACAATTTTTTTATTTTTTTAAACTAGTAATGGCGCACCACACATCAGGTGCGCCATTAGTAATATATCAATAATGGCGCACCTGTATCTACATGGTGCGCCATTAATGTCCATATTAGTTATAGCCCTTTTCCTAGTAGTGAGATATCAAAAACAAGGACAGCCGCACCATTCTCTCCCTATGACTGTGGGAACTATGGAAGCACCGTAACGCCATCGTCTTTGACAGAGCGAATCCATCCGCTACGGCCGTGATTGCCAACATGGAAAGGGAATGTAGAGCGTGGAGTGCAGCTGGCCTCCTCAAAGGTGATCTCACCACCTTCCTCGGAGGTCTAGCTAGGTGGGTGAGAGTGAGTTGTTAGCATTGTAGGTGGCCCTAAGGGTGTGGGATTCTTACATGCAGGCCCGAGCACAAGGGGGTGCGACCTTTTTTTTTACGGGTAACTAGGGACTTTATTAAGCAGTAATCAACATCGGAATACAAATAATGTCTGGTACGGTCCCTAGCCAAATATGGCGCCCTACTGGAAGAGAAGACGCTGCTTTTGCCAGTGCATGGGCTTCAAAATTATTTTCTGTATGTTCAAACTTGAACTTGACATGGTGGAAATCCCTTCTCCTCACCGTTATTTCATGTAGCACTGGTGAATAATGTGTCGCCGATGATGTTCCTATACTGTTCACCACCTGCAAGCAATCACTAACAATCAGCAAGTCGGTTAGCTCTAGATCCATGGCCAGCGCTAAGGCTTCATTTCATGCATGTGCCTCCAAAGCAACCGCATCATTCAGGCCATCGAAAACCAGTGCCAAAGCCCCCAGGAAAAGACCCTCCTTATCTCTGCAAATCACCGTAGCTGCCCCAACATGGCCCTGTCTCGAAATACCCCCATCCACGTTGAATTTTGCTTCATCTTCCTCCGGTGGAATCCATGCCTTATGCCGTGGCCGGGCACCGACACTCGGCATAGCGGTCGTGTTTTTCTGCTTCACTGCAATCTCAAGGTCTTGAAGGTACCTCGTGATGAAGCACCAAGTAGATAGAGGGCTCTGAAATTCATTGTCATGGATTGCTCTCCTCCGCGCCCACCAAATAGCCCACATGGTGATCAAGACTTTGGCAAGCTCCTGTTCATTTAAAGTTTCAAAGAGCCAGAATAGCCACAGCCTGGGATCCTCGGATCTATCGGAAATAACATGCTCCAGTATCTCTTCTTCACCAAGTGCCACACACAACGAGCCATTCGGCAATCAAACAAGGAGTGGCGCCATGTGTCTTCCTGCGCATTACATAAGCTGCATGCCTCTGTTTCTGCCATGTTGCGACAGTGTCGTGTTACCCCAGTAGGAAATGAGGAATGTGCGAGGCGCCAAACAAAAACCCTAACCTTCGACGGCACCCTTGCCTTCCAGAGGCGGGTCCAGTCCCGCTTGGCCGAGGCCTGATCGGATGTGCTCGTGCCGTGCTGTATCCAATCCTCTCGCTGAAACTTTATGCCCGTTAGCATCATGTATGCTGATTTGACCAAGAAGATACCTCGGTTGTCATAGTGCCAGGCATAAAAATCCTCTTGCAACCTTGTACTCAATGGTATATTCATGATAGCATCCACGTCTGGGCCGACAAAGTGTTCAACAAGCATTTGTTTGTCCCAAGTTCTCGTGGCCGGGACGATCAGCTCCGAGACATGTAGCGGTGGATCAGCTCTCAAGGAACACAAAGGCCGCAACTTAAAATCACGCGGTATCCAGTTTTCGCTCCAGATATGAGTTTCCTCGCCTGTCCCAATTCTTTTGATAATTCCGAGTGCTAGAATCTCCTTTCCCTCCATGATAGAGCGCCAAACTGAGAAGGTTGACTCCCTAAATAAGCCTCAAGGATGCTGCATTGTGGGTAGTAACGTGCCTTAAGAACTCTCGCGTTTAGAGAATCCGGGTCCTCTAAGAGGCGCCAAGCTTGTCGAGCCAGCAAAGCTAAGTTAAATAGTCCGATATCTCTGAAACCCATCCCTCCCATGAACTTGGGTTTGCACATAGTATTCCAAGACATCCACGCCGTTTTCCTTCCTCCTCTTGTGCTGCCCCACCAAAACTTCCTGATTAGACCGTTTATGTGCTCACATAAACCCCTTGGCAGTTTGAAACAGGCCATAGAATAAGTCGGTATGGATTGTGCCACCGATTTAATCAGAACTTCCTTCCCTCCTGCTGACAAACACTTTTCCATCCATCCTTGGACCTGCTTCCATATTGTATCTTTTAGGTACCGAAAGCATCCCTCCTTCGAGCTACCACCATCTGTTGGTAGCCCAAGATATTTCTTCGATAACGACTCGTTATTCACCTCAAGCACCCCTTTAACCTCATTCCTCAGTGTATCTGGCACGCCTTTGCTGAAATAGATGGACGATTTGTCTGTGTTTATGCGCTGGCCAGACACGTCACAATATATTTTGAGTAACTCTTTTACTCTTGCTGCACTCTCCGTCGTTGCCTCAAAGAATAACAAACTGTCGTCTGCAAAGAGGAGGTGATTGACCGCCGGCGCAGTGGCCGTGACAGAAATTCCTCTAACTCCTTCCTCTTGAGCTTTCAGAAGGCAAGAAAGGCCTTCAGCCGCCAGCATGAACAAATAAGGGGAGATGGGATCCCCTTGTCGCAAGCCCCGTGATGGCCTGAAAGCATCCAAAATTCCACCATTAAAAAGGACTGAGAAAGATACCGAAGATACACACCTCATGATGGTTTCCATGAACCTCGGACTAACACCGAACTTCAGCATCACCGCTTTCAGATACGCCCACTCCAACCTATCATAGGCCTTCATCATGTCCAGCTTCAGTGCACAGAAACGATTGCCCTTCACCCATCTCGTTTTCATATAATGCAGGCATTCATATGCTGTGATAAAATTGTCTGTGATTAGGCGCCCAGGTACAAAAGCTGACTGCTCTTCAGAGATCACATCCGGGAGAATTATCTTCAGCCTATTAGCTAAAACCTTGGAGGCGATCTTATAGACCACATTACAAAGGCTTATCGGCCGAAATTGTCCTAATAATTTTGGACTCGCAATCTTGGGAATCAAAACGATGAACGTGTTGTTGATATCCTCTGGTGAATCATCTCCTTCAAGTAATCTTATTACCATACCTGTCACCTCATCGCCACAAAGATCCCAGTGCCGCTGAAAAAAATGCGCTGGAAAGCCATCTGGGCCAGGAGAGTTTGTGGGAAACATCTGGAATAAAGCCTCTTTAACCTCATCTCTACTGTATCTTGCATTCAGACGGGCATTCATCGCTGCATCTACCCTGCGTGGTATATGGGACAGCACCTCCTCAATGCCAATAGATCCCTCCGAGGTGTACATACTCTCATAAAAGGCACTTGTCATATTCGCCAATTCCCGTGGATCCGAACAGGTAGTTCCATCACCCCGCTCCAAGATACTGATCTTTTTTGCTTTCCGTGCACTCGCCTTCTTCTAAAAATACTTTGTGTTTGCGTCTCCTTCTGACAGCCATTGCATCCGCACAGGCCCCCTGTTTTCAAGGGTCCCGAAATTTTTATGGACATGTACTACTCCTCTGTATAGATGGGCCTTTTCAGTGATTTAGTCTTCGATATGGGCCTCTGTAGCCTACATCTGCCCTGCGTGAAGAAGCCCTGATTTGGCCATCGCTCGATTCGATCGAGACGAGCTAAGCGACGAGGGGTTCCTTCGTCTCTTCCTCTGGCGCCGGCGGCCATCGCTCGACGCGGTAGGTTAGGGCTACTGACTGACTCCTCTAGTCCTCTTTCCTTGGTGTTGAATCCATGGTTAAGCGGTTCAGTAATTATCACTTCAGTTCCAATCCAACGTGGTAGATCATTTTCAAGAGTCAGGAGACAGGACACAGGGGTGGAAGGACCGACCAAACAGCAGCCGGCAGGGATGACCTGATTCATCTGAACTCTGAAGGCAAGGAAAGTTCAGGCCATCATTTGATCTCCGAATTTTTCAGCGTCTTCGCGTCAATAACCGATGATTCTGTGATCCCTTGACTTTGAGTTTTGCTTTCCGCTTGCTATTTAGTCATATTAAAATCTTGAAGTTGATTTTATTCTTTTCATCTATTAGAAGTTTAGTATTGCAAGATAGGGCCTATTTTAGAGTCTTGCACGGGGCCTTCGATTTTGCCGGCTTGGCCGTGCTTACATATAATCTATTGTAAGAATATTATGTGGATGGGGCTATTTTCCTCACTGCTTCTTTAATACTCCCTCCGTTTCAAATTACTCGTCGCAGAAATGGGTGTATCTAGAACTAAAATACATCTAGATACATCCATTTTTGCGACGAGTAATTCGGAACGGAGGGAGTATATGATACACACTAGTGTGTATTCTAGAAAAAAAAAAGAATAATTTACGTAAAGACATGTAGCCCACTGAAAGAGTGGCCTTTTCTTTTCCCACCAAGACACCAACCATGCCATATGCCAACCACACCTGTCACCATTATTTTCGTTTGGCATTGCAGTATTTTACTCACTGGAACACATTCTTTACACACCAGAATCAATAAACGTTGACGACGAGGGCCACGACGGGTGCCATCCATGCCAACCCTGCCTGCATAATTAAGTCTGAACTGCTGTCCCTCGTGGAAACTCGGCGACCGGCGACCTCACCAGACCCCATCCGGCACCAACCCCGCGCTCCGGGACACCTATTTATAGCTCTCGTCGCGCACGCTCTCGGCAACCAAGCAGCCGCTGCAACATACTACAATTACTTTGCACTAGCAACACAACGCTCTGACTGAGCTCATAGTGTTCGCACCTGCCCATCTTAACTAGTTGATCACCGTGGCAATGGCCTCAACTAACAGCTGGATCCATGAGATCGAGTCGTCGGTCGCAGCACCGCGCCTGTTCCGCGCCGGCGTGATGGACTGGCACACACTCGCACCCAAGCTCGCGCCACACATCGTCGCCAGCGCCCACCCCGTGGAAGGCGAAGGCGGCATCGGCAGCGTCAGGCAGTTCAACTTCACCTCAGGTATGTACGCATCACAATCACATACAATCCATGCATGTCACCTCAGCCTGGCAATCCGGCATGTTTACATCTTCAGGCGGCGCCGCGGCATAACACGCGATTGTTTGATCATGCAGCCATGCCCTTTAGCGTCATGAAGGAGAGGCTCGAGTTCCTGGACGAGGAGAAGTGCGAGTGCAAGTCGACCCTCATCGAGGGCGGCGGCATCGGCACGGCGATCGAGACCGCGGCGTCGCACATCAAGGTGGAGCCGGCGGCCAACGGAGGGAGCATCGTGAAGGTGGACTCGACGTACAAGCTGCTGCCAGGCGTGGAGGTGAATGACGAGATCACCAAGGCCAAGGAGTCGGTCACGGCCATCTTCAAGGCTGCCGAGGCCTACCTCATCGCCAACCCCGACGCCTACAACTGAATCAGCTGAGAGGCATCATATATGATTATGATGCCCTTAGTTTGATTTTTGTGTGTTTTCTTCCCGATGTAATAAAGCTGCTCCAATCTCTAAGCTATAGTGGTGACGCCGAGCGCGAGAGCACCGAGCAGAGTGTGGACGTGAGAAGTTAAAAAGTTGAGTATTTGTAACTACCAAAGGGTTCTGTTGTTTGATGATATTGGTGCTTGCTTATGTGAAATACCTAAACACTCTTATATACAGCCTCCGTTCTATAATTCTTGTCGTGGTTAGTTTTGACCTAAAAGCATGACAAGAATTATGAAACGGAGAGAGTATTTGGATTTGGAAGTTTATTTGTCGACCTCTTACACAACTCTTATATGTATGTGAAATACCTAAACACTCTCCCGGAATATAGAAAAACTAAACACACTTATGCGCAAAATAGAAAAATGTTTATATGCCGTCAAAGTCATTTTTTAGGAATCCAAGAAAGACTTTTATTTGCTACTCCCTTTGTTCCTAAATATAAGCCGTTTTAGGGATATCAATATCGATAACATACAGAACAAAGTGAGCGAATCTACACTTTAAAATAGGTCTATATACATCCGTATGTAGTTCATATTGAAATATCTAAAAAGTTTTATATTTAGAAGTGGAGGGAGTGGAACATAATTTCGTTTTCTCTTTTCAAGTTGTAAGAGACAGTCGATAGGTCATTGTGTTTTATTTTAGCATCATTTTTCGACAAGTGCATCTATAATCTATTGGGCCCTTGTTGGCAAGTGAAACTCACGTTCTCATGTATCCCCTTTCCGAAGGTAACTTACATTTGTGTATAATAAGTAACAAAAATGCAAATTGTATTAGGAGTCCTTAAACTTTCAAGACCTTCTGGCTTGCCTTTTATTTTGTTTGTTTTGAGACTCCCTAATCTTTTATCCATTTCTCACATGACTCCTTTTAACCATCAAACTAACAAATTCCGTTAGGTGGATGTTGACATGGGAAACCGAGTGTGAGCCATGGGCGTAACGGTGAGAATATCATACGAGAAACTAAATCAGGTTTAAGGAGGGGGGGGGGGAGGGGGGGCATCATATCGCAGAAAATAAGAGAGCCAACTGAAAAGTTGTCATAGTACCCCCCCCCCAACACACACACACACACTAAAGAGCATCGATAAATTAGGAAGTATCGTGCTACGAGGAATATCTAAGTTTGCAACACTAATGGAAAATTAGTCTTTGTTTCTCTTCTATTGTCTACTGGAATAGCAGGCTCTTTTCATCGCCCCTCCTAGGCTAGAGCCTCTCATCTGATTTGATACCTTCCTCCCAACTACATATCAGACTTTGGTCATTTTACTCGTCGTTACGATGTTGGTTTCCATTTTGAGGTTCCAAAATATATTGGGAACTATTAAAATCGCTACTTATCTGGCAAAGCTAGGATAAACTAAGGATAAACACACTCATTCCTCCTTCCAAAGAAAAGAACCATACGATCAAGTTTCCTCCTCCACCCGCCGGCGCCATCACTGGTTTGCCCCGTCTCTATGGCCTTTGGGTTGTGGAGGTACAGAGAACCTCGAGCCTCCGCCGGCAGGAGGGACCCCACTCTCATTCTTGTTAGGTTTATCCTCTTGGTTGGGGTTGTATGACGGTGGCGATGTACCTCAGTAGGAATCATGTTGCTCACTTTCGATCCCCGTCCCATGGTGCATCTACCATCGTCGGAGGGCATTTGGAGGTGTGTCTTCACCAGATCTCGTGGGGTTCAGTCGGTGCCAGTCTTTAAAAGATCTATTTTATCTAGTATTTGTCTGGGTTTTTACGAGGTTTGATCCTTTCGATCTACGATTCTCTTCTCGGTGATGGTTGCTACTCTAGTGTGTTGGTCCTATGCGGCATTAGCACGATGACTTCTCGACTATCTACTACAACAAGATTTGCGAAACTCAAGTGAGGGAGGGGCGATGACGGTGGCATGACTTTGGCTTGCTCTAATGCTTGTAGTTGTTGCTAGGTGGTATTTTTCTTGTAATTTTTGTGACCTCTGATGTTCTCTTTACTTCCATGATTGATTATGAATACATCGAAAGTTTATCCCCCGCAGAAAATACACAATTTATCTTTTGGATGTTTGCTTATTCGATTTCGCACTTCAGCAAAGTGACTTAAATTCCCATATGGATTTAGCTAAATCCAACCAAATTTTGATGGAAATATGAATCATTGATTATATTAGTGCAACCTCTTGTTATAGTTTATGATTTTGTTCTTGCTGGCCATATCTAACACTGTCGACAAAATCCTCCATGAGCTGCTCAAACTCTTGGTTGTTTCATGTCAAAGAGTCTTGGGTCTTTGCTCGCCCGTGATTTTTTTACGCGGAGGCCTTGGCCTCAATGAACTAATTAAATAGAACAGAGTTGTCATGTTAATTGGAGAAAAATCAGGCGAAAACCGAAATTACACACACAAAGGCCGATCGTCATGGAGCATGACAATTGCCAATAGGGAATCCCCGACTAATATTACTACCGACACAAACTTACAAATACACCGGTAATAATAGAACAACCGTCAAGACTGCCCATAAGCACCATGGTCATCACCAACCGCCTTCAATCCAGCTAGTCAGACTTTGCCGCAGACAATTACCAACGACACTATCCTTGCGACATATGCATGAGCACTGTAGCGCCAACAATAGATAACTCCAACTTTGACAACAAGGTTTACAAAGAGAAATATGCAAGGCTTGTGCCTCTCTACACTAGTAGAAAAAGGGCCTAATGTGAAGCACATTAGTCCCGATTTATAACTGAACCGACACTAATGTGACCATTAGTGCCGGTTCAAACGGCTAGGCGGGTGGAACCCATTTGTACCGGTTCGTGGCGAACCTTTAGTACCGGTTCGTGCCACGAACCGGTACTAAAGAGGCTGTGGCAGGCTGGGGCCCCACCAACCCCTTTAGTACCAGTTCATGTCACAAACCAGTACTAAAGAGGTTGCGGCAGGCTGTTTTCAGCGGTTTTTTAGTCCCACCTCGCTCCGCTAATAAGGGTTTTACCACCTTAAATATGTTACTTCTCAGACTATCACAAGCATTTGGTCTTCATTTGAACTCTATGTGTAGAATTTGTGGCCGCAATATGATCATTGATGATCAATGTATTTTTGATGTATATTTTTACATGTTTACACGTAGCAGTAGCGCTACTGCTAAGCCATTCTATCTTCCCCCAACCGGCCGCCCCTCACTCTCTCCTCTCTCCACTCACACTCACTCGATCACCCCTCTCAATCGCCCCGCGCCGGTCCTCCCCCACCGGCAGCCCCTGTCACTCTCTCCTCTCAGGCCTTGAGGAAATGGTGTAGACTGCACGGAGCTATGTCTCAGGCAAAAACTGGATGCACTTCGTGTACAAACTGGACAATCTCTTTCGAAGTATCAGGGTTTTGGACGAAAACTCATCTGTTACAAAGGCATTTCATTCTTCTAAACTTATTACAACTCTAGACTTTTTGTGTGTTCGTTATGCACCATTCAAGGCCACGCCATCAACTTTTAACCCTTTCTGCCTTCATTTTCTATTTTTCATGCATTTACTGATTTGCTTTGAGCTAAATGATCCTGAAATTGAAAAGCACTACAAATGAACTCTTTAAAGGCTGAAACTTGGAATGGTACCATCATTTCACCTACATAGCATGTGCAAAAAAGTAGAGAGGGTTATGGCAAAAACTGGATGCATTTCGTGTACAAACTGGACAATCTCTTTTGAAGTATCAGGGTTTCGGACGAAAACTCATCTGTTACAAAGGCATTTCATTTTTCTAAGCTTATTACAACTCTAGACTTTTTGTGCGTTCATTATGCACCATTCGAGGCCACGTCATCAACTTTCAACCATTTCTGCCTTCATTTTCTATTTTTCATGCATTTACTGATTTGTTTTGAGCTAAATGACCCTGAAATTGAAAAGCACTACAAATGAACTCTTTAAAGGCTGAAACTTGGCATGGTACCATCATTTCACCCACATAGCATGTGCAAAAAAGTAGAGAGGGTTACGGCAAAATCTGGATGTATTTCATGTACAAACTGGACAATCTCTTTCGAAGTATCAGGGTTTCGGACGAAAACTCATATGTTATAAAGGCAATTCAAAATTTTAATAACTTATTACAACTCCAGACATATTACCAATTTGAATATAATGATAAAACACACTAATATTAAAAATAAGAAAAAAGAATCACTGAAAAATCTATTTTTAAAGTTAAGTTATTCACAAACTAGTGACTCACACAAATTTCAAATAATTCAAACTTCAAATATTCAAATTTTTTGTACATAAAGCAAAAATATTCACAAATAAACTCTAAATACAGCAAAAAAACTACTCAGAAATAAATAGAAGAAAATATATAAAACAGAAAAGAAAAAAACTATATAAAAAAATTATTTGCGCGCTGCCCAGTGGGCCTACTCGGCCCTAGGCGTGGTAATGCAGGCCCATAAGGCCCAGCAGGCTCACAGGGCAGCGCGGCAAAGTTAGGCCCATAAGCCTGCTTTAGAGAGGAGCTCGAAGGAGCAGCAGCGGCTGGGTTTATAAACCAGTGCGGCTGCCCTTCGCTCGGCGAGGTGGGACTAAACTTTGTGCACCACCAAACGGGAGCGCATCCTCTTTAGTACCGGTTCGTGGTTCTAACCGGTACTAAAGGGCGTATCTTTAGTACCGGGTGGGGCCACGACCCAGTACTAAAGAGGGGTCGCTTCCGCCACTTAGGCTGCCAAATTTGACAACACTTACGAAAATATCAGTTGGTTCATCTGATTCGTCGCGCCCGTTCTGCGCCACACCCGTCGCCGCCCGTCGTCGCGCGCCACGTCGCCGCCCAGCCCCGTCGCCGTCGTCGCCGCCCCATCGCGCGCCTGTCACCACACCAGCCCATCCCGACCGTCGTTCGCCGTCCGTCGCGCGCCGCCCCCAGCCCGTCCCGACCAGACGTCATCGCCGCCCCCGTCGCGGCGTCCCGTCGCCGCCCCGGCCCGTCCCCGTCGCCTCGCATCACCGGTCGTCTTCCAACTGTAAGATCGACCGCCCCGGCCCCCTGCCGCTCGCGGCGCCCTATGCACACACACACACACACACACACACACACACACACACACACACAAGTAAACACACACATGTACAGTACACACACAAGTAAATGTTAGATGAATTAGATGAATTAGCTAGATATTAATGTTAGATGAGTTAGTTTTTTATACTTTTAGTTATAGATGAATTAGATATAATAATGTCAAATGTTAGATGAATTAGATATATTAAATTTAGGTATATGATATTTGATCATCTAATTAAACTTTTACTATATATAAACTAGATGAATTAATAGAACTAGCTAGTTGAATTAGTTGAATTAATTAGAACTAGTAAGTATTTTTATACTTTTAGTTATAGATGAATTAGATATATTAATGTCAAATGTTAGATGAATTAGATGAATTAAATTTAGATATATGATATTTGATCATCTAATTAAATTTTACTATATATAAACTGGATGAATTAATAGAACTAGCTAGTTGAATTAGTTGAATTAATTAGAACTAGTAAGTGTTTTTTATAATTTTGTAATAGATGAATTAGATATATTAATGTCAAACATTAGATGAATTAGAAATATTAAATTTAGGTATATAATATTTGATCATCTAATTAAAATTATACTTTATATAAACTAGATGAATTAATAGAACTAGCTAGTTGAATTAGTTGAATTAATTAGAACTAGTAAGTATTTTTTATACTTTTTGTTATAGATGAATTAGATATATTAACGTCAAATGTTAGATGAATTAGATATATTAAATTTAGGTATATGATATTTGATCATCTAATTAAAATTTTACTATATATAAACTAGATGAATTAATAGAACTAGCTAGTTGAATTAATAGAACTAGTAAGTGTTTATCAATTAATGTTTCAACTATGAACATAGGAAATGTCGTCTGACAACGAAAACGATTACGTTATGTGCGAATACTGCGAAGACGAGCGCGACCTGTGCGACAGAAATTTCCTAGTTGATGATAGGCGCTTCAGCATTAAGCTGGATGAGACCTTCAAAGTGGACACAGTAAGTCACAACGACAAGTCTTTTTTCGTAATTAAGCATGACTTATGCTTCATTAATTTGCTTCAACTTTAATTTTTATTTTTTACTATTCTACTAGCGTATCCCATACCATGCAAGAATTTTTGTTTTGGATAAGATAGGTTTCAATCATATGAATACTATGGAGGTAAAGAGAGTTTACTTGAAGACCGAGCATGGTTATACCTTCGACGTCAGATTATACAATGCAGACACCTACACCTATTTTGAATGCAAAACTTGGCAAGCACTATGCAAGGCTTAAGCATTTGAGCCTGATATGGTTATCACTTTGGATATTCGTACGGAAGATGATATTGAAGGTAATAGAGACATCTGGGTCGATGTGCAGACGCCTCCAGTTCTACCATTATGTGAATTTCTCAACCATAATTATGTCTTCGATATTGTTTATTCAAAAATAGTTGCCAACTAATTCCTGTTGATAGCTTGGTAGATATGACCGTCCACTGTCCCGGGGCTGAACTAAACTGCGAGGAGATAAGTCATTATGTTTCATGGCTTGAGGATCTTGATGCTGTCAAGAGAAATTATTTTCCTGGACTTAAAAATCTTAGTACTCAAAAAGTGCGACCAATAGTGTTTGTAGAACTACGGTCACATCTATTTAGGAAAGATGGTAAGATTTTTACTATTTGTCCTCAGTGCATCTTTTGCATACATTATATTTCAAGCTAAACCTCATTGCTAAGTATGTTACTATACGATGTTCTTCAACAGGGACTCCCGATGACAGTTGTGCCTCAGTGGATTGGTACATACAAGTGTATGTTTCTTCTTTAAGCTAGTGTTGGTGGTGATTAGATAGGGTAATGCATATAATGATTAATAGTAATAATGACGACTATGATGATTATTAGCTAGCTAGTACTGTTGTTGGTGATGATATGATGGAAAAGTTTTTATATTAATATGATGATGATGATGAGTTATCATTTATGAAAGAAATCGCAGATTAGTTTCAACTGGCTGGATCCTAGCTAAGTGATCAAGTATATGCCATATATCCATATTACTTGATCACTTAGACGCGTCTAAGTGATCAAGTAATATGGATATATCATATATGGCATATACTTGATCAAGCTAGCTAGGATCCATGCATCTAGTTAAAACTAATATGCGGTACTTTCACCTAATGATTTAACAACTCATTATAATGTAAAAACAATCTCTAAATTAAATTGAATACACAAAATTAAAGGAAAAATAAAAAATAAAACCAAAACCCCCAAACCTTTAGTACCGGTTGGTCGGCCCTGGCTCGTGCCACGTGGTGGCACTTTAGTGGTGGTTCGTGCTAAACCGGTACTAAAGGGGGGGACCTTTAGTCCCCACCCTTTAGTGCCGGTTACAGAACCGGCACTAAAGGCCCTTACGAACCGGTGCTATATCCCGGTTCTGCACTAGTGCTAGCCCCCGATATGGGCACCTTCACGTTTCATTGTCACCAGCAAAACTGCCACGACAGCTCCGACTTCACATGTAACGACGAAACTCGAAAAGACCCATTTGACAAATCCATAAGGTTGAATGCCGAAGCATGTAGCGATCATGTGGAACCTCAGTGTTGTCATCGTCGCTAAACAAACCATGTTGTACGGATCCAGGGTAGTCGCCTTGGCATCCACGCTGAACAATCCACCCCCGGCTCTATCGTTCGAATTGTGAACATCCATATTGACCCCTATACTCACACGAATTGTATTCGTGTAAACCCTTGGTTACCATATGCTATTCCTTTTGTTTCGTGATACTTTACAAAACACTAGGTCAGATATTTCAGCACCCCTATGAGTCAAACACATTGGCACTATATATCAGTCTCCTTGTTATCGATTTTCTTTTCTTTTCTCGTTCTCGTGTTCCAGCATCCCCGTGATCAATTCACGCTGTGTCTAGCCAAACATTATGGGTGCCATCACATCGAGAGGGCCCGAAGAATATCCTTCCATCGCTTGAGGAGAAAATCTTAGTCTCGAGCTATCTAGTCGCTTGGCATACGTTTCCTATGAACATGTAAATTGTTGCTATGATCAACCTGTAATGGTTGACGTTGAACCAACCCCAAAGTGCATCATCCAGTTTGAAGTGACTCGATGTCCATGGTCTAAGGAGTTGTGCATATGTTAATTTTTCGTGTTATGGACTATAATTAAACCTGTGACGAAATCATCTCTAAGTATAACATACAACTTGGGTCAATTCAACACGAGTGTTCTTCCAACACCATGCCCTCGATATTGTTGACATCATCGTTACACTTAACTGTAACCATGATCAAGAAAACATAATCATCATGCAACACTTGACCTAGTCCTAACGGCAAGACTAGAAATCTTATTTTTACCATTTATAATCCTACACATGCATGTGATTCTTTCACTGAACCTCTTAGTTCTTGCAAATTCAAGAACCATAGAAATTTTAGCATAGAATATAAACATCAATTATAAATTTAGAAATAAATAAAACACAATTATTATTGCCTCTAGGGCATATTTCCAACACTTGCCTCCAAGAAACCCAACAACCGCCTTGATCCCCGCATCACCGATAGAAACCATTCGAATGGTGGTAAGACCATCGGCGATGGTGGTTTCTCCGTGAATAATCAATCTGACTAAGGGATGTCCCTTTAGAGATTCAGTGGGATAATTCGAGTGCACAAAGCATGTACACGTTTAGCACACACACAAAATTTGGAGTCATAATTTAGGCACCTCCCTATATGGGCGGGCATGTAATTTTAGTGCAACTATGCCCGTTAGGATTCAGCAAGGTTAATCAGCTGGATGTATAGAAAGATAGGGGAGGGACGTTTTGGCTCCCGGGAGCATATGCTCCTGTGTGAAGAGTAAATTCAAAAAAATGTAAAAAGCTGAATTTTTTTGTAGATGTTTGTGGTAGGCCCTTCCAAGTGCTCCAAGGTGTAATGGTGCTAAGGGTGCCACATAGGCAAAAAAAATGATGTGGCAGAGCAATTAATGAGAAGAGAGAGCATTATGGTGACCCCAGAAGGAAACGATGCTAAGCGCGTGAAACTATGCAAAACGGCTACCAACCAATCCACGAAGGAGTTTAAGTGTTATGCAATTATACGAGAGGAGCTGATACGTCTCCGTCGTATCTATAATTTTTTATTGTTCCATGCCAATATTCTACAACTTTCATATACTTTTTGGCAACTTTTTATACTATTTTTGGGACTAACATATTGATCTAGTGCCCAGTGCCAGTTCCTGCCTGTTGCACGTTTTTGGTTTCGCAGAATATCCATATCAAACGGAGTCCAAACGGGATAAAAACGGATGGAGAATTATTTTCGAATATTTGGAAAATCTGGGAGAAAGATCAACGTGAAACGGTGTCTAAGGTGGGCACGAGGTAGGGGGCGCGTCCTACCCCCCAGGGCGCGCCCCTGACCCTCGTGGGCCACCCGTAAGGCGGTTGATGCCTTTCTTCAGCCGCAAGAAAGCTATTTTTTGGTAAAAAATCACGGCGAAGGTTTCAGTCCAATCAGAGTTACGGATCTCCATATATATACGAAACGATGAAAGGGCAGCAAAGGAGAACGCAGAAACAGAGAGAGACGGAGAGATAGATCCAATCTCGGAGGGGCTCACGCCCCTCCCACGCCATGGAGGCCAAGGACCAGAGGGGAAACCCTTCTCCCATCTAGGGAGGAGGTCAAGGAAGAAGAAGACGAAGGGGCCCCCTCTCCCCTTCTGTTCCGGTGGCGCCGGAACGCCGCCGTGGCCATCATCATCACCGCAATCTTCAGCAACAACTTCACCGCCATCATCACCAACTCTTTCCCCTCTATGCAACGGAGTAACCTCTCTCTTACCCGCTGTAATCTCTACTTAAACACGGTGCTCAACGCTATATATTTTTTCCCAATGATGTATGGCTATCCTATGATGTTTGACTAGATCCGTTTTGTCCTATGGGCTATTTGATGATCAAGATTTGTTTGAGTTGCATGTTTTATTATTGGTGCTGTCCTATGGTGCTCTCCGTGTCGCGCAAGCGTGAGGGATTCCCGCTGTAGGGTTTGCAATATGTTCATGATTTGCTTATGGTGGGTGGCGTGAGTGACAGAAGCACAGACCTGAGTAAGTTGGGTGTTTGCGTTTGGGATAAAGGGGACTTGATTCTTTAATGCTATGGTTGGGTTTTACCTTAATGATCTTTATTAGTTGCGGATGCTTGCTAGAGTTCCAATCATAAGTGCATATGATCCAAGTAGAGAAAGTATGTTAGCTTATGCCTCTCCCTCAAATAAAATTGCAATAATGATTACCGGTCTAGTTATCGATTGCCTAGGGACAAATAACTTTCTCGTGACAACAAGCTCTTTACTAAAACTAATTTAGTTGTGTCTTTATCTAAGCAGCCCCTAGCTTTTATTTACGCGCTCTTTATTTTCTTGTAAGCCTATCCAACAACACCTACAAAGTACTTCTAGTTTTATTGTTGTTCTAGGTAAAGTGAACGTCAAGCGTGCGTAGAGTTGTATAGGTGGTCGATAGAACTTGAGGGAATATTTGTTCTACCTTTAGCTCCTCGTTGGGTTCGACACTCTTACTTATCGAAAGAGGCTACAATTGATCCCGTATACTTGTGGGTTATCAAGACCTTTTTTTGGCGCCGTTGCCGGGGAGCAATAGCATGGGGTGAATATTCTCGTGTGTGCTTGTTTGCTTTATCACTAAGTAATTTTTATTTGCTGTTCGTAGTTGTTTTCTATCTTTAGTTATGGGTAGGAAACGCAAAATACCAAAAAAAATAGTTGTACCTACTGAACCAATGGTTGAAGAACCACTCAAAATCTATCACACTCCTGAAGCTTTTTACTTGGATCATCTTTGATCCCTATGTGCTCGGGCTGAAACCCCAACTAGCTTAGTTGGGAGCAAATCTTTAGATGAGCATGCTTGCTATGTGCGACACTGAATATCTGAAAAAGGGAAAATTCTATTGGGTCAAATTCATCGTTTGCAATGCTATGCTTGGAATTTATGTGAAATATATGATGGTACTTGTTGTTCTGAAAACCCTAAGAAACACCTTCCCTATCAATGTGAGTTTAGTGATAATGGAATCGTATCTTCGTATACTAAGGTGTTTATAGTTACTATGATATTCAAAAAATTGAAGAATTTGTTGCTTTTAAGGGTGCTTACAAAATTGCTTCTTTGATTGAAACGTATGATGCTACTTTTCACAAATCTGAAAATTTTGCCATACTTAAATACTGCTATGATAATTTTGCTTCTAATGCCTATGTTGAACCATATCTTGAGGATTACCCCGCTGTCCAAGAAGGGACTAATATTTTGCAGGAGTCTATGGAAGAAGAAATTGATGAAACTATGAGCTCATTGGATGAAAAAGATGAGGAGGAGAGCGAAGAACAAAAGGAGGAAGAGCAGATTGATCACCCGTGCCCACCTTCTGATGAGAGTAATGATTCAACTCATACATTTTTTAATTCCCCTTCATGCTTACCGAAGGATGATTGCTATGATGACTATTATGATCCCGTTGATTCTCTTGAAATATTACTTTTTGATGATGCTTGCTATGCTTGTGGCCAAGATGCCAATATGAATTATGCTTATGGAGATGAACTTGCTATAGTTCCTTATGTTAAACATGAAATTGTTGTTATTGCACCCACACATGATAGTCCTATTATGTTTTTGAATTCTCCCAACTACACTATATCAGAGAAGTTTGCTTTTATTAAGGATTATATTGATGGGTTGCCTTTTACCGTTGCACATGATGATTTTGATGAGTATAATATGCATGTGCTTGCTGATCCTACTTGCAATTATTATGAGAGAGGAACTATATCTCCACCTCTCTATGTTTCCAACACGATAAAATTGCAAGAAACTGTTTATACTATGCATTGGCCTTTACTATGTGTGCATGAATTGTTCTCTTATGACATGCCGATGCATATGAAGAGAGTTAGACTTCGTTGTTGCATCATATATGTTACTTTTTGCTCACTACTAAATCACAAATCTTTGTTAATTAAAATTGGCTTTGATATAGCTTGGGATCCGGGTGGATCCATTACTTGAGCACTATATGCCTTGCTTAATGGCTTTAAAGAAAGCGCTGCCAGGGAGACAACCTGGAAGTTTTAGAGAGTCATTTATTTCTGTTGAGTGCTTTCATATAGTTTAAAAACAAAAAAATAAAGAGGGGAACCAAAAACTTTTCAAAAAGAAAAGTGAAAGTGAGAGAGACGAGCATTGTGAATATGGGGGACGTCCTTGAACTTTGTTCATGCCCATGGGAACTTTGTGAATCTTAATTACAGAAAATTTTCAATAAAAATAATTATCTCCTTGTACAATTCCATTGTATTATAAAAATAATGTGCCAAGGTTTGCCTTTAGGATGTTTACAATGCTTGTTGGTTTGTGCGGTGCGGGACAGAAACTTTGGCTGTAGTGCTCGAATTTTAATTTTTTACTGGAACGTCAAATGTTCTGATTCTTTTTTCAATGTCTTTATGTACAAATGTTTTATTTTTCCTAATTTTGGCAGAATTATTCAAGTATCAGAAGTATTGTGAATATTCAAATTATTACAGACTGTTCTGTTTT
Organism: Aegilops longissima; assembly: GCA_021605205.1. Taxonomy (NCBI): domain Eukaryota; kingdom Viridiplantae; phylum Streptophyta; class Magnoliopsida; order Poales; family Poaceae; genus Aegilops; species Aegilops longissima. The sequence goes on from CM038677.1 coordinate 748,280,532, forward strand.
AGACATATTTTGTTTTTGATGCATAGTTTGCTTGTTTTGATGAAACTATCAATTTATATCAGTGGATTAAGCCATGAAAAAGTTATATTATAGTAGATACAATGAAAAGACAAAATATGAATTGGTTTTCAACAATACTTAGAGTAGTTATTTACTTTATTATACTAACGGATCTTACCGAGTTTTCTGTTGAAGTTTTGTGTGGATGAAGTGTTCGATGATCGAGAAGGTTTCGATGTGAGAAGAAGGAAGAGAAGCAAGAGCTCAAGCTTGGGGATGCCCGAGGCACCCCAAGTAAATATTCAAGGAGACTCAAGCGTCTAAGCTTGGGGATGCCCCGGAAGGCATCCCTTCTTTCTTCAACAAATATCGGTATGTTTTCAGATTCGTTTCGTTCAGGCAATATGTGCAAATCTTGGAGCGTCTTTTGCTTTAGTTTTAATTTTTCTTTTACGCACCATGCTGGTATGAGATAGTCCTTGGTTGATTTAAAGAATGCTCTTTGCACTTCACTTATATTCTTTGAGTATGACTTTATAGAATGCTTCATGTGCTTCACTTATATCATTTGAAGTTTGGATTGCCTGTTTCTCTTCACTTAGACAACCCCCATTTGTAGAATGCTCTTTTGCTTCACTTATATTTGTTAGAGCTTGAGCATATCTTTTGTATAAAGAATTAAACTCTCGTGCTTCACTTATATCTCTTTAGTGAGATGACAGGAACTGGTCATTCACATGGTTAGTCATAAAATCCAACATAAACTTGTAGATCGATGAATATGATATGTTTGATTCCTTGCAATAGCTTTGCGATATAAAGATTGTGATATTAGAGTCATGCTAGTGGGTAGTTGTGGATTGTAGAAATACTTGTGTTGAAGTTTGTGATTCCCGTAGCATGCACGTATGGTGAACCGTTATGTGATGAAGTCGGAGCATGATTTATTTATTGATTGTCTTCCTTATGAGTGGCGGTCGGGGACGAGCGATGGTCTTTTCCTACCAATCTATCCCCCTAGGAGCATGCGTGTAGTACTTTGTTTCGATAACTAATAGATTTTTGCAATGAGTATGTGAGTTCTTTATGACTAATGTTGAGTCCATGGATTATATGCACTCTCACTATTCCACCATTGCTAGCCTCTCTAGTACCGTGCAACTTTCGCCGGTACCATAAACCCACCATATACCTTCCTCAAAACAGCCACCGTACCTACCTATTATGGCATTTCCATAGCCATTCCGAGATATATTGCTATGCAACTTCCATCATCATCATATACATGACTTGAGCATTTATTGTCATATTGCTTTGCATGATCGTAAGATAGCTAGCATGATATTTTCATGGCTTGTCCGTTTTTTATGTCATTGCTATGCTAGATCGTTGCACATCCCGGTACACCGCCGGAGGCATTCATATAGAGTCATATCTTTGTTCTAGATATCGAGTTGTAATATTTAGTTGTAAGTAAATAAAAGTGTGATGATCATCATTATTAGAGCATTGCCCTAGTGAGAAAAGGATGATGGAGACTATGATTCCCCCATAAGTCGGGATGAGACTCCGGACTTTATGAAAAATAAAAGAGGCCAAATAAGCCAAAAAAAAAGAGGCCAAAGAAGCCCACCAAAATAAAAATAATAAAAAAAAGAAAAAAATGAGAGAAAAAGAGAGAAGGGGCAATGTTACTATCCTTTTACCACACTTGTGCTTCAGAGTAGCACCATGTTCTTCATATAGAGAGTCTCTTGAGTTGTCACTTTCATATACTAGTGGGAATTTTCATTATAGAACTTGGCTTGTATATTCCAATGATGGGCTTCCTCAAATGCCCGAGGTCTTCATGAGCAAGCAAGTTGGATGCACACCCACTTAGTTTCCAGTTTGAGCTTTCATACACTTATAGCTCTTAGTGCATCCGTTGCATGGCAATCCCTACTCACTCACATTGATATCTATTAATGGGCATCTCCATAGCCCGTTGATACGCCTAGTTGATGTGAGACTTTCTCCTTTTTTGTCTTCTCCACACAACCCCCACCATCATATTCTATTCCACCTATAGTGTTATGTCCATGGCTCATGCTCATGTATTGCGTGAAAGTTGAAAAGGTTTAAGAACGTCAAAAGTATGAAAGAATTGCTTGGCTTGTCATCGGGGTTTTGCATGATTTGAATATTTTGTGTGGTGAAGATGGAGCATAGACAGACCATATGATTTTGTAGGGATAACTTTCTTTGGCCATGTTATTTTGAAAAGACATGATTGCTTTATTAGTAGGCTTGAAGTATTATTGTTTTTATGTCAAATGATAGACTATTGCTTTGAATCACTCGTGTCTTAATATACATGCCATGATTAGACATATGATCAAGATTATGCTAGGTAGCATTCCACATAAAAAATTATCTTTTTTTATCATTTACCTACTCGAGGACGAGCAAGAATTAAGCTCGGGGATGCTGATACGTCTCCGTCGTATCTATAATTTTTGATTGTTCCATGCCAATATTCTACAACTTTCATATACTTTTGGCAACTTTTTATACTATTTTGGGACTAACATATTGATCCATTGCCAGTGCAGTTCTCGTGCATTGCATGTTTTTGGTTTCATGAATATCCATATCAAACGGAGTCCAAACGGGATAAAAACGGATGGAGAATTATTTTAAAATATTTGGAAAATCCAGGAGAAAGATCAACGCGAAACGGTGTCCGAGGTGGGCACGAGGTAGGGGGGCGCGCCCCTGACCCTCGTGGGCCACCCGTAAGGCGGTTGATGCCCTTCTTCGGCCGCAAGAAAGCTATTTTTTGGTAAAAAATCACGGTGAAGGTTTCAGTCCAATCAGAGTTACGAATCTCCATATATATACGAAACGGTGAAAGGGCAGCAGAGGAGAACACAGAAACAGAGAGAGACAGAGAGATAGATCCAATCTCGGAGGGGCTCTCGCCCCTCCCACGCGATAGAGGCCAAGGAACAGAGGGGAAACCCTTCTCCCATCTAGGGAGGAGGTCAAGGAAGAAGAAGACGAAGGGGCCCCCTCTCCCCTTCTCTTCCGGTGGCGCCGGAACACCGCCGTGGCCATCACCATCACCGCAATCTTCACCAACAACTTCACCGCCATCATCACCAACTCTTGCCCCCTCTATGCAGCGGTGTAACCTCTCTCTTACCCCTTGTAATCTCTACTTAAACATGGTGCTCAACGCTATATATTATTTCCCAATGATGTATGGCTATCCTATGATGTTTGAGTAGATCCGTTTTGTCCTATGGGCTATTTGATGATCAAGATTTGTTTGAGTTGCATGTTTTATTATTGGTGCTGTCCTATGGTGCTCTGAGTGTCGCACAAGCGTGAGGGATTCCCGCTGTAGGGTTTGCAATATGTTCATGATTTGCTTATGGTGGGTGGCGTGAGTGACAGATGCACAGACCCGAGTAAGTTGGTTGTTTGCGTATGGGATAAAGGGGACTTGATACTTTAATGCTATGGTTGGGTTTTACCTTAATGATCTTTAGTAGTTGCGGATGCTTGCTAGAGTTCCAATCATAAGTGCATATGATCCAAGTAGAGAAAGTATGTTAGCTTATGCCTCTCCCTCAAATAAAATTGCAATAATAATTACGGGTCTAGTTATCGATTGCCTAGGGACAAATAACTTTCTCGTGACAACAAGCTCTTTACTAAAACTAATTTAGTTGTGTCTTTATCTAAGCAGCCACTAGCTTTTATTTACACGCTCTTTATTTTCTTGTAAACCTATCCAACAACACCTACAAAGTACTTCTAGTTTTATTCTTGTTCTAGGTAAAGTGAACGTCAAGCGTGCGTAGAGTTGTATCGGTGGTCGATAAAACTTGAGGGAATATTTGTTCTACCTTTAGCTCCTCGTTGGGTTCAACACTCTTACTTATCGAAATAGGCTACAATTGATCCCCTATACTTGTGGGTTATCAGGAGCTTAGCTACAAAATCAAATCACCTATGCATTGAGAAGATTAGTTGCTAAGGTTGTTAATGCACTTAGAATCTCACCTAAGCACCAATGCATTGGAAGAGGCCAAGCATGCGTGACAAATTTCATGTTAAACGGAGCAGCACTGTTTCGTTGGTGAAAAAAAAAATTGGGGTGACATTTGGTCTTCAATTTGTTTTTGTTTTTTGCACATGCTATGCTTAACCTTTTTGTCTCAAAATTTGCAGGTAGCATTTGTATGTGACTAAGATCACATGATTTTTTTTTGTATTGATTTTTTTCACATTCGAAAAATTACTTCTGGGCCCGGGAGCCAAACTGAATATCCGGAAAGATAGTCGATTTCAGCGAAATTGGGTGTAAAGAAAATACAACATAACATAGTGTCAAGGATGGTCAAAATAACAGCTGGTATACTCAAATAAGAACTCATAATAAAAAGTAGTTTTAAAAACTCATAATAAAACACGCGAGAGAAGTCAGAACTTTCTTTGACCCAATGCATGGTGGATATTGGGCGCTCGAGGTAGGCCCAGACATGGATGATGAGATACTACAGGAGTTCCTCCTTATTTGGGACAGGACGGCGACAACCATGCTCAATACTGATACACCAGACCATATTAAGTGGGCTTGGGAGGACAACGGCCACTACTCGGCGCGCTTGGCCTATGCCTCCAAATTTTGGGGCTTGGAGGTGGCTCCATATGATGATATGGCATGGAAGTCTAAAGCCCCATTGTAGTGCAAGTTTTTCACTTGGCTTGCCGCGCGGAATAGATGTTGGACCTCAGATCGCTTGGCACGACGTGGACTTCCCCATCAACGGGCACGCCCATTCTGCGATCAGGACATGTAGACGATGAACCATATTCTACTTTCCCGTGTCTTTGCTAGGTCACTGTGGCATATGTTACTTGATGCCCTCGGCAAGCCACAGTGGACGCGGACGACAGAGGCGGAGCTGATACATTGGTGCAATTCTAGCAAGGCGATGGACACTACTAGGAAAAGGCTAATTAGTGGCGCACCTGTTTTGGCCATTAATGCGCACTATAGGTGCGCCACTATTATCACGCCATTAGTAACAAATAGTAATGGCGCACCTCTGTAAGTGCGCCATTACTAACAAAATTTTTCAGAATTTTTTTTTTCAATTTTTTCTTAATCTCGGGTCACTATGGATTAATCTCAGGTCAATTTGCTTAATCTCAAGTCAAATCGCACTCCGTGGTCAAACTTCCCGGAAGGTCACCCATCCTCACACTACTCCAGCCCGAGCACGCTTAACTTCGCAGTTCTATCCAACCCCAGCACCAGCTCACTTCACAGGCACTTGTTGATATATCTATCATATCAATCCTATTAAACCTTGTTGATGTCTAGGACTTTGTTCATGTTCATGAGTGTGATGAAATTTTGAAAAAATATTTCAAACTTCCCGGTCATATTACGTATCATATTTTGAACATTTTTTCCAACAAAAATCGAAACCAATTTTTTTTTTGTTACTAGTGGCGCACCTAGCAAGTGGTGCGCCACTACTAAGTTTGAAATTTTTTCCATTTTTCCCCCTCTAGATCTTAAAAGCCCCGTATCTTTTATTCTGTTAGGTTTTTGAGGATTCTGAAAATCTTTTTAATCCGAGTTCGTATGCAAAAGTTATGCCCATTTTAATAAATTCCAGAGAGATTTCACAAATAAATTCGAAATTCATATTTGTAAATTTTCCCAACAACTAGACCACATATCACATCAGAAACTTATTTTCTTTTATTTTTTGACATTCCATCATTTTCTTTTTTTTTAACTGAAAAGGCGGTCAGGGGGGGTGCAAAGAAAGTTAGTAATTGCGCATCAGGGATAGTGCACCATTACTAGTTGACATAGTAAGGGCGCACATTCACAAAGTGCGCCATTACTATGTGTATGACTTGGTCAAACCTTGGTCAAACTTAGTGATGGCGCACTTTGCATAGGTGCGCCATTACTATGTCAAACTTAGTAATGGCGCACCTACACAAAGTGCACAATTACTATGTTGTTTGACCAAGTCATACACATAGTAATGGCGCACTATGGTGAAGGTGCGCCATTACTATGTCAACTAGTAATGGAGCACTATCCCCTGGTGCGCCACTGCTAACAATTTTTTTATTTTTTTTAAACTAGTAATGGCGCACCACACATCAGATGCGCCGTTAGTAATATGTCAATAATGGCGCACCTGTATCTACATGGTGCGCCATTAATGTCCATATTAGTTATAGCCCTTTTCCTAGTAATGAGATATCAAAAACAAGGACAGCCGCACCATTCTCTCACTATGACTGTGGGAACTATGGAAGCACCGGAACGCCATCGTCTTTGACGGAGCGAATCCATCCGCTACGGCCGTGATTGCCAACATGGAAAGGGAATGTAGAGCGTGGAGTGCAGCTGGCCTCCTCAAAGGTGATCTCACCACCTTCCTCGGAGGTCTAGCTAGGTGGGTGAGAGTGAGTTGTTAGCATTGTAGGTGGCCCTAAGGGTGTGGGATTCTTACATGCAGGCCCGAGCACAAGGGGGTGCGACCTTTTTTCTGCGGGTAACTAGGGACTTTATTAAGCAGTAATCAACACCGGAATACAAATAATGTCTGGTACGATCCCTAGCCAAATATGGCGCCCTACTGGAAGAGAAGACGCTGCTTTTGCCAGTGCATGGGCTTCGAAATTATTTTCTGTATGTTCAAACTTGAACTTGACATGGTGGAAATCCCTTCTCCTCGCCGTTATTTCATGTAGCACTGGTGAATAATGTGTCGCCGATGATGTTCCTATACTGTTCACCACCTGCAAGCAATCACTAGCAATCAGCAAGTCGGTTAGCTCTAGATCCATGGCCAGCGCTAAGGCTTCATTTCATGCATGTGCCTCCAAAGCAACCGCATCATTCAGGCCATCGAAAACCAGTGCCAAAGCCCCCAGGAAAAGACCCTCCTTATCTCTGCAAATCACCGTAGCTGCCCCAACATGGCCCTGTCTCGAAATACCCCCATCCACGTTGAATTTTGCTTCATCTTTCTCCGGTGGAATCCATGCCTTATGCCGTGGCCGGGCACCGACACTCGGCATAGCGGTCGTGTTCTTCTGCTTCACTGCAATCTCAAGGTCTTGAAGGTACCTCGTGATGAAGCACCAAGTAGATAGAGGGCTCTGAAATTCATTGTCATGGATTGCTCTCCTCCGCGCCCACCAAATAGCCCACATGGTGATCAAGACTTTGGCAAGCTCCTATTCATTTAAAGTTTCAAAGAGCCAGAATAGCCACAGCCTGGGATCCTCGGATCTATTGGAAATAACATGCTCCAGTATCTCTTCTTCACCAAGTGCCACACACAACGAGCCATTCGGCAATCAAACAAGGAGTGGCGCCATGTGTCTTCCTGCGCATTGCATAAGCTGCATGCCTCTGTTTCTGCCATGTTGCGACAGTGTCGTGTTACCCCAGTAGGAAATGAGGAATGTGCGAGGCGCCAAACAAAAACCCTAACCTTCGACGGCACCCTTGCCTTCCAGAGGCGGGTCCAGTCCCGCTTGGTCGAGGCCTGATCGGATGTTCTCGTGCCGTGCTGTATCCAATCCTCCCGCTGAAACTTTATGCCCGTTAGCATCCTGTATGCTGATTTGACCAAGAAGATACCTCGGTTGTCATAGTGCCAGGCATAAAAATCATCTTGCAACCTTGTACTCAATGGTATATTCATGATAGCATCCACGTCTGGGCCGACAAAGTGTTCAACAAGCATCTGTTTGTCCCAAGTTCTCGTGGCCGGGACGATCAGCTCCGAGACATGTAGCGGTGGATCAGCTCTCAAGGAACACAAAGGCCGCAACTTAAAATCACGCGGTATCCAGTTTTCACTCCAGATATGAGTTTCCTCGCCTGTCCCAATTCTTTTGATAATTTCGAGTGCTAGAATCTCCTTTCCCTCCATGATAGAGCGCCAAACTGAGAAGGTTGACTCCCTAAAGAAGCCTCAAGGATGCTGCATTGTGGGTAGTAACGTTCCTTAAGAACTCTCGCTTTAGAGAATCCGGGTCCTCTAAGAGGCGCCAAGCTTGTCGAGCCAGCAAAGCTAAGTTAAATAGTTCGATATCTCTAAAACCCATCCCTCCCATGAACTTGGGTTTGCACATAGTATTCCAAGACATCCACGCCGTTTTCCTTCCTCCTCTTGTGCTGCCCCACCAAAACTTCCTGATTAGACCGTTTATGTGCTCACATAAACCCCTTGGCAGATTGAAACAGGCCATAGAATAAGTCGGTATGGATTGTGCCACCGATTTAATCAGAACTTCCTTCCCTCCTGCTGACAAACACTTTTCCATCCATCCTTGGACCTGCTTCCATATTGTATCTTTTAGGTACCGAAAGCATCCCTCCTTCGAGCTACCACCATCTGTTGGTAGCCCAAGATATTTCTTCGATAACGACTCGTTATTCACCTCAAGCACCCTTTAACCTCATTCCTCGGTGTGTCGCACGCCTTTGCTGAAATAGATGGACGATTTATGCGTGTTTATCGCTGGCCAGACACGTCACAATATATTTTGAGTAACTCTTTTACTCTTGCTGCACTCTCCGTCATTGCCTCAAAGAATAACAAACTGTCGTCCGCAAAGAGGAGGTGATTGACCGCCGGCGCAGTGGCCGTGACAGAAATTCCTCTAACTCCTTCCTCTTGAGCTTTCAGAAGGCAAGAAAGGCCTTCACCGCCAGCATGAACAAATAAGGGGAGATGGGATCCCTTGTCGCAAGCCCGTGATGGCACGAAAGCATCCAAAATTCCACCATTAAAAGGACTGAGAAAGATACCAAGATACACACCTCATGATGGTTTCCGTGAACCTCGGACTAACACGAACTTCAGCATCACCGCTTTGAGATCGCCCACTCCAACCTATCATAGGCCTTCATCATGTCCAGCTTGATTGCACGAAGCGATTGCCCTTCACCCTTCTCGTTTTCATATAATGCGGGCATTCATATGCTGTGATAAAATTATGCGTGATTAGGCGCCAGGTACAAAAGCTGACTGCTCTTCAGAGATCACATCCGGAGAATTATCTTCAGCCTATTAGCTAAAACCTTGGAGGCGATCTTATAGACCACATTACAAAGGCTTATCGGCGAAATTGTCCTAATAATTTTGGACTCGCAATCTTGGGAATCAAAGCGATGAGCGTGTTGTTGATATCCTCTGGTGAATCATCTCCTTCAAGTAATCTTATTACCATACCTGTCACCTCATCGCCACAAAGATCCCAGTGCCGCTGAAAAAAATGCGCTGGAAAGCCACCTGGGCCAGGAGAGTTTGTGGGAAACATCTGGAATAAAGCCTCTTTAACCTCATCTCTACTGTATCTTGCATTCAGACGGGCATTCATCGCTGCATCTACCCTGCGTGGTATATGGGACAGCACCTCCTCAATGCCAATAGATCCCTCCGAGGTGTACAGACTCTCATAAAAGGCACTTGTCATATTCGCCAATTCCCGTGGATCCGAACAGGTAGTTCCATCACCCCGCTCCAAGATACTGATCTTTTTTGCTTTCCGTGCACTCGCCTTCTTCTAAAAATACTTTGTGTTTGCGTCTCCTTCTGACAGCCATTGCACCCGCACAGGCCCCCTGTTTTCAAGGGCCCCGAAATTTTTATGGACATGTACTACTCCTCTGTATAGATGGGCCTTTTCAGTGATTTAGTCTTCGATATGGGCCTCTGTAGCCTACGTCTGCCCTGCGTGAAGAAGCCCTGATTTGGCCATCGCTCGATTCGATCGAGACGAGCTAAGCGACGAGGGGTTCCTTCGTCTCTTCCTCTGGCGCCGGCGGCCATCGCTCGACGCGGTAGGTTAGGGCTACTGACTGACTCCTCTAGTCCTCTTTCCTTGGTGTTGAATCCATGGTCAAGCGGTTCAGTAATTATCACTTCAGTTCCAATCCAACGTGGTAGATCATTTTCAAGAGTCAGGAGACAGGACACAGGGGTGGAAGGACCGACCAAACAGCAGCCGGCAGGGATGACCTGATTCATCTGAACTCTGAAGGCAAGGAAAGTTCAGGCCATCATTTGATCTCCGAATTTTTCAGCGTCTTCGCGTCAATAACCGATGATTCTGTGATCCCTTGACTTTGAGTTTTGCTTTCCGCTTGCTATTTAGTCATATTAAAATCTTGAAGTTGATTTTATTCTTTTCATCTATTAGAAGTTTAGTATTGCAAGATAGGGCCTATTTTAGAGTCTTGCACGGGGCCTTCGATTTTGCCGGCTCGGCCGTGCTTACATATAATCTATTGTAAGAATATTATGTGGATGGGGCTATTTTCCCCACTGCTTCTTTAATACTCCCTCCGTTTCAAATTACTCGTCGCAGAAATGGGTGTATCTAGAACTAAAATACATCTAGATACATCCATTTTTTGACAGTAATTCAAACGGAGGATATATGATACACACTAGTGTGTATTCTAGAAGAAAAAAGAATAATTTACGTAAAGACATGTAGCCCACTGAAAGAGTGGCCTTTTCTTTTCCCACCAAGACACCAACCATGACATATGCCAACCACACCTGTCACCATTATTTTCGTTTGGCATTGCAGTATTTTACTCACTGGAACACATTCTTTACACACCAGAATCAATAAACGTTGACGACGAGGGCCACGACGGGTGCCATCCATGCCAACCCTGCCTGCATAATTAAGACTGAACTGCTGTCCCTCGTGGAAACTCGGCGACCGGCGACCTCACCAGACCCCATCCGGCACCAACCCCGCGCTCCGGGACACCTATTTATAGCTCTCGTCGCGCACGCTCTCGGCAACCAAGCAGCCGCTGCAACATACTACAATTACTTTGCACTAGCAACACAACGCTCTGACTGAGCTCATAGTGTTCGCACCTGCCCATCTTAACTAGTTGATCACCGTGGCAATGGCCTCAACTAACAGCTGGACCCATGAGATCGAGTCGTCGGTCGCACCACCGCGCCTGTTCCGCGCCGGCGTGATGGACTGGCACACACTCGCACCCAAGCTCGCGCAACACATCGTCGCCAGCGCCCACCCCGTGGAAGGCGAAGGCGGCATCGGCAGCGTCAGGCAGTTCAACTTCACCTCAGGTATGTACGCATCACAATCACATACAATCCATGCATGTCACCTCAGCCTGGCAATCCGGCATGTTTACATCTTCAGGCGGCGCCGCGGCATAACACGCGATTGTTTGATCATGCAGCCATGCCCTTTAGCGTCATGAAGGAGAGGCTCGAGTTCCTGGACGAGAAGTGCGAGTGCAAGTCGACCCTCATCGAGGGCGGCGGCATCGGCACGGCGATCGAGACCGCGGCGTCGCACATCAAGGTGGAGCCGGCGGCCAACGGAGGGAGCATCATGAAGGTGGACTCGACGTACAAGCTGCTGCCAGGCGTGGAGGTGAATGACGAGATCACCAAGGCCAAGGAGTCGGTCACGGCCATCTTCAAGGCTGCCGAGGCCTACCTCATCGCCAACCCCGACGCCTACAACTGAATCAGCTGAGAGGCATCATATATGATTATGATGCCCTTAGTTTGATTTTTGTGTGTTTTCTTCCCGATGTAATAAAGCTGCTCCAATCTCTAAGCTATAGTGGTGACGCCGAGCGCGAGAGCACCGAGCAGAGTGTGGACGTGAGAAGTTAAAAAGTTGAGTATTTGTAACTACCAAAGGGTTCTGTTGTTTGATGATACTAGTTAGCGTGCACGTGCAACGCACGTCTTCACAAATCATAGTACATGTATTTAAATTCTACATTTTTGTTGAGTTATATTTGTATAGCTTTTGTTCATCACTATCCTTCTTTTGATTCAAGATGCTAAAATTTGGTCCGAAAGATGCTCTTATTTTCTCAATAAAACCAAGCTTATTTTTTTCTATCACTCTGCAATGTACGTACCATTTTACATGTGGTGAAAGCCAGAAATTATCAATGAATTTGCAGCATGCAAAGTTGTTCAAGTCCAAGATATTTGGTGTAGAAGAAAATACAAAATGTTTCATTAGACATAAGTGTTAGTCTAAACAATATGAATGGTAGAAAATGAAGAGCACAGTTAGTCAATATTGTCTGATAAAAGAAATAGTCAATATTGACAAAAAGTCACGCAAATAAAAAGTCATGAAAATGTCCAACAATATGAGTAATAGAATGTTAATGGATGAGCGGTGTTGTGATGTCACTCAAGTCGTGCTTTCTTAGAAGTGACAGTCATGGCTTAGCTAGGGGGTGGACAGGGTGGTCCATAGCCTATATTTAGGCTAGAAAAAAAATAAGTCTTCCAAATATATAGATTTACATTAAAAAAATCATTGTTGCACCGCCCTGACTCACCGAGCTAGCTACGCCACTCACCATTGTGATAATATAGCTGCATATAGATATATGATGTTTCATTTGGCCAGTGTACTGATAGGCTGTAAAAGAAGATTAAATCTAGTTCCAATTGGAAAGCCGCTTTGCATTATCCCCAAATCGTGTCCGAGTGGTGATCTAATCCTGCAACTTTTCGCACCAAAAACCATATTCTTAAAGCACATAATATTCGTTGCAACTACTGTTGCCAATATAAACATCTTTAAAAGTTATTAAAATTCTCAAAAGTTCTCTCATTAAGGAGATAAATGCTAATGAAAAAATTATCAATCCAGGTCATCCATCTTGTTGCGTGGCTCAGGGATTTCACGTTCCAGCTCCAGCTACTGCACCATCAGCAGACTTGCAATGGGCCTGCTGACGTGAGTAGGGACGCGGTAGACTGGGCTGACAGCACGGCCGCTGAGGCAGGTCAGATCCTAGTTTGCACCATTGTCATAGAGTAAATTCACATCAAACATTGCAGAGAAGCGATAATTTACATGGATTAAGAAAAGTCATTGTCAATTTTATCATGCAGTGTGATAGTATATTCAGAGCAATGAGGCCAGCAGCATCATAAGTACGGAGTACTAACCAAAATTCACATGAAAGCAATTGCCATGGGATTTCTACGAAGTTATATATCTGGAGAGTCAGAAGCATGGGCCAGCGACATCATAGAGTCATCAGCATGGGGAAGGAAGACCAACACATGACTGAAGAACAAAGTGCAAGGAAGAAAGACGAACAGACTAACAGATGACTGGATCAGCTGCCCATGTTGATGGCACTTCATCGACGGGCAACTGCATGTCTTCTACTGTAGCAGCTTCACATAAATCACCCATTAATCTAGGACAATCACTTCAAATCCACTTAAAATTAAACATGATTAATCAAGGATCAAGCCACTCACCTTGCGGCAAGAATCCACCAGCACCATCTCTCCAGGTTACTGCACATGAATAATTAATCACTTCACCAAAGTGAGAATATCTGCATACCTTATACATGAGGTTCCTAACATTTCAGTAAAAAAACCCAACTATATATGGCATATTAATGCTAGTTGGGAGAGAATTATACCAACATATGTCGCAGAAAGGTTTATTTACCTTTCACATAGGTTGTAGTAATAGTGCAACAGTACAATGATTATATGTGAAATGCACAAAGCGCAAAAGAGAATATATTTGTTTTGTTCATGAATCAAATAACCATACATGTTTTAAATGTATTAAACCATAACTACTATCCATAAAGAACCTTGTGAACCGATCTATAAGTCCAGCTGGTGCAGTAATTGACTAATTTTCAGAGCACACTTGTCAGTAGGCACACCAACTTCTGCCAAAATAGAAAATCTCTTGAATCGTGTACTTCTGAAAGCATACTTGGCAGTAGGCATACCTCGTTAATTCTCCAGTATCTAATAATCGTTCTGCAAACAGAAATATCAACAGAAAAAACAAAAAAAATCAATAAATCATGAGATAATAAAGGTTATGAGAAAAAGTGAGAACCAATTCATAACATGAATTCATGAAAACGTCACCATTTAGCTACAGCACGAAATTAGAAACATCTTCACTGCTGTGTCCCTGATCAAAATCAGGAATAAGTTTCATTAGATCACAAGATCAAGGTGAGAAGAAACAGTCCTTTTGAAAATTCTAATCCCAGAAATAAAGACCACCTACTTGGGACATCCATCACTTCCCAGTCCGACAAAATCAACTACAACTTCATACAAAATAGGTTTCTTCACAGAAAGAATCTTCCCTCCGCCCTTGTGTGGACACTTGAGAGAAGTTTACAAGCTCATGTGAGCACACATTCAAATTATGTAGAACTAAATTTTCTATTGTATGGATAAAACGGAAAACTGTTGACAAATAACCTAGCTCTCAAATCTGCACTGCTCGTCTGGAGCCGTAATGATTCTTCATAAAAAAAATTATCCACAACTGGACAAGAAAGGGTGAAACAAACTTCAAAATTTCGGTAACACGTGCGTAATTGGATAAGGTTTTGCATTAAAAGCTGGAAACTTGATAAGGGTATTATTCAGAAGGGTAAACATAGCAGTCAAACATCAGTTCTGTAGAAGCTCAAAAGACTAACAAAATAGTACGCAGATCAATTACCTGCAGAGAGGGGAAGACTAAAAAACACATGTGAGTACACAAAGCAAAGACAATGGAATTGTTTGGAATAAGGACAATACCTGAAGCAGAAAATGATGGCACAATAGGTGGCACCAAAATGGCTTAAGAAGTAGTAGTACGGAACATTATCATGTTGGTCTCAAATATGCAGATTAGAGATGTATAATACCCTAAATATAGTTGAACATATCTGTCGTGTACAAAATTCAGAGAACATGGCAATCTCTTACTCAAATGTAACATTGCACGTGTGCTTAGTCAAAAGTATCTCTTATACCAAGGAAGAATATCTGCACCTTACGTCTTCAGGCTAATTTATGACTGGTTGAGATATCTTTTGTGAGGAATCATCTTGAGAAGCCTGCAACATAAGTGTTATGCCAGTACCACCAGCGAACTCAAATCATAAAAATCAACTTTAGTTAGTAGATTTGGTACGGCTGCTACACAAATTTCTGGACATAATTATGCGGTATCTAAGTATCTAACATCTCTCGAGATTCCTGCACATGAATCGGAAAAGATGACTCCCTAAGCCATGCGAGCGTCGTCCTAGCGCCTAAGCTTCAACCAAGTGCGGCGGCCATGGTTATTCGCGGTGGCCGTTGAGAGGTCGGCGCAGAGATTGTTTAGCGGGGTGCTAGCGTGAGGACAACGGCGGTAGTACGCCGTACGCAGCTACATCCGGACATGCGCTCCCTCCGGCAGTGGGTGGAGACGATGCATGGTGGCCTGTACCATAGAAGGACGGAGAAGCTTACCCCCGGGCAGCGCAACCTCCGGCGGCGGTGGCTAATTCGGCGGGTGGTGCAGGACCGGGAATTACGCCCTTGACGCGTGGTCGTGTAAGGCGATTTTACGGGCCGCGAGGAAGGGCTGCGGTGGCGCTATCGCTGGGAGAAAGCTTTTTTTCTTTTAGGAGAAAGCTATATACGTGCGAGGAATGCAGATTTGTTTTTGTTAAACGCGGATAGCGTGGATAGTTGCAAGATTACAGGAATTTATTGGCCGGGACGTACGGGATTTATGTGAGATGATGAAAGATTTGGGCGGAGGAGTTTTGAACAAGCGCGAGGATTTTTTTCCTCTGGCAGAGTATCGTCCGCTCAATGAAATTGCTAACCGCACATTTGTTGTGAGATTAAAATTATCTTAGCGGTTGGATTTAATCAGGTGGGCTAATCCGATGGTGTTAGTATTCCCGTGTACGTTTGTGGGGTGATTCTAGGAAAGAAAATGTTGGTTTGTTTAATAGTAGTATAGATTGGTGCTTGCT
The DNA here is from genome assembly GCA_021605205.1 of Aegilops longissima. Taxonomy (NCBI): domain Eukaryota; kingdom Viridiplantae; phylum Streptophyta; class Magnoliopsida; order Poales; family Poaceae; genus Aegilops; species Aegilops longissima. The sequence goes on from CM038677.1 coordinate 748,296,415, forward strand.
TATGTGAAATACCCAAACACTCTTATTTTCTTATATATTTGGAATTGGAAGATTATGTGTTGACCTGTTACATATGTCTTATATGTATGTGAAATACCTAAACACTCTTATGTGCAAAAAAGAAAAAAAGAAGTTCATATGCCGAGAAAGACTTCTTTTTTGGAATCTAAGAATCAATATACGAACAACACTATAAGCGGAGTAGAGCATTACACGTCACAATGACCTGAACCTGGGTAATTCTCTTGTCGCATGTGTGAGTGTTCTAACCCTGGCCAAACAATCTAGAAGGTGCATCGTAGCTCCAATCTCGACGATCACCCGTCGACAATTGCATATTAGAAAGAACTTACTTTATCCACATTGACCCAAAAATTTGGAAGTTAAGCTAAGATTTTAGTCTCCTATTCACCCACCTCCCTCTCTAGTTGCCCTCTCGATCTGTTTGACACACTGGAAACACAACTGTTTTTTTTTTCTTTTTTATCCCATGGTCTCAACCAAGCATAACCACAAGTACACAATGAAAGAGGAGGGGAAATCACATGAATCATTTTTTTTTTGAATGGTACGGTTAGTCCAAAATCAGGGCTGTTAAGAGAAACACATATGTACAGATGAGATCAGCAGATCCATAAAATACGCAAGGCAAGCATTGTGAATGCTAGCTTAATTATCTGCTTACGAAAATAATTTGCTACCCACGGTGGTAACTACACATGGCCCCAATTTTTATCTCTGATTATTTGAGAAAAAAATCATTTCTATACAACCAAAATGCACTTGTGCCAATGCCATAAGAAACCCCACATCTCATATATAAAAATAAAGGCACTTATACCAAAGGGTGTGTACTTGCCACCATGCATATGTAGCTATCACCATGCATAGGAATGCTTATTGGTTGGGTATATGAGAAATAGGACATGTGTCGGGGAAAAATAGAACTAGTGATATGGATGAGGTGGGACAAGTAGGACTAATACAATTTTGGTATGGTTCCATGACAACACACGGACATGCAACTAGTGTTGATAGAAGTACTCATTTAACATCAGTCCACAAATCTAACAAGAAAATGCATGTGTGCATTCTTTTGCACAACTGATGCACCACCAAATCCTATGCAGATCTAGCTAGAGCTTAATTAAGAGGAACTACATCCTTCATTGTCAGGCCCATCACGGGTTGCTTCTCTGTACAATTCCATTGCCTCCTCCATGACCTTGGGTTGCGATAAAAGTTGTGATCTTTTCTTAGTAGATGGATGAGCGCTGAATGAGAAGAAGGAGAGCAATTTTGTCAATGTCGACTTCCGATTTATTCGTCCTTGCTTTTCAAGGGACATAGGGGCAGCATGGGGATCGAAACCAGCAGCAGCCTGTAGCAACATTCCAATGTAATCTGCCTCTAGCTCATTCCTACGATACAAAGTATGTAATTATCATCACATTCTTAAAAAATAACATCTTCTAATTAACACGAAGTAAATACTTGCATGCATACATATATTGTGTTAAATTCACTGATTTTTAGTTTTTTAATACTTTTGTCTCTAGTTGGTTCTGGCATTCTCCCTAGGTTTTCTTTAAACCTTCAGGTTTGCCCCTCTTTCGTTTGGTGTTCCCATGAAAAAAGTACTTCCATGTCGTTGCTCATTGGTCGTCACATTCACGTAGGTTACAAGTTCTTTTTTTTAGCAGTAGCTCATGGGTGGGAGCCTAACTGGGGAGACTAGTATAGGATCTCACATTAAGTTCCCCAGCCTAACTGGTAGTGACTCGTGGTGGAGGGGCATAGGTATCATCCAACATGAACGTGAGGCGCTGACAGGACGGAAACAACGAGAAAAATGAGGATTTCCATAGGGCACCAAATCAAAGAGGGGCAAAACCTAGGATTTCTAATAATTAGAGATAATTCAAGTCTTTTTGGTAATCCTTGGTTTGGCCGCTCTTCCGTTTGGTGCCCACAAGAAAAAAACCCTTTCTTGTCGCCCCCATTGGCCATCTTGTTCATATAGGTTATATCTTCTTTTTTGTTTAGTAGCAGCTCACCGGTGGGACCCCAACTGGCAGTGGCTCGTGGCAGAGGGGCATATAGGTATCCAACAAACATTAACGTGATGGTCAGTGGGCGCTGGCCAGACGAAAACGAGAGAAAACAGGGATTTTTGTAGGGACACCAAATGGAAGAGGGCCACATAATTGAGGATTCCCAAAATTTTGGGATAATCTGGAGTTAGGGACAAAAGAATAAAAGGCACTTTGATAAGATGTTGGTACGAACATGGTGGGGGTAAAAGAAAGTGATGTAGTTAATATACCTTTGTAACAATGGCGTCACGAGGAGGCGGGTTGGGAACCATAACTTGAATATTTTGATCATCTCAGACGAGTGCCTCGCAATAACATGTCCAACCTACATATATATACAACCCAATAAACAATACTACCGGCTTATAAAATTAACACCTCACCAATCCAAAATGAACGAACAAACAAACGAATGTATGTACCTCATGCGCGATGACGGTGGCAATCTCAGCATCTGTGGTGAAATGATCAAGTAATCCCGTGTAGAGTACTATCTTGCCACCACCAGGAAAGCACTTTCCTGTTCTGACATTTTCCTCTACGACTATCACCTCCAAATTGAGCTCGCGGATCCAACCCAGACGTGTCATCTTCTGTAGTGGTTCCTGTCCTTGTCGCTCTATCTTTCTCTTAATGGACAATACACGACGGATAGCGCGAATGATCTTCCAGCCAATGGCATGGACGCGAACACTTTCATGGTGGTGTGGGTCGAGGATCTTGGAGGTGTGCTTCTTCTTGAAATTTGCAAAGGCACGCTCTCCAATCTCTCGTGCTCTCCTGGGAGAGCGGATGACCTTGTGGGTGCGGTTGGTGCAAGGCACGGTCTCAACATAAAATTCACGGTAGACAATGATCCTTGTGCCGAGGCGGAAAGTTAGGAACATAGATGCTGTCATGGCCCTCCACAGGGCGTGTAAGTAGCGGCTAAGAGCCAAGTGGATGGTCACCGACCTCCACAGCGAGGTACAATAGTCCTGAGAAACACGCAATGCGATAGACGTACGTTGACAGGAAACTTGCAGGAGACGGATGGCTGCAGCGAGGAGGGAGCGCGTGCTCCTCAGGCACGAGCTCATGGTTCCTTGCTGTGTTTCTTCTTTTTATAGGTGGCGTACCTTCTGTTTTCTAGAGATAGAGACAAACTCCGACGTGCGGTTTTCCAGTGTATAAACTCGTACGTGCGTACGAGGCTCTATTTTATGGCTGCTGCTATCGCCTTGGAGGAGTAGGAGTCGGATTTACTATCTCCGATGCCTAACGTGCTTTGGTTTCGGGAACCATATGGGCTTTATTTCTAAGATTGGTCTGGGTTGGTATTAGTTACTGATGGCTGCATATACCACTCACGAACGCACGCAATTTTTCTGACCACTTCACCAGGCATCGTGTACAATATTGATGAAATTCTTATGCCGACATGACATCCCAACACCCATGTCCTCAGTACATCCAGAAGAAATCCACAGCTCCACTTAGCTGAAGTGGCACTGAGGGTATTTTTAACCAATCCCCTATATCAACTTACTGGTGTATATTTGACTTTTTTACTCTACTAAGTTTGACTTAACCGATCCCCAAAACGGCTTAATGGAGTATAATCTGTACTCCTTCCCTATCCACCCGAGTATATTTACTTCTTCCCTCCGCGGCTGAGTAAAATCGGCTATCTTCTTCCGCCTCCTCCCCCCCCCCTGCACCGCCACCGCCGCGCCCCCGCCCTCCCCCGCCTCTCCGATGGCCGGACGTGGTGGCCGCCGGTCCCCACCGCCGATCCGCGGCGCAGATCTGCGCTGCCACGTGCTTATTTGGGTTTGCAATTCGGTGAAGTGACATCCATTCCCATATTGGTTTAACTGAATCCAACCGAAGTTATTGGAAATAACTTTCTTTGATTATATTAAAGGAACCT